>CM068959.1:88534579-88559597 GCA_035128595.1 Eptatretus atami
CCCATTGCCAAAAAAAATTAATTCTTAGCTTGAATTAAAAAAAAATTGCCAATTGTTATATTTTACATGTTTTGGAAATAATGGGGAATGTCAGTGGAAGCACCACAATCGATTTTTTTCAGTTGAATTTGATGAGTACGTTTATCACTGGGAAACGAGGGGCGGCTGACGTTTCGAGCATTTGCCCTTCTAAAGGCCCAGTCACACCTTGACGTTTTAGCCAACGTATGCCGATTTTTGAAAAATTTGATCTAAAACGCTGGCACACGTTGAATACGTTATGGGTAAGTTTTGATAACATTGAGAGCACGCTGGAAAACACTGCCATACGTCGTTGCACGCTGGCTTTAAACGTTGTACTTTTCGGTTGTCCTCAATTTTTTGCATGCTTGAAATTTCACGACGTATGCCGGCGTATGACTCACACGTTCCACTACGCTGGCCATAAGTTGTAGGCACGTTATGCGATCGTTGACAGACGTCAACACATGTTACTTGTAAGTTAATCATAAGTTGAGACACGCCGAGGTAATGTTTAGCGTACCCGAAACTTATTCCTAGCCTATGTGTAACGTGTTTCTAGGCACGTTGCGCGATCGTTGACACACGTCGACACACGTTACTTTTAAGTTACTCATAGGCTGAAAGACGTCGGTGTAATGCTTAGCGTGCCTGAAACTTATTTATAACCTATCAGTGACATGTTGCTAACACGCTACGCGATCGTTGACACACTTCGACACTCCTTGCTTGAAAGTTATTATACGTCGAATCATGCCAAGTTATTGTTTAGGGCAAAGAGGCTTTTATCTAACCTATGAGTGACGTGCTTTGCACCTGTGTGTAACGCACCTCCGCCGCATACTGGCGTATGTAGATGTATTTGACGTTTACCGGACGACTACAGAACTTAACACTACAGAACTTAACGAACGAGTTCCCAACCTACAGATACCAGATAATGATGTAATGGCAGCGATTAGGGAATTGGTAAATAAAAAGGGGTTTCACAGGAGGAACCCGTCAGTGTTGCAGACTACATAGCGAGTACATGTCCATGACATTACGAGAGATGGAGTATCCGGCAACGATGACACTACAATATCTACCTGTCCTCCAACATCAGCATACCCTCATCGATTTGCACTGCACCAGTTGCGTGCCAATAGAACGAGAGAAGAAGACGTGAACGGAGGAGAAGGTACTGGGTGACACCATGGATCGGGATTTGATTTGCACCGATAAGATTTGCACCGATAAGACACCAGTTGATTTGCACCGATAAGAACACGTTAAGTGTAAACAATTGCGATTGTTTGGCGCAAGTGTCTATTTTCAATAGTGGATTTGAGCGATTTAGCACATTGAATAGAAACGCTTCAAATTTCCGAGCGCCAGCGTCAAAAAACAAAGGCGAGTGACAGCAATTTAAATCGTTCATTGTAAACAATTAAAATAGTTGAGTGGCACCGTTTAAAAGTCGTTGAGTGTAAAAAAATCCAATTGTTGAACGCAAGCGTCTACTTTCAATAGTGGAGTTGCAGCCATTTCAATCTTTGAGTGGCAGCCTATGAATAGCAAACCCCACGTCACCGGCAAAGATAAACTGCCGCACGATATGGATAAGTTAGGCTATCGTTGGCATAGGTTGTGAACGCCGGCTACACGATAATTATTCGTTGGTATACCGTATCTATAAGGTATCGAAGCGCTCTATGTACATTATTAGTACCTTGAGCATTTGTCCAACTCGTTATGAATACACCTAAAACGTAAAAACAAGCCATAGCTCATTGTTCAAAAAACCCCAAAAAAAATTAGCCGCGAAGAACTTCGAACAATGGTGCAAAGATGTCTCCTACCCGTGGACACGCGGACGCAAGGAGGATCCATCATCACCCACACCCTCCCATCACACTCACCTACTACTGCCAACATGAACAAACTACTACTAATACTGATACTGATAATGATACTGTTACTGCTGACATGGACATCGACTCAAAAAGGAGTCGAAAACACTGATGGGTTCCCCCTTGTGAAGACCATTTTTATATACCAATTCCCCAAAACGCTGGGAACACGTCATTATATGGCAGTTGTAAGTTAGAAACACGTTCATTTAGTTTTTTTGTCGACCGGAAGACGTCAATGGAATACGTCTACATACGTCAATGTGCGTTGGGACTACGTAAAGAATTGGTTCAAAGCACGTCAATCATAAGTTAGAAATAAGTTTCGCGTAAAAAAGACATTACCGCGACGTGTTTCGACTTATGAGTAGCTTACAAGTAGCCTTTGTCGACGTTGTAAGCGTCCGCATATCGTGTGTACAACTTATTCCCATCGCATGCGAACGTGTGTCATACGCCAAGTACGTCGTAAAATTTTGAACATGTTTAAAATTACTTGACGTACTCCACTTACTACGACGTATGATAGCTACTTTAGCGTTCTATTCACGTATACCAAACTTACCCATACCGTATTCGACGTGCGCCAGCGTTTTAGACACATTTTTCTTAGGTCGGCATACGCTGGCAAGATCGCCAAGGTGTGACTGCGATGTTGACACTTCCATTTCTGCGGCGGTTATGATTTGAATCGTTGTGCGTCAGCCTTTTAATAGGCTACGTCACGTCATCGGCGGCGATACGTGCAGCGCGCTATGCATAAGTTAGACTATCGTTGGGCATAGGTTTTGTAGGCCGACAACAGGTTCAGCATTCGTTGGTATAAGTTAGCTATAACACAACGAAACGTTCTGTGTCCGTTACTAATACGTTATACATAAGACCAAGTCGTTATGAATACGTCCGAATCTTTTAAAAAAAACATCAAAGTTCAACGTAAGCCAGCGTTTTACATACATTTTAATACGTTGCCATCGCTGGCTAAAACGTCAAGGTGTGACTGGGCCTTAACGAGCTCACGCTCAAAACGTCGACCGCACCCTCATTTCCCAGGCTGTAAATTCACCAACCTTAAGTCGATATAATCCATCAAGATTAATATAGCCCTACCTTAGCTACATTCAATTGACTTGAAAGCTAACTTTCAAAATAAATCCATGAAACAAGGTAAATAAAAACATGTTTATTACGTATAAACAAATAGTTATCAGATGGAAAAGAGAAAACAATCAATGAGGGACCTTATGAGAAAGTCCCGAGGAAGAACACTGTCTATCCGGATGCAATCGAGCAGGAATTTTCTCCTGAGATATTTCACCATGTTGCAGAAAGTGTGACAGCATACCGTACAACAAAGGCCTGCAGGAAAACATGTCAATTAAAGAAGAAAAAAAAACTTTTACATTAAGGGTTTAACGCAGATTGAGAAAAAACAAATAATTACATTAACAATTACAATTTACCATGCATTGAATGAAAAAAAAAAAGTCCAAAACCTACACGTCTTCCATTTTCTCATCGGTGCTGATATTCAATTCCTGGGTCAAGAACTCTCTGCCCAGAGGTGTCTCCGGCTGTCCGGCCTCTGTGTCATTTCGGGTAAAAGCAAAATGCATGCAAAACCATTAAGCCAGTACAATAGTCATTACTAATTTATATTTGCTCAAAAAAGACAAACGTTATTAAAACACAATGGTGACTATTTTTTTTAGTAAGCAGAGTCAAATTTATCAGTGAGTGTTGGATTTAACCAAGACAGCGAGGTACACATTTATTTCATTCAATACTCACATTTTACTAATGAAATTCAGTACTGTACCTTAAACATTGGTTTTTACAATTTGTGTTGGCTTCTCATGAAATATGGTGGGGGTGGGGGAGGGTGGGAGAGAGGGAGGGTGGAGGTAGGATTTACTCAGGGCTGTCAGACAATGTCTTCCATGCATTATATGAGGATGGTGGGAGGGTGTGGGAAAGGGCTGTTGTGATACACGTTTCCACCAACTTTTTCCTGTTTCATCCCCAAACTCATGGAAAAAATTTTTAGTCGCATCCTTTTTCATCAACTTAGTTCAGTAATTCAAACCAACTGAAGAATGATTAATAAGGTCGATGTTGCACCTTTTTGCACACAATTTTTACGCTATAATAATGATGGTATTCAAACTGCTGTAATTAGAATTCCTATTTCCAAAATGTTGGTGCACAGTGTTACAGTATATGTTTCGACATAAGTCAGATGATGTTGGAAGGCCACTTGATCAGTAATAAATTGAAAATGAGAGAGTTCTTGGAACACCTTACCCAATGCCGTCTTGAGAAAAAGGACATGGGAAGGGTCTGCGAGTGGCAAATTTGATTGGTTGAGATGATGTAAAATGCTGCAATATTTTGTCCAAGTACTGCTAAACAGGTTTTTGAAAGCGCTAAAAGGTAATTTTTGTTCTCCAGTATTCAAGTCTTTAATTAAATTTAAATAAAATATAAGTTTTAAAGGCTGTAGAAATAATATATAAAAAAATTCAGAAGTTTACCGCTGTTTATGCAGCATCTTCACACCACCTTATTTAACAAGTTACATTAGTTATTCGTGTCTGCTGTTTGTGTCTTTTCTTGCGTCGCTACAAATAGTAAGTTTCTTGTTTGGAATGATTTTCAATTTTGTTTGACAGGCAGGCAGAGGATTAAAAAAATTATCCTGCTCCTCTCTTCTGAGGATGCACACTCAGGACGAGATTCCGTACAATTTGCCAAATTCAGAGCCAAAGTACCCCAAAACTGTAGGTTCATGTTCATGTTCTACAGTGTTCAAAATATACTAGCGGAAAAAGTTCCTGTGCAAATGAGAAATGAAAACAAACACATCATGTTGTTTGGTCATATCAATATTTAGTGTTTGATAAACATGAAATCGACATAAGAATGTCAACATATGTGTGCAAGACATGTCTCCAGAGGCTCGAAGATGGGTGCGGTCTAAAGTCAGTTAACAGCTCAGTATCTGGTGTGACCTCCACTTGCGTTGGCACGCGCTTGGCAACGACACCTCATTGAGGACACAAGATGGTTGAAGAAGGCTTGAGGGATGTCATTCCAAATCTGTACCACGGCCTGCCACAATCGGACCAACGTTGCCGACTGGTTTTGAAGATGGTGCATTAATTGTCATTCTATTCCATCCCACACATGTTCTGTGGAAGAAAGATTAGGCAAAACAGCTGGTCAGGGAAGTGTGGGAATGTTCTGTTGTGCGATGAAGTCGGTGACCACTCGTGCGACGTGAGGGCGTGCGTTATCCTGTTGAAGTGTGATGTGCCGTCAAGGGACGGGAGGACGTGAGGATGGAGAACTTCATCACGGTACGAAATACCTGTCAAACTGCCATTAATGACTGACAGCTTGGTTCTGTGATCTGCGGTGATGCCTTCCCATATCATCACGCTTCCACCACCGAACGACGAACGTTATAAAATACATGTGTCAGCATAACGGTCCCCTTCTAGTTGATAAATGTGACAACGGCCATTACTACTGTCAACATGGAACCTCAACTCATCTGTAAAGAGGACAGCAGCCCAATCTTGTCCCCTGAACCTCAAACATTGTCTACACCAAGCTAGGCACGCATGTTGATGATGTGGCAACAAAATCAGATGTACTGCCAGTCGTCGTGCTCAGATGTTATGCATGCGTAACCGATTCCTGACAGTTCTGGCACTGATTGGTCCTAAGGGATGCTACGAGCTATTAAACTTGTGTCTGGAACCGATTCCTAAGGTGCACCAACCGGATATGGTTGTCCTGCCGACGTGATGTCACATGTGGTCACCCAGAATGTGGGCGATCTCTGATGGTGCCAGTTTGTTGATCCAGAGTGACTGTATGGTGTTCCGATGAACACTAAAACGCCTAGCCACAACATTTTGTGGCATTCCTGTCAATAGCACATAGCATGCCAATAACACATAGAGGCCTGCAAAAGTATTCACCCACTACCAATAATGCCACATTTAGATGAATTACAAATTATGTAAAAACAATTACGTAAGGCTTTTGAGCTGGCAGGGGAACTGTCAACATGATCTTTGTAGTGTGTCCGATCCAAGAAAAGGCCCTTGAACAGAATAAGGACCCGCATATGATTTTCATTGATATGATAAAGGCCTTTGACACAGGTAACCGCAAAGGCCTATGGAAAGTGCTTCTCAAATCACGATGTCCAGAAAAGTTGATCAGGGTCATTTTCTCATTCCACGATGGTATTATGGATCGCATGATGCATAGCTGAGATTTATCAATCAGTTGCCTTTCCTGTCACCAAGGGAACCAAAGAAGGTTGTGTGATGATGACATTTCTTTTTTTTGCCATCTTCTTCTCTGCCATACTTGTGTTTGCATTCAAAGACTTAAACAAAGGAGTACGTATTCAGTTCAGAACAAATGGTAGTCTCTTCAGTTTGCAGCACCTCAAGCCTTGCACAAAGACTAAAGAACAGTTGCTAAAAGAGCTCCTGTTTGCTGCCGATTGTGCCCTCATAGCACACACACACACACACACACACTCTTGAGGACATCCTGCTGATTGTGGATAGCTTTGTTCAAGCTTCAGAATGCTTTGGCCTCACAAATTTAAAAAAGACAAAGATTATGTATCAAAAAGCCCCCACAGCCATCCATAACAAGATCCTCAAGTCAAAAGACATAATATACCCCTCAACTCCATTGGAAGATTATACTATGTCGGGAGCACCATCTCCAACAACACCAATGCTGCATGATGAGATTGCCCAGGGCCTAGGTAAGTTTGGCATTTGGTAGGCTCAACCATAGGCTGTGGTAGTAGCATATAGTTGGCCTTAAAACAAAGATTTAGGTTCACCAGGGTGATATTCTCACTTCACTTCTCTATTGTTGTGATGTAAGGGCACTCTACTGGCAACATATGAAGCCACTAGATCGCTGCTAAGATGAATCTGCAATATTAACTAAGTGGCAGGACAGAATCTCTTAACACCAAAGTTCTTAAGAGGTGCTTCATCCCAGGCATTGAGAGCATGCTTATCATGGCCCAGTTTCATTGGGTTGAACAGGTGGGATGCATGGAGGATACTTGCATACCAAAGACGATATTGTTGCGGAAATGGCCCTTAGTGTGTTATTAAATATAGGATTAGCCCAGATCCCCCATTAAATGCATGTTTAGACAGGTTGTTCGGTAATTGGACGTTACATGTGTGTCGGGAGGTGTACGAGGCTGTTGATTGTTCGTGCAGTGGTGGTGCCGAGAGGTTCTTCTTCTTCGTCCCCCTCTCCGAAAGAGTCTCCGTCCAGTGCTCGGAGGAGCAGTCGGCTGAAAGGGTGTGGCCTAGAGAAGCGAGCGCCGGAAAGGCGAAGGTGGACTGAGAACGCCGAGGTGCGCCGATCGGCTGTACAAGGGACAGCTGTGTCTGTTTGCAATCGTTTTCGTGAGGAGCGAGCCGAAAGAAAGGCAGGAAGGGACTGCATGAGGTCTGTCTGCCATTGGCTGGAAGAGGATCTGCCTGAACCTCGACTCGGGCGATCGGCAGTAAGAGGAACTGCCTGAGCCTCGAGACGGCGTCGGCAGTAAGAGAGTAACTGCCTGGTGTCGAGTCTGCGATCTGCTTCGTGAAAGAGGAGGAAGAAACGACTAGTGGGAGTCGGCGATCGACTTTTATGAGGAGGTCCTCGACAGGTTCATCCGGAGCCCAGTGACGGAGCCTCTGACTGTCCCTACTCACCTCACGGCTCGACACGTTTGTCGATCCGCCTGCGGAGCCAACACCCCGATTCGGCCTAACCTGGTGAACAGGCCAGGCCTGGACTTGTATGCTGGACCTTGTGAAAAGCCAGCTGGAGCATACCATAGATCTTTCGTCTTGGGGCGTCGACCTCGCGGGGTCTGGACGCGCAGAGGCTGCGTGCGCGAGCGGTGCCGGGAGAAGAAAAGGACGCCGCCGCCATCTTGCCACGCTGCATGCTCGAGCTGGGTGCTCGAATCCGTTGACATCGGCTTGTCACGAGCCGCATTCGGGCCTTTGACACTTTTCCTCTCGTCCATGAAGCATCACCAAGTACTCTGTGTCTTGTCTGCATGCTGTCCGTGTCTTGTCTGCATGTTGTCTAAGGTTTATCTCGCTAGGGTTCCCTTCGAAACCCGTAATCCATAGCTCCCTAGTTAAGAACGGGTTATAGATTAATTATAACATTGTCGTGAATGCTTTGCTTGTGTTGTGTTCCCCGATATGTCCCCAATAAATCTGGCTGAGTTATAGAGATTTGCCGCCTTGAATTATTCGTGCCGTGCTGAGAAACAATTCGCTCGATTGGTATATAAAACCAAAATGGTTACAGACTGGCAGAATTCGCTCAGTCTCTGACAAAACCAGTCTGTAACCGGGGTCTATTCCCCCAGCTGGCAAGGCACAGTGTATTTTTGGTATCGTGATCTGAGGCGCGTAACCGAGAATTGTGCCGAACCAGCCGGCGTTATAACTCCGGAGACGGCGGTACTGTTAAGTGACGTCCGAATCCTTAACACTGGGGTCAAGAGTCGGGTGCGAATCCCGCCACCGCTGAATCCTCAACAATTTTATAGCATAGGACGACCCATCCTCAGATACAAAAACACCCTAAAGGTGCACCTCAAGGCATGTGAAATGGACCGTCAAGACGTGGGAAAACACCACCCCAGAAAGGCCAAAATGGAAAAAAATCTATGTCACAAGATAGTTCCCGCATTTGAGAATGGAGTAAGATCTTTGCAGCACAAGTGAGCACACTGCAAAGCCAGTGCCTCAGTCCCTCCTTCCAGTAGCAATTGCCGACAGCATTAAGTCAAGAATTGATCTTACATCCCATATGAGACAACACCAACCACGAAGCTGATTTGCTGGACTTGTGTTAAATATTTACTCAACACTCATCCGTCGAAGTTACGGGAGAATCCATGTGAGATTATCATTTGAAACAAGGCTAATGAGATGTACACTTTTTCATTAATTCCATTTTAATCATTCAGAAGAAATACTCAAGGCTGAAATAGAGTGACATTGATAAACAGTGAAATAAAGAATGAAAAACTAGTCTCGATAAAGATTATATTTGGTCTGCTTCGGCAGAATAAGGGCAATTAATTTTCTTAATTAAATACTGCATTGACAGAGGTATGCTAACAACTGTGGGAAAGCTTCTGGAATGAGTCCTTCATCAAAGCAAGAGAGTTCAGAAGAGCTCAGAAAGCTCTCTTACTTTGAGGAAGGGCTCATTCCTGAAATGTCGCTTCACTTTGTTTACTATGATTAGCATACCACTTTACTATGATCAAAATTTGATTGAGAAAATTCAGTGACATGAAGAGCGTATTTCATGAAGCCCATACCATTTTCACGGCATCCATAACACCTGAGCCCAAGAGAAATTTCCAGAGGTCTGTAAGAGGAGCAGAGCTTTGTAAAAGAAGGCTCATCTACAAATAATACAACCTATTGAAAAGTTCTCATGTGGAAACAAATTCTCAGTTTGGCACAGATGATAAATATATTTTTTCATACTAGAAGCACCCACTCCCTACGGGAGCCGTCAAGTGGGTCATGTTATTATATTTATGCCTATTTTACTCCAAGGGGTCCCAGAATTACACACCCAAAAATAGTTGCAATCGGTTCAGCCGTTTTTGCGGTACCTGGGAACAGACGGACGGACAGACGTTGAATTATAGTAAGATGGATGAACCTGGGTAGTTAGTTCTAAAAGTGTAGTAATCATGGAATCTCACCCGCCAGGAGCACCGATGCTGTGTACTTGTACTGGTTGTGTTCAAGGTATTCGCGGATAAGCTCGTTGATGAGAAGGTTGGAGTTTGGAAGAGAGGGTCGTGGTACGTTCTGCTCATCCAGTGCACTAAACACCGCGGCTCGGACCTGTGCCCGCACCTGGCCCAACAACCCTCGTTGCTCCAAGGTCTCCTTCAACACTGCCTCAAATGAACAAAGAACAATACGGAAGTAGCATTGTTTTATCATTCCTAATCACCGACAAAGGAATGAGCATTCCTCAAAAACAGAGCGACACATCATTGCTATCAAATGCTACAAATTCCACAGACACTCCTTGGACAATACTTCATGAAAAGCGAGTGATGTGCTGCGACGATGTTGGACAGATTGCTTGCCTCAATAAAACAGCTGATATATTTTCACAACATTTTGGGATTCTTTTATTCAATATACAAAACACAACTATAATGTCATTTGCACAAATAAATAAAGGACAATTTGTGTTTTACCAATTGAAGTTGCTTTTTTCTATGCTAAAAAAAAACACAATACATTTACTGTAATCAATTGCTAAAAGGAGACATATCCTTCCGTGTGTGTGCGTCCATAATTCATATTTTTCGGGATATTGCCCATTTTCTGCATTATGACATCACTGGTGGCCAGATTGTGTTTCAAATTAGCTTCTTTTAATCTAACGTTCCCAATGGTAGCCAATCAGTCGCCGACTAGGCATCCTCCGTCATGCAAAGTCCTTCCTCGGCACATGTGAGCTCCTGACCACAAACAAAGCTTTCGTCCACAGCCTGATGGAGTACTGCTCTTCCCTATGAGCTGGTGCTCCCGCCTCTCACCTTTCTCGGCTTCACGCTGTGGAAACCAAGGCATTTAGGATCATTGGTATCTCCCGTGACGAGGCTGAGTCTTTGGGCCTCTCACTCTCTCAACGCAGGCAGGTCGGTGGTTTTTCTGTCTTCTACCGTCTCCTCTTTGGCCTCGCCCCCCCCCCCACGCTGTCTGAGATATTTCCCCCATATTTCCGCAGGGCGCCCAAGGTCCGCCAGCAACCCCCTTCTGATAAAACTACCAAAATCACGAATCACTGCTCACCTTCACTCTTTCATTCCTCTTTATTCCCACCTTTGGAACAAACTCCCACACTCTACTCAATCCCATTCTTCCCTCCAGGCCTTCAAAACAGCTGCTCACCACCACTTCTTATCTTCCCCCATCCAAAACCACGATCATTTCTACCCCCGTTAATCCACCCCAAACCCACCTGCTTCAAATTCCCTGCTTTCCTTCCTGAAAGTCCCTGTCGTGTAAGGACCTGAAAGTCCCTGTGGTGTCCATCTTGTTTACCCTGTGTACCCCGCCCCATCCCTCTTCCTTCCACAGATCTACTCATGTCTGTTCCCCACTGTTCTTTCCTTCCCCCTCCCACCCCTCTTTTCTACTGCTCCCCTTGTGATATGTTCTGTGTGTTAGCCCTCATACAAGCTTCGACATCTATATATTACTAAAACTCTCATCGTGTATGTATGTTCCCGAAATACAGCCAAAAGGTACACGATAGCGCAAAATTTTTAGGGCCACCTTACTCACCATTCGCCTGCGGAGTATCAAGTTTTGTTCAAATCGGGCAACGAGAAAAATTATAAAAATCAATTCCCGATTCAGTCAAGTACTCTTCAGGAGAATTTGATCAATGCAAACAACCTCAGCGGTATATTCGCTGGAGCTATCTTATTTTTTCTTGAAATGATTTTTTTCATCAACCGCTGTCACAACGGGAACCTAACGGTTCACGGGTCGTCTCATTACTTACAATTTTTTTTTTTTTTAAAGTTTCCCATTGAATGATGATGCAGTTTCAAAGAAGACAATTATTAAAGGTTTTCCTGTAATCCACAATGGCAGCCAAACTACATAAAAATCCAAGTACTTTTGGGGCCTTCAAACCTTACGATGACCTACTTATAGGTGGAGAGGGAGGATGCCATGAATAAACTTGAGTTCTACCACACGAAAGATAATTTTAGCCAAGTTTGGTCACAATCCCATCAGCAGTTTCGGAGAAGAAGTTGCAAGTGTTCATGGACGGGTGAACTGACGGACGAAGTGCCATCCCATAAGCTCACCTGAACAGATGAAACATGTTACAGGTGAGCTAATAATGGTGCTCTTTCACTCTTGTTGGATTAAACAGGAAAGAAGACAAGGACAGACAGACAGTTGCCGAGAACACCAAAATGCCATTGCAAAACTACCATCGTGTAAATGAAACAATATTCAATCCAAGCTGAGAAAAGTGCACATTTCATGATGCTGCATCCCTATATCTGCAAATGCTAACAACTAAGATGTCCCTATTATCGGAGGTGTATGAGTAACAACATAAACAGTAATGATACATACAACAATAAAAAGAGGAAATTTGGCCCATTTTGCCTCTTGCTAAATTTTGTGCATTGTTCATGTGGCTCAGGCAGTGCCCCCTGTAGGTCAAGGTTAAAATTTGTGACTCGCTTAATCTTCGTGAAGAACACCGAGGAATCATTAATGACCACCAACAATAAGCAATGCTGGCAAAGGGGTCCACCAGTTTAACTAACGTCTTCAATAAATGGAACTCACCTCGATGCTTCGCCATGGATGTGTAAAACCAGAGTGGCAGTTTATTAATGGGTCAGGATCACAAACCCATGCTAGGACAGCTCAGTGTATAAGTAGTACATATACCTTTCGGCGACCTTGTCAGCCCGACACTCCATTCACCTTACCAGATAAGGTTAAACCAAGATGAACTTTTATACCTCTTTATAACCAACTAATAAACCGCCATGAATTTTAAACCTCAGTCAGGGAACGTAATCAGGATAGCGGCACACAAGGGCCATTTTTTTTGTCCACCGCCCCTCCGACAACGTCGGAGAGACATTAACTTGAACTCAACCGATTGACAAAAAAACTGTTGAACATTTAGCTTTCTTGTTGCAGATACTGTATCTATTCCTCATGACATGACATTATCGCAACCTGATTAGATCACGGCTGTGGTTGGCTGAATTATGTTGCCATGGCAACCGTCTCAGTAACTTATTTTTTGTATTCCTTGTCAAGGCTCGTATGAGAGCTAACACACAACGCACAGCAAGGGAGGCATGAGACAAGAGGGGCAGGAGAGGGAAGGACAAAACAGTGGGGAACAGAGACAAGAGATCTGTGGAAGGGAGAGGGATGGGGCGGGAAACACGGGGTATACAGGATGGACACTACAGGGACTTTCAGGAAGGAAAGCAGGGAATTTGAAGGAGGTGGGTTTAGGGTGGATTAATGGGGGTATGAAAAAATCGAGGATTTGGATGGGGACGATAAGAGGTGGTGGTGAACAGCTGTTTTGAAGGCATGGAGGGAAGAAGGGGATGAACAGAGTGAGGGAGTTTATTCCAAAGGCGGGAAAAAGAGGAATGAAAGAGTGAAGGTGAGCAGCGATTCATGATTTTGGTAGTTTTTACAAGAAGGGGGTTTGTTGGCGGACCTTGAGCGCCCTGCGGAAATATGGTGGGGACAAATCGCAGACAGAGCAGGGGGGGCGAGGCCGGAGAGGAGATGGACGAAGACAGAAAGACCACCGACCTGCCTGCGGTGAGAGAGTGAGAGGTCCAAAGACTCAGCCTCATCGCGGAAAAAGTGAAACACCTGTGTGTAATAACCAATGCAGAAGTTTTTATCACGCTATAATAATGAGGTATTCCAAACTGGCTGTAATTAGAGAATTCCCTTATTTCCCAAAATGTCATTGAGCGTTACCGCACAGTGTTTACAGTAATATCCTTGTGTCGTATTTGTAACGATCACCTTAATCAGGGTCAGATGATGTTGGAAGCCACCTTGATCAGTATAAATTGAAAATGAGAGAGTTGCTTTGGAAACAGCCTTACGCCAATGCCGTCATTGAGAAAAAGGACATGGAAAGGGTCTGCGAGTGGCAAATTTGATTGGGTTGAGATGATGTAAAATGGCTGCAGATATTTTTGTCCAAGTACTGCTAAACAAGGTTTTTGAAAAGCGCTAAAAAGGTAATTTTTGTTCTCACAGTATTCAAGTATTTAATTAAATTTAAATAAAATATAAGTTTTAAAGGCTGTAGAAATAGGTCCAGGTAGGTATGGAAGGCATGTGCCAGTAAACAGCAAACGTCGCTGCGTCCACTTTCGCCGTACCGCAGGCGGCGCATCCGATCTGGCCATCCCCCAGGCAGATGCCCAGGCCCATCCACATCTCCTTGAGATGAATGGTCAACCTGCTGCAACCACGAGGCACGTGGTCGGCCCACTGGCCTCCTCCACTCATGGAATCCACTCGCGAAGAATCTGGTTGAAGCAGAGACAGCATCAGGCAAAACGAGCCACATGTCCATATCCATCAGCCGCCAACTGAGCGCTGACCACTTGGACTTGGCAGGTAACAAATCTTCATCCGAGTCCTCTCTCATGCAACCGCTCGTTGGACACAAAATCCGACAAGCGAATAGCCAAGGATTCTCCGAAGAGACCTGGTAACCAAGGAATTAAGTCTCCGTCTCAGATCCCTTGTCAGAGTCCAAGTCTCGCATCATAAGCAAGATGGAAGTACCAAAGGACCCTGAAAGACTCGGACTTTTCGTCCTCTCGCACAGGTACCGCAGCGCCAAACATAGCCCCATGATCCAGTGAATCCATAGACTCCCAGGCCCGCGACCAGACGTCCTATTGACCTCTGACTCACAGCCAGCAGAGACCATGCATATCACTGCCAAGGTAAGTTGAATCTCTCCACACTCAACATAATCACCACAAACAGACACAGACAGGAAAAGCAGCATCAGATGTCCACGAAAAGCCTGGATCTTAGTTTTGAACCCAAGGAAACCCGTAATCCCAAGCGCTCCTCCGACTCCTCATTCAGCACCTCGAGGGCCCCCAAAAGGATACTCTAAAGTCTCCGAAAGATGACTGCCAGTCATCTGGCAAAATCAAGGTCCGAGATCTTGACATTGCCAAGACGATGCAACCGCCAGCTTGAGATCTCTCCGAACAATCCACTCCCAAAATCCCAAGTCCATACAAGTGCTGAATAGTGTGGGGGCCAGTACAAACAACACCCCTGCCGACTCCAGTAAACAACTGGAAATAAGTCAGAGATGGTACACCGACACTTCAACAGCACTCCATCAGTACCAGAGTAGAGTTTCAGACATCAGATCGATATCAGGATTTTGGTGGCACCACCACGAAAGACCAAGAATCCTCCAGAGGACATCCGATTCACTGATCGAACGCTTTACAGAGATCAACATAGGCTGCAAGCAGCCCCTGCCGAAACTCTCCGTCTGCGTTCGGTGGGACCGGACAAGGATACGGATCATTCGTTGACCTTTTGGTGTAAAGCCTGAACTGCTCTGGACGTGGTGCTCCAAGCAGATGTGGCGAACTCTCTATCTAAGAATTATCCGAGCAAGACCATGCCCGGCTACTGAGAGCAGCGTCAACCCCTCGTAGTATGTTGCGAAGTCTTGCGATCACACCTTCCCTTTCCAGAGAGGAACAACAAGGCCCCTCTTCCAATCGGTTGGGATATGCCTGTTTGTTCCCAGGCAGAGCAACAAAACTGCATGCAACGACACGAGTGCAGCATTTCCACCAGCCTTGAGAAGTTCAGCATGATGCCACAGATCCCTGAGCTTTGCCCCGTTCAACTGGTCCGCAGCCCGTGTTTCCACAAGCGAAGTGGAACCACAGTTGATTCGAGGGTCCAGCACAGGGACCCGTAACACCCTGACGTCCAGATCGACAGCTGGGGATCAGCCTGGTACAACGCTCAAGTAACCGGCCCAGCGGGCCTCACTTCAGACTCCTCTGTCAAGAGCCTACCACTCTCTGAGCTCTAACTGCAGTGCTCCGAGGGATGGGCTTGGATGGGAAGAAAATAAATAATAAAAACAATTCAGCAAAGTTTACCGCTGTTTATGCAGCATCTTCACACACCTTATTAACAGTTTACATTAGTTATTCGTGTTGCTGTTTGTGTCTTTTCTGCGCTCGCTACAAATAGTAAAGTTTCTTGTTTGGAAATGATTTTCAATTTTGTTTTGACAGGCAGGCAGAGGATTAAAAAAATTATCCTGCTCCTCTCTTCTGGAGATGCACACTCAGGAGAGATTCCGTACAATTTGCCAAATTCAGAGCCAAAGTATCCAAACTGTAGGTTCATGTTCATGTTCTACAAGTGTTCAAAATATCTAGCGGAAAAAGTTCCTCGTGCAAATGAGAATGAAAACAAACACATCATGTTGTTTGGTTCATATCAATTTTAGTGTTTGATAAACATGAAATCGACATACAGAATGTCAACATAATGTGTGCAAGACATGTCTCTCAGAGGCCGAGAAGATGGTAGCGGTCTCTAAAGTCAGTTACACCTCAGTATCTGGTGTGACCTCCACTTTGGTGGCACGCGCTTAGGCAACGAACCTCATTGAGGAGACACAAGAATGGTTGAAGAAGGCTTGAGGGATGTCATTCCAAATCTGTCACGGCTGCACAATCGGACGCAACGTTGCTCGACTGGTTTTGAAGATGGTGCATTAATTTTCATTCTATTTCCATCCACACATTCTGTGGAAGAAAGATTAGGCAAAGACAGTCTTGGGTCAGGAGTGTGGGAATGTTTCTGTGTGCGATGAAGTCGGTGACCACTCGTGCGTAACTGAGGGGCGTGCGTTATCCTGTTGAAGTGTGATGTGCCGTCAAGGGGACGGGAGGAACGTGAGGGATGGAGAACTTCATCACGGTACGAATACCTGTAAACTGCCATTAATGACTGACAGCTTGGTTTTCTGTGATCCTGCCAGGTGATGCCTTCCCATATCATCACGCTTCCACCACGCGAACGACGAACTGTTATAAATACATGTGTCAGCATAACGGTCCCCTTCTAGTTGATAAATGTGACAACGGCCATTACTACTGTCAACATGGAACTCACTCATCTGTAAAGAGGACAGCAGCCCAATCTTGTCCCTGAACTCAAACATTGTCTACACCAAGCTAGGCACGCATGTTGATGATGTGGCAACAAAATCAGATGTACTGCCAGTCGTCGTGCTCAGATGTTATGCATGCGTAACCGATTCCTGACAGTTCTGGCACTGATTGGTCCTAAGGGATGCTACGAGCTATAAAACTTGTGTCTGGAACCGATTCCTAAGGTGCACCACCGAATATGGTGTCCTCCTGCCGACTGATGTCACATGTGGTCACCCCAGAAATGTGGGGATCTCTGATGGTGCCAGTTTGTTGATCCAGAGTGACTGTATGGTGTTCGATGAAACACTAAACGCCTAGCCACATACATTTTGTGGCATTCCTGTCAATAGCACATAGCATGCCAATAACACATAGAGGCCTGAAAGTATTCACCCACTACCATAATGCACATTAGATGAATTACAAATTAATGTAAATACAATTACGTAAGGCTTTTGAGCTGGCAGGGAAACTGTCAACATGATCTTGTAAGTGTGTCCGATCCAAGAAAAGGCCCTTGAACAGAATAAGGACCCGCATATGATTTTCATTGATATGATAAAGGCCTTTGACACAGGTAACCGCAAAGGCCTATGGAAAGTGCTTCTCAAATCACGATGTCCAAAAAAGTTGATCAGGGTCATTTTCTCATTCCACGATGGTATTATGGATCGCATGATGCATAGCTGAGATTTATCAATCAGTTGCTTTCCCTGTCACCAAGGGAACCAAAGAAAGGTTGTGTGATGATGACATTTCTTTTTTTTGCCATCTTCTTCTCTGCCATACTTGTGTTTGCATTCAAAGACTTAAACAAAAGGAGTACGTATTCAGTTCAGAACAAATGGTAGTCTCTCAGTTTGCAGCACTCAAGCCTTGCACAAAGACTAAAGAACAGTTGCTAAAAGAGCTCCTGTTTGCTGCCGATTGTGCCCTCAATAGCACACCACACACACACCACACACACACACTCTTGAAGGACATCCTGCTGATTGTGGATAGCTTTGTTCAAGCTTCAGAATGCTTTGGCCTCACAAATTTAAAAAAGACAAAGATTATGTATCAAAAAGCCCCAGCCATCCATAACAAGATCCTCAAGTCAAAAGACATAATATACCCCTCAACTCCATTGAAGATTATACTAGTTCGGGAGCACCATCTCCAACAACACCAATGCTGCATGATGAGATTGCCCAGGGCCTAGGTAAGTTTGGCATTTGGAGGCTCAACCATAGGCTGTGGTAGTAGCAATATAGTTGGCCTTAAAACAAAGATTTAGGTTCACACAGGGTGATATTCTCACTTCACTTCTCTATTGTTGTGATGTAAGGGCACTCTACTGGCAACATATGAAGCCACTAGATCGCTGCTAAGATGAATCTGCAATATTAACTAAGTGGCAGGACAGATCTCTTAACACCAAATTCTTAAGAGGTGCTTCATCCCAGGCATTGAGAGCATGCTTATCATGGCCCAGTTTCATTGGTTTGAACAGGTGGGATGCTGGAGGATACTTGCATACCAAGACGATATTGTTGCGGAAATGGCCCTTAGTGTGTTATTAAATATAGATTAGCCCAGATCCCCCCATTAAATGCATGTTTAGACAGGTTGTTCGGTAATTGGACGTTACATGTGTGTCGGGAGGTGTACGAGGCTGTTGATTGTTCGTGCAGTGGTGGTCCGAGAGGTTCTTCTTCTTCGTCCCCCTCTCCGAAAGAGTCTCCGTCCAGTGCTCGTGGAGAGAGCAGTCGGCTGAAAGGGTGTGGCCTAGAGAAGCGAGCGCCGGAAAGGCGAGGTGGGACTGAGAAGCGCGAGGTGCGCCGATTGGCTGTACAAGGGACAGCTGTGTCGTTTTGCAATCGGTTTTCGTGAGGAGCGAGCCGAAGAAAGGCAGGGAAGGGACTGCATGAGGTCTGTCTGCCATTGGCTGGAAGAGGATTCTGCCTGAAGCCTCGACTCGGGCGATCGGCAGTAAGAGGAACTGCCTGAGCCTCGAGACGGGCGATTGGCAGTAGAGAGTAACTGCCTGGTATCGAGTCGCGATCTGCTTCGTGAAAGAGGAGGAAGAAACGATAGTGGGAGTCGCGATCGACTTTTATGAGGAGGTCCTCAGACAGGTTCATCCGGAGCCCAGTGACGGAGCCTCTGACTGTCCCTATTCACCTCACGGCTCGACCGTTTGTCGATCCGCCTGCGGAGCCCAACACCCCGATTCGGCCTAACTGGTGAACAGGCCAGGCCTGGACTTGTATGCTGGACCTTGTGAAAAGCCAAGCTGGAGCATACCATAGATCTTTTCGTCCTTGGGCGTCGACCTCGCGGGGTCTGGACGCGCAGAGGCTGCGTGCGCGAGCGTGCCGGGAGAAGAAAAAGGACGCGCGCCATCTTGCCACGCTGTATGCTCGAGCTGGGTGCTCGAATCCGTTGACATCGGCTTGTCACGAGCGCATTCGGGCCTTTGACACTTTTCCTCTCGTCCATGAAGCATCACCAAGTACTCTGTGTCTTGTCTGCATGCTGTCCGTGTCTTGTCTGCATGTTGTCTAAGGTTTATCTCGCTAGGGTTCCCTTCGAAACCCGTAATCCATAGCTCCCTAGTTAAGAACAGGTATAGATTAATTATAACATTGTCGTGAATGCTTTGCTTTGTTTGTGTTCCCCGATATGTCCCCAAATAAATCTGGCTGAGTTATATGAGATTTGCCGCCTTGAATTATTCGTGCCGTGCTGAGAAACAATTCGTCGTTGGTATATAAAACCAAAATGGTTACAGACTGGCAGAATTCGCTCAGTCTCTGACAAACAAGTCTGTAACCGGGGTCTATTCCCCCAGCTGGCAAGGCACAGGTGTATTTTGGTATCCGTGATCTGAGGCGCGTAACCCGAGAATTGTGCCGAACCAGCCGGCGTTATAACTCCGGAGACGGCGGTGCTGTTAAAGTGACGTCCGAATCCTAACACTGGGGTCAAGAGTCGGGTGCGAATCCCGCCACCGCTGAATCCTCAAACATATTTATAGCATAGGACGACCTCCTCAGATACAAAAACACCCTAAAGGTGAACCTCAAGGCATATGAAAATGGACCTCAAGACGTGGGAAAACCAACCACCAGAAAGGCAAAATGGAAAAAAATCTATGTCACAAGATAGTTCCCGCATTTGAGAAGGAGTAAGATCTTTGCAGCACAAGTGAGCACACTGCAAAGCCAGTGCCTCAGTCCCTCCTTCAGTAGCAATTGCCGACAGCATTAAGTCAAGAATTGATCTTACATCCCATATGAGACAACACCAACCACGAAGCTGATTTGCTGGACTTGTGTTAAATATTTACTCACACTCATCCGTCGAAGTTACGGGAGAATCCATGTGAGATTATCATTTGAAACAAGGCTAATGAGATGTACACTTTTTCATTTAATTCCATTTTAATCATTCAGAAGAAATACTCAAGGCTGAAATAGAGTGACATGATAAACAGTGAATAAAGAATGAAAAACTAGTCTCGATAAAGATTATATTTGGTCTGCTTCGGCAGAATAAGGGCAATAATTTTCTTAATTAAATACTGCATTGACAGAGGTATGCTAACAACTGTGGAAAGCTTCTGGAATGAGTCCTTCATCAAAGCAAGAGAGTCAGAAGAGCTCAGAAAGCTCTCTTACTTTGAGGAAGGGCTCATTCCTGAAATGTCGCTTCACTTTGTATCTATGATTAGCATACCACTTTACTATGATCAAATTTTGAATTGAGAAAATTCAGTGACATGAAGAGCGTATTTCATGAAGCCATACCATTTTCACGGCATCCATAACACCTGAGCACAAGAGAAATTTCCAGAGGTCTGTAAGAGGAGCAGAGCTTTGTAAAAGAAGCTCATCTACAAATAATACAACCTATTGAAAAGTTCTCAATGTGGAAACAAATTCTCAGTTTGGCACAGATGATAAATATATTTTTCATACTAGAAGCACCCACTCCCTACGGGAGCCGTCAAGTGGGTCATGTTATTATATTTATGCCTATTTTACTCCAAGGGGTCCCAGAATTACACACCCAAAATAGTTGCAATCGGTTCAGCCGTTTTGCGGTACCTGGGAACAGACGGCGGACAAGACGTTGAATTATAGTAGATGGATGAACCTGGGTAGTTAGTTCTAAAAGTGTAGTAATCATGGAATCTCACCCGCCAGGAGCACCGATGCGTGTTACTTGTACTGGTTGTGTTAAGGTATTCGCGGATAAGCTCGTGATGAGAAGGTTGGAGTTTGGAAGAGAGGGTCGTGGTACGTTCTGCTCATCCAGTGCACTACACCGCGGCTCGGACTGTGCCCGCACCTGGCCCAACAACCCTCGTTGCTCCAAGGTCTCCTTCAACACTGCCTCAAATGAACAAAGAACAATACGGAAGTAGCAATGTTTTATCATTCCTAATCACCCGACAAAGGAATGAGCATTCCTCAAAAACAGAGCGACACAATCATTGCTATCAAATGCTACAAATTCCACCAGACACTCCTTGGACAATACTTCATGAAAAGCGAGTGATGTGCTGCGACGATGTTGGACAGATTGCTTGCCTCAATAAAACAGCTGATATATTTTCACAACATTTTGGGATTCTTTTTCAATATACAAAACACAACTATAATGTCATTTGCACAAATAAATAAAGGACAATTTGTGTTTTAACCAATTGAAGTTGCTTTTTTCTATGCTAAAAAAAAACACAATACATTACTGTAATCAATTGCTAAAAGGAGACATATCCTTCCTGGTGTGTGCGTCCTAATTCATATTTTTTCGGGATATTGCCCATTTTCTGCATTATGACATCACTGGTGGCCAGATTGTGTTTCAAATTAGCTTTTTTAATCTAACGTTCCAATGGTAGCCAATCAGTCGCGACTAGGCATCCTCCGTCATGCAAAGTCCTCCTCGCACATTGAGCTCCTGACCACAACAAAGCTTTCGTCCACAGCCTGATGGAGTACTGCTCTTCCCTATGAGCTGGTGGCTCCGCCTCTCACCTTTCTCGGCTTCACGCTGTGGAAACAAGGCATTTAGGATCATTGGTATCTCCCGTGACGAGGCTGAGTCTTTGGGCCTCTCACTCTCTCAACGCAGGCAGGTCGGTGGTTTTCCTGTCTTCTAACCGTCTCCTCTTTGGCCTCGCCCCCCCCCCCCCACGCTGTCTGAGATATTTCCCCCATATTTCCGCAGGGCGCCCAAGGTCCGCCAGCAACCCCTTCTGATAAAACTACCAAAATCACGAATCACTGCTCACCTTCACTCTTTCATTCCTCTTTATATCCCACCTTTGGAACAAACTCCCACACTCTACTCAATCCCATTCTTCCCTCCAGGCCTTCAAAAAAGCTGCTCACCACCACTTCTTATCTTCCCCCATCCAAAACCACGATCATTTCTACCCCCGTTAATCACCCCAACCCACCTGCTTCAAATTCCCTGCCTTCTTCCTGAAAGTCCCTGTCGTGTAAGGACCTGAAAGTCCCTGTGGTGGTCCATCTTGTTAACCCTGTGTACCCCGCCCACATCCCTCTTCCTTCCACAGATCTACTCATGTCTGTTCCCCACTGTTCTTTCCTTCCCCCTCCCACCCCTCTTTTCTACTGCTCCCTTGTGATATGTTTGTGTGTTAGCCCTCATACAAGCTTCGACATCTATATATACTAAAAACTCTCATCGTGTATGTATGTAGTATGTATGTATGTATGTATGTCCCGAAATACAGCCAAAACGGTACACGATAGCGCAAAATTTTTTAGGGCCACCTTACTCACCATTCGCTGCGGAGTATCAAGTTTTGTTCAAATCGGGCAAC
This sequence comes from Eptatretus atami, assembly GCA_035128595.1. Classification (NCBI taxonomy): domain Eukaryota; kingdom Metazoa; phylum Chordata; class Myxini; order Myxiniformes; family Myxinidae; genus Eptatretus; species Eptatretus atami. The sequence goes on from CM068959.1 coordinate 88,557,204, forward strand.
GAGAAAATTATTTAAAAATCAATTCCCGATTCAGTCAAGTACTCTTCAGGAGATTTGATCAATGCAAACAACCTCAGCGGTATAGTTCGCTGGAGCTATCTATTTTTCTTGAAATGATTTTTTTCATCAACCGCTGTTCACAACGGGAACCTAACGGGTTCACGGGTCGTCTCATTACTTACAATTTTTTTTTTTAATTTCCCATTGAATGATGATGCAGTTTCAAGAGACAATTTATAAAGGTTTTCCTGTAATCCACAGTGGCAGCCAAACTACATAAAAATCCAAGTACTTTTGGGCCTTCATAACCTTACGATGACCTACTTATGGTGGAGAGGGAGGATGCCATGAATAACTTGAGTTCTACCACACGAAAAGATAATTTTTAGCCAAGTTTGGGTCACAATCCCATCAGCAGTTTCGGAAAAGAAGTTGCAAGTGTTCATGGACGGGTGAACTGACGGACGAATGTGCCATCCATAAGCTCACCTGACAGATGAAACATTGTTACAGGTGAGCTAATAATGGTGCTCTTTCACTCCTTGTTGGATTAAAACAGGAAAGAAGACAAGGACAGACAGACAGTTGCCGAGAACACCAAAATGCCATTGCAAAACAACAATCGTGTAATGAAACAATATTCAATCAAGCTGAGAAAAGTGCACATTTCATGATGCTGCATCCTATATCTGCAAATGCTAACAACTAAGATGTCCACTATTATCGGGTGTATGAGTAACAACATAAACAGTATGATACATACAACAATAAAAAGAGGAAATTGGCCCATTTTGCCTCTTGCTAAATTTTGTGCATTGTTCATGTGGCTTCAGGCAGTGCCCCCTGTAGGTCAAGGTTAAAATTTGTGACTCGCTTAATCTTCGTGAAGAACACCGAGAATCATTAATGACACCAACAATAAGCAATGCTGGCAAAGGGGTCCACCAGTTTTAACTAACGTCTTCAATAAATGGAACTCACCTCGATGCTTCGCCATGGATGTGTAAAACCAGAGTGGCAGTTTTATAATGGGTCAGGATCACAAACCCATGTAGGACAGCTCAGTGTATACAGTAGTACAATATACCTTCGGCGACCTTGTCAGCCCCGACACTTTCTCACCTTACCAGATAAGGTTAACAAGATGAACTTTTATACCTCTTTATAACCAACTAATAAACCGCCATGATTTAAACCTCAGTCAGGGAACGTAATCAGGATAGCGGCACACAAGGGCCATTTTTTTTTGTCCACCGCCCCTCGACAAACGTCGGAGAGACATTAACTTGAACTCACCGATTGACAAAAAAACTGTTGAACATTTAGCTTTCTTGTTGCAGATACTGTATCTATTCCTCATGACATGACATTATCGCAACCTGATTAGATCACGGCTGTGGTTGGTGAATATGTTGCCAGGCAACGCGTCTCAGTAACTATTTTTTGTATTCCTTGTCAGGCTCGTATGAGAGCTAACACACAACGCACAGCAGGGAGGCATGAGACAAGAGGGGCAGGAGAGGGAAGGACAAAACAGTGGGGAACAGAGACAAGAGATCTGTGGAAGGGAGAGGGATGGGCGGGAAACACGGGGTATACAGGATGGACACTACAGGGACTTTCAGGAAGGAAAGCAGGAAATTTGAAGGAGGTGGGTTAGGGTGGATTAATGGGGGTAGAAAAAATCGAGGATTTGGATGGGGAACGATAAGAGGTGGTGGTGAACAGCTGTTTTGAAGGCATGGAGGGAAGAAGGGGATGAACAGAGTGAGGGAGTTTATTCCAAAGGCGGGGAAAAAGAGGAATGAAAGAGTGAAGGTGAGCAGCGATTCATGATTTTGGTAGTTTTTACAAGAAGGGGGTTGTTGGCGGACCTTGAGCGCCGCTGCGGAAATATGGTGGGGACAAATCGCAGACAGAAGCAGGGGGGGCGAGGCCGGAGAGGAGATGGACGAAGACAGAAAGACCACCGACCTGCCTGCGGTGAGAGAGTGAGAGGTCCAAAGACTCAGCCTCATCGCGGGAGATGCCCAATGATCCGAAATGCTTCGTTTCCACTGCGTGAAGCCGAGAAAGGTGAGAGGCAGGAGCACCAGCCCAGAGGGGAGAGCAGTACTCCATCAGGCTGCGGACGAAAGCTTTGTACGTGGTTAGAAGCTCAGGTGGGGCCGAGGAAGGATTGCACGACGGAGGATTCCCATTCGGTGACTGGCTTTGGAGGCCGAGGTTTGAAATGTGGCTTCCCAGGAAAGGTCATGGCAGATAGTGAGACCCAGAAGGTTGAAAGGAAGACTTCTTCCAGAGGATGTTGAGAAAGTGGATGGGGGGAGGGGGGGTCCAAATGGTCCTTCGGAAAGACATAGTGAAGTGTGAGATTTGTCCGGATTGAAAGAC
>CM068959.1:88559622-88585413 GCA_035128595.1 Eptatretus atami
GAGATGCCCATGATCCGAAATGCTTCGTTTCCACTGCGTGAACCCGAGAAAGGTGAGAGGCAGGAGCACAGCCCAGAGGGGAGAGAGTACTCCATCAGGCTGCGGACAAAGCTTTGTACTGGTTAGAAGCTCAGGTGGGGCCGAGGAAGGACTTGCACGACGGAGGATTCCCATTCGGTGATGGTTTGGAGGCGAGGTTTGAAATGTGGCTTCCCAGGAAAGGTCATGGCAGATAGTGAGACCCAGAAGGTTGAAAGGAAGACTTCTTCCAGAGGATTGTTAGAAAGTGGATGGGGGGAGGGGGGGTTCCAAATGGTCCTTTCGGAAAGACATAGTGAGATGTGAGATTTGTCCGGATTGAAAGACATGTTCCACGTGTTGGACCAGTTTGTGATGTTACCCAGATCTGCAGAGAGCGAAGAAGCTGCTGCTTCCTGGTCTGAGTGATGACCGATGGTACGGCAGAGGGTGGAGTAATCAGCAAAGAGATTAGAGGATTTCCCAGAGAGTCAGAGAGATCCACCACAAAGGCAGGAGATCTGGAGTATCACCTCCTTGTTGAGATCCAGTTTTCGGACCCCATATGACATTAGGAAGGCGGTGGGCTCAGAAATAGAGCGCCCCTGGTGGCGCTGTACCAACAGAAGGGCAGGGCAGAGTGCACAGGGCAGGGGGGGAGGCAGAGGCAGAGAGGCAGGGTAGCAAGGAACAGGGCAGGGAGGCAAGGGCAGAGTCACGGAGCCAACAGGGAGGAAGGCCAGGGCAGCAGCAGCAGCAGAGCAGCAGCAGGGGGCAGAGAGAGGAGACATGTTCCACGTGTTGGACCAGTTTGTGATGTTACCCAGATCTGCAGAGAGCGAAGAAGCTGCTGCTTCCTGGTCTGAGTGATGACCGATGGTACGGCAGAGGGTGGAGTAATCAGCAAAGAGATATAGAGGATTTCCCAGAGAGTCAGAGAGATCCCACCCAAAAGGCAGGAGATCTGGAGTATCACCTCCTTGTTGAGATCCAGTTTTCGGACCCCATATGACATTAGGAAGGCGGGTGGGCTCAGAAATAGAGCGCCCCTGGTGGCGCTGTATCAGGACGGCAGTTTTAGTTCACAGGTGGAGGGAAAGCAGACAAGATAACAATGTCAATCGAGAGCGCATCATTGAACGATGTGCTGCCACATGGCTGTGCCACACGTGGACGTACATGAACCCACGTGGTACAAGTGTTTCATAACGACATCTCGAACTCGAATCTGTGGCATAAAATTCAGGAGAAACTTCATACCGTTCTTCAGTTCATCCACCGAAGCCATCTCGAACAGCGCTCGATTATGATCAATGCTTTCTCCAACTACCCTGTCCTCACACCCGAGGATGTCTGCTCAAGAGATGCTGTAATTGACGCAACTTGTGGGGGATAAAGAAGAAGAAAAAGAAGAAGAATAAGAGGAAGAAGAAGAGGAAGAAGAAGGAGAGGAAGAAGAAGAAGAGGAAGAAGAATAGGAATAAGAAGAATAGGAAGAAGAAGAATATGAAGAAGAAGAATATGAAGAAGATGAATATGAAGAAGATGAATATGAAGAAGAAGAAGAATAAGAAGAAAAATAAAAAAAACTCAATCCCTGCTGTAACAACACCGTCATGGCGTAATTGCATTGTTGTTGTTGTTTGTCTTTTCGTTGAGATGCGTCTTTAAAGGATTATACTCGTTCTGAGACGTGATAATAAATGTCACAACATTGGGTTTGTTCCCGAAACGGGTCGTCGGAGACGCGTCGTTTTATCAATACGTCCCGCTTATTAGATGGGCGGTGTATTGTACAAGGTTTTGGGAGTTGGTTGATCGGTTCACTTTTTCTACAACTTTCCAACGTTTGAAAGACGTTCACCGAAAATTAGACGTATACCGCAATAATTTGAATTACTCGCAACCGGCTTTATCCCCAGTAGGAATTTTCACAAATATGTGGACGGCGATGGCCCAAAGCCGTAAATCTGTGTCTGTGGATGGTGGTGCCGTCTCCAAACAACAGCTCATCCCTCTCTGACGACGCAAAAGTGAATGAAGAGAAAAGGTGAAGATATCCTCAATTAAAAAAAAAAAGAATCCACAAGCTCAAAGTACAGTATATTCTCTTAAGGCTACGGAGGAAGAGTTAATGTGCTGAATGGGACAAATATAGGTGAGTTCAGGGGAAATATTTTCGAGGGAAGCACGTCCAGCTATAAAATGCCCTTCTGGCACCGCGCAGCTCGAATATTAAACACGGAACACGTCATTACATGTTCCGGAAGTGACGTCATAGGACAACCCCCCCCCTCGATTCCGCATTAAAAAAAACAACAACAAAAGAACCAATTTCATTTAATTTATTAATTTATTATCCGTGTGGAAAACATCAAATTTTACATCCATTGGCAATTCAATTTCAAAGCTTGAGGATAACGATGACGTAAAGGCGGCGGTCGCATCGCATTAAACCCTTTTAAAATTGAAATTCGAGCCAATAAGCGGAAGGCGCTTAATGACGTCATATCAGCTGTGTTTATTAGCTGACGTTTGGAGATTCGACCTCGGACGTCATTATCGACTTTAACGAGTATATCGTCATTATCATCCTCGTACAAACAACGTCCACAAAGCAGCTGAAAGAGTGCTTACCTGCTTACCTGCTTACCTGCTTACCTGCTTGCCTGCTTGCCTGCTTGCTATGCGAGCTGACTGCAGCTTGTTGAAGGATTTTGTGTGGACTGGGTTATGCTATGGCGGAGGCTTCTGTTGAGTTTGCAGGAGTCCCCAGGCCGGGCCAGAGACCGGGGATCAGCAGCTCGGCTGGACCTGCAGGGCCACCTTCTCCTTTGCCCGAATCTCTCCGTCGGGGCCTCACAGCTCTGAGCGAGTCTGTGTTTCAGAGAGACCGTGGTGGTTCAAGCCCCGAAACCTCAGGTCACCGGTGGATAGGGGCTGTGGGTGGTTGTCTAAATAATCGTTTTCATGGCGCAAATTGGGGTTAGAGATAATACTTTCACAACCAGATACAGATTTATGAAAAAAGGATTGTTCAGTTAAAAGGTGTTTGTTGTGAAGTAACATCGTGACACTCCTCCATCATGCCATCATGACACTCCTCCATCATGACACTCTCCCATAATGCCATCGTGACACTCCTCCATCATGACACTCCTCCATCGTGACACTCTCCCATCATGCCATCATGACACTCCTCCATCATGACACTCTGCCATAATGCCATCATGACACTCCTCCATCGTGACACTCCTCCATCATGACACTCCTCCATCGTGACACTCTCCCATAATGCCATCATGACACTCCTCCATCATGACACTCCTCTGTAATGCCATCGTGACACTCCTCCATCATGACACTCCTCCATCATGCATCATACACTCCTCCATCATGCCATCCTGACACTCCTCCATCATGCATCATGACTCCTCATCATGCCATCATGACACTCCGCCTCACATCATATGAGACACTCCTCTATATGCCATCGTGACACTCCTCACATCTATGCCATCGATGACACTCCTCATAATGCATATCGTGAACTCATCGCATAGCATCATCATTCCTCCATAATGCCATCGTGACACTCCCCATATGCATGTGACACATCTCTCCATCATGACAACTCCCCTAATGCCATCATGACACTCCTACCATCATGACCATCTCTCCATAATGCCATCATGACATCTCCATCATGAAACTCTCATAATCGCCATCGTGACACTCCCACTAATGCCACCTGTGACACTCCTCCATCATGGAAATCCCATCATGACATCGTGAACCGCATCATGACACTCCTCCATAATGCCATGTGACACTCCTCTCATTAAATGCCATCGGACACTACCATCATAATTGCCATCGTGACACTCCTCCATATGCCATCATGACACTCCCCATAATGCCATCGTGACACTCCTGCCTTCATGACACTCCTCCCATCCATGACACTCTCCATAATGCGATCAATGACACTCCTCCATAATGCCATCGTGACATCCCCATAATGCCATCATGACACTCCTCCATAATGCCATCGTGAAACATCTCCATAATGCCATCCGTGAACTCCCCCATAATGCCATCGTGACACTCTCCATCATGACACTCACTCCTCGTTGACACTCCTCCATACATCCATCATGACACTCCTCATAACATCTGAACTCGTCATAATTGCGTATGCATTCCTCATAATCATCATGATACTCCTCATAATGCCTCATGATACTCTCAATGCATGTCACTCCATAATGCCATCGTGACATTCCCCCATAAGCCTATGCTCATCATGTAATTCCCTATAATGTCCCCCTGTCATAATGCTCATCATGATACTCTCATAATGCATCGTGACACTCCCCATAATGCCAATCATGACATTCCCCATAATGCATATGACAATTCGCCATAACGCCATAGACATTCCTTCCATAAATGCCATTGACATTCCCTCATAATGCATCATGATACTCCTATATGCCATCGTGACACTCCCGCCATAATGCATCATGACATTCCCATAATGCCATCATGATATTCCCCATAATGCATCCATGACACTCCTCATAATGCCATCATGATACTCCATTCTTCATAATGCCATCTGACATCCTCCATAATGCATCATGATCTCTCTAATGCATCTGACACTCCCATAATGCCATATCATGACATTCCCATAATGCCATCATGACATTCCCCATAAATGCCCATATGACATCCATAATGCATCATGATACTATGCATCATGATACTCCCATAATGCCATCATGACATTCCCCCATAATGCCATCATGATACTCCTCATAATGCCATCATGATACTCCTTCCATAATGCATCGTGACACTCCCTCATAATGCCATCATGACATTCCCCATAATGCATCATGATATTCCCTAATCCATGAACCCTCCTAATGCCATCATGACTCTCCTCCATAATGCCATATTAAGATAATCTATGTATTGAAGGGAGAGAATCCTACCTTCGGGGGAGGAGGGTATCATACCTTTAATGTTGTTGATAAGCTTTCTATTAAGTGTAACTAACGGGAGGCTTGAGTTTCCTCCTAATTAAATTCCCATCATATCTTTGGAGAGAGTGTGTGTGTGTGTGTGTGTGTGTGTGTGTGTGTGTGTGTGTGTGTGTGTGTGTGTGTGTGTGTGTGTGTGTGTGTGTTGTTTGTGTGTGCGTGTGTGCGTGCGTGCGTGCGTGTGCTTTGCTTTCACAGAGACTTCAGGTCAAGGGATCGATACAGAGGTACGGCTGGTCAAAAGGTTCCTCATCACCTCCGTCACCGAAGTTGGATGGGGGTGATGTTTTCACCCATGTCTGTTTGTCTGTTTATTTGACTCTGGGCAGGATATCTCAAAAAGTTGTGGATGGTTTCAGATGAAATCTGGTGGACAGGTTGGGTGTGTGACAAGGACGAACTGATTAGATTTTGATGAAGATCCAGATCCGGATACCAGAATTTTAAAAGTGATTTTTCACCATTGAGAGATGGGGCCAAAAATGATATAGAGCGGGATATGTCTATATATGTATGGATTTGGATGAAACTTGGTGGACAGGTTGGGTGTGTGACAAGGACGAACTGATTCAAGGACAAAAGGACGAAAAGGCCAAAAATGATATATCTCACGATATCTCAAAAAGCTGTGGATGAGTTATGGCCAAGCTTGGTGGATGAGTTCGGTATGTGAATAGAACAAGCCGATTTGATTTTGGTTAAGATCTGGATCTGGCCTATCAGTGGGATACAAAACGTAAACTTTTCAGCCTGGCAGAAGTCTGCACTCTACTGAGTGTCGTTCTTGTTTTGACTGCAATGGCAGCTGATCCCCACCGCCCCCTCCCTACCCCCAATAAATAAATAAAATATTGAGGATGTGTCGTTCTCATAAATACATGCAAAGCTGCCTGCAGATTGTCCTGCAGGGAGCAGCAGTGAGTGGTATCTGTGTTGTGAGGCTGTTATCGGCCAGAGGAGTTGTTTCAAATTTTATATATTTAAATGTGAACCTTTATTTGATGTGTCCTAACAACAGCACTGCTGAGCAGCCTACCCTTACAGATGAGTTTGTACTTCAACACCGCTTTCTTCCCCTGCTGGCTGTCCAGCCACATCGCCATGCTCACACTGAAGGCGAGTCTTGAACATCCCTTTCTCGCCAAGTTGATTAAGTGACGTGATCTGATCTTGGAGGAATCAGAGAGGACGAATCAGATAATAATGACTCGAGCTTTGTTCTGAGATAAAGGGACCCCGGGCACAATAAGCTTAGCATGATTACTTCGTGATGCTACATGATTATACCTTGTATGCCATTGAGATACATGTTAACAGTGTCCAACCTTTATGGGGGGTGGCTTGTTTTTAGGCCAGGCTTTTACCCCTTTTTGGACCTGTGGTTTTGCAGTTCCCCATACTGGCAGCACACAATCGCTTTGTGGCCATCACCGTGCTGCTTCTCATCACTCTCATTGAAGTCACCAGGCTGTTTTTGGGCTGGGCCGGTAACTTGCAGGAGAAGGTAATGCCTGATTGTTGTCCACATATCACAGACTGTTTCAAAGAAATATATATTTGTGAACAAACAATGTCAATGTTATTGCGATGCAAATAACAATGCCGTGTTGTCTGTTATTGTTAACGCACACACAAAAATCGAAAAGTAGGGTTAAGCAATTGGTTCACTTTTCGCTGTCTGTCTGTATGTATGTCTGTCCTGTCCACAAACATCAGTTTATGATCGAGGAATAACTAAATTTCAATTGAATGTTTTTAAAAGGACGTTCTTTTGAACACAAATTGGAACATTAATCGGAAAACGAATGTGTAGTTTAGCAGTACTTTGGCCCTGAATTCTGCCCCATCATACATGCGCAGAGAGGAGTGAGATAAATAAATTTTACTCTGTCTTCCTGTCTGGCAGTCAAACAAAATTAAAAATCATTCCAAACAGGAAATGTCCTGTTTTTAAAAGGACTTCACAAAGGACACAAACAACAGGCATGGATAACTAATGCAACATATCAAATAAGGTAGTGTAAAAGACACTGCATAAACGGCGGTAAACTTCTGGAATTTTTTTTCTTCAACCTTTAAAATCTTTATTTCATTTCAATTGAATTATATACTTGAATACTGGAGAACACAAATTGCCTTTTTAACACTTTCAAAAACCTTCCTTTTGACAGTACTTGGACAATAAAGTACTTGGACAATATAAAGGATGGTTTTTATTCCATCCTTTCTTGGTGTGCCATTTAATACGTCATCGCGACTATTGAAATTTGTCGCTTGCAGACCCCGCTCATGTCCTTGTTTCTCAAGACTGTGCAGGGTAAGGTGTTCTATGAACCCTCTAGTTTTATTGGCAAAGATTCTTATATAAAGCAGTGAAGATTTAAAGTTTCACTTGGTTGCATTATTTATTGTCCATACTGATGAGGCTCTCGTGGACAACAAATGTTGGCCTTCCTTTGTCCCAAGCTTGTAAGTTTGTGGCTTCTACGTGGACGGTTATTACTACTTGGCATGTAGATTACAGTCGTAGCCATGCTGCACTTCCTGCTGGTGTTGACATTCAAATAAGATTTATTTTGAAAAGATAGAATAGCAATACGCAATGCAAGTGTAAATGCTGCATTTGTTGAATATGTATGGTACATATGTGTGTGGAAGTTACTAGCGACACTACGGATGTTCGTATCATGATAATGGAGCTGGGAAAGGTGAAATAGTTGGTTATGATCCATTCTTTGGACGTCGTTTATCATCTGTCCTCTGGTTTTTAATCCATCCTTCCATGGATTTTCTGTTGTCATTGTGTTGAATGGTGTGCATGCGCTTGTATTGTGTGTTGTTTTGTGCACATGGGAATTCATGTGCACATTGAGACTGCCTGTTGTACAGCTTTGAGTTAAACAGACTGGCAAAGAACTCAGATGGACGTTAAACTGGGCGACTGGGCGTCACATCTGCCAGGATTAGTTAATGGACGTTTCAGACCTCACGGTATCCTTCGTGAAGAGTATGTGAGCTATTGCCGGCACCATAGCCAAATTTCTGCCTGAACTACTGCTGGGAATAGTTCGGATTATGACTAGTTAATACAGGCTTCCATCAGGTGGCGTTACGCGATACACATTTACATGGTGAAAATTGTGGTTCTCTCCCTATCCTGGACCTTGGGGGTTATGAGTTTTATTTACCGCCTAAAATGAACACCCCGAGTGCAACAACCATTTTTCAACTCATTCCGTCTCGCGATTCAGGAATGCATATAAGTCAAACAAACTCAAATAAACAGATACTTCTCAAATATATATATATCGTATGATTAAAGCATTGTAAAGTTTTATCGAACCGGAGTCGAGTAACCCAAAATAGTTATTAAATAATCTTTCAACTGTCATCACAAACCTGTTTATATGCTCCATGCGTTCTCACAGCATCGAGGCTCGGTCTGCCTTCGCTCCGAGCCTTCATGCTCTTCTATTATACTTTCCTTGTGAAATGTGGACCTGTACTAAAAACAATACACCAATTGGCATAGATGACACCTGCACCCATGACTGTGTTTCCCTGTGTGGATACGTTTGCAGCTTGGCGAACTCACTGGTTTCTGGATGCTCACATTGCTTCTGCAACTGCCTCTTTTGCTGTTCTTGCTGCTCACACCCCAGCCCCGTGCTTTGCCCCTGGAACTGGCTGTTCATCTGGTGTTTGCGGCCTTCCTCATTTTTCAGGTCTGTTGTTCACTCCATGATCCACTCACTGTGAGACAAGAGGGGCGGGAGAGAGAAGGAAGAGACAGTGGGGAACAGAGACATGAGGAGATCTGTGGAAGGGAGAGGGATGGGGCGGGGTACAGAGGGTAAACAAGATGGACACTACAGGGACTTTCAGGTCCTTACACAACAGGGGTTTCAGGAAGGAAAGCAGGAATTTGAAGGAGGTGGGTTTGGGTGGATTAACGGGGGTAGAAAAGATTGTGGTTTTGGATGGGGAAGATAAGCGATGGCGGTGAACAGCTGTTTTGAAGACCTGGAGGGAAGAATGGGATTGAAGAGAGTGTGGGAGTTTGTTCAAAAGGTGGCAAAAGAGAGAATGAAAGAGTGAAGGTGAGCAGTGATTCTTGATTTTGGTAGTTTTACCAGAAGGGGTTGCTGGCGGACCTCGAGCACCCTGTGGAAATATGGGGGGGGACATATCTCAGACAGAGAAGGGGGGTGAGGCCACCACCGGCCTGCCTGTGGTGAGAGAGAGTGAGAGGCCCAAAGACTCAGGCTCATCGCGGGAGATACCAATGATCCTAAATGCCTTGGTTTCCACAGCATGACGCCGAGAAAGGTGAGAGGCAGGAGCACCAACCCAGAGGGGAGAGCAGTACTCCATCAAGCTGCGGATGAAATGCTTCCCAGTCAGGATGTTGCCTCACAAAGTGCGTCTTCCATCGGATAGAGTTCAAAATCGGTAATTGTGTGCCAGTATTAGTTCTTGGATAAGTCCTTCTGAAATCGTATTATGAATTTTACAAAAAAAATTATAAACTTAATACAGAGGAGACCACATTGGCTTGTGTGTGTAGAATGTATATAAATTAATGGCTAAAGAGCTAAAATATATAAACAGTAATTAAAATCAAATTTAATAATATATTTCAAACTTCCATTCAGCTTTCCTCAACCAATGTTCTCACTTACAAGTTTCAGTGTTTCCTCTTCTCTCTGTCCTCTTTTCCTGTTCATTAATTTCCTTGATGCTTGTCTCACTAACAGATCTACTATACCTTGCTATTCCATGAGCCTTGCTCCTGCAAAAAAAAAACAAAGACTATTTTCTCTGATCTCTCTCTCTCTGTCTCTCTGTCTCTCTATCTCTCTCTCTGTCTCTGTCTCTGTCTCTCTATCTCTCTGTGTCTCTCTCTCTGCTCGAAGGCAGGTTCAGTGCTGCCAAAGCAGCCTGACAACAAAGACGACATTTGCATTTTGAGTTCTATCCGATGGAAGACGCACTTTGTGAGGCAACATCCTGACTGGGAAGCATCAATACGACAGTTTATAGTCAAGCCCAAAATTGAATTTAGACCAGACGGCTCAAATGTAAGTGCGCTATCTCGGCACCGTCCTGTTCGTCCGATGCTAAGCAATGGAGGATATTTACGCACTATTGTTGGTTATCACTTAAGATGGGATTGTGTGTGAATATATTCCTGCGTTGGGCTCGTGTGAAAAAAATTCTGACTCAACCCGGGACTCAAACCCAAGGACTTTATCACTTATGCGGCAAAACCCCACTGAGCTATTGAGTCTTTGGGATATCCTGAGAAATTTCTCACACCAACACTGCAAGCCTTGTAATGGCCGACGTCTTATGTGGGCTATATGTATGTATCTATATATGTACATACTGTACGTATATACGTATATATATATACACACACACACACGCACACACATGTTTATAAATCCTAACTGAACGACTTTTCTTGTTTGGACTATGTTTTGCAGGCAGTCATAGGATTCCTGACCATTCGGACATTCTCGCAAAACCTCTCCTCCCACTTTCTCCTGCACCAGTTTGATAGCATTCCTGGATGACAGTAGACGTGAAAGTCACAAACTTGCAACCCAGCAAGCAGCGATTCATGATCGTGCCACTTGCAACAATGATAATCAACAGTTGTATTGTGACCGCAGTGCATTTTAGGCCAAAGAGGTGGTACATTCCTGGTGCTGTATCTTTCTAACCGATCTGCATGTTTTCATATTGATAAAAATGTGGGGTCACACTTCCATTAAACTGGCTAAACATCCAAGACAATGGACTATGGTGGTAAAAATGGATTATTGTTGTTCCAGAGGGCGTTTTTTATTTATTTATTCATGTGCAGCCTGTGGCTTCTTGGCTGCATCATTTTCTGGGGGCACGGCCATGCCAATGATGCAATGCCCCCCTGTTACCAGTAAGCTGGTACTCATTTTGCCAACCTCGGGAGGATGACAGGCTGAGTCAACCCACCTATTGTTAATTCAACGGTCAGAACAGGGGTTCAAACTCAAGACCCTAAGATTTTAAGCCGCCTTAACCGTTACGCTCACACGAGGCTTCCCAGAGGGTGTGTGTCCTTCTGAAGACTGCATGATTTAGAATGCTATTGGGTTGTCTTTAAAAACTTATCTGGCTCATTAGTCTTAATGGAGTCTTGAATTTGACTGCCATGCCTTGCCAGGCCAATGTGCAGCACCAGGTCGTATCTTGTGGTTGACCGTTAAAATATTTCCTTGTAATTAAATGCAGTGCTGGGACATCTCCCTTACCAGATACTAATGAGAAGTAGGTTTCCAATTTTGTGACAAAAATAACGGTAAATCATTGGTATTTATATTGTTTTGTGGGGAAAAAAAGAGACTGGTTGTGAATTGGTTTTTTTCTTGGTAGTTTCCCGAAGAATGGCCATCCATAAACTCAACCATCTTTATGCTTTCCCTGTTACTCCATCTTGAAGTTTTATGTTTGCCTTCATGTGCCTGCGGGTACAGCTTTCAAAGTCTCCATTCACTCTGACTTCCTGGAAAATATTGTGTGAATGAGACGGGGAAAGAAATTATTGTTTTATTTAAAAAATATTTAATCATGAGCACTCTCTCAATCTGGTACGTGTGAAGTCTTTTAAGGCGTAAGTGAAATTACAAATTCCTTTCTTAGCCTACAGCAGGTTGAGTACATTCTGCCCCCCAATCCCTCAACCCACCTCCCTCCCAATAACACCCCCCTTTTCCCCCACCCTGCTGCCCCTGCCTCCCCAGAAGCATGCTGCATTATGTGGACTTGGTGAGTGTCATAAATGGTTTGCTGTACGAGATTTGAAGATTTGAAGTTTTCTTCATATCTGACATTTTTAGATGTTACAACTGACGAGGCTTATATTTGATTGTTCAGGGTACTTTAAAAGGACATTGTCGTTCAGCCAGAAATTGTCTGAATTTCCATTAGCCTGGGGAACGCGGTATTATTCGTCAAAGTTTCTGTTTCTTTTTCTCGAAATAAATGCTAAAAAAAAACCTTTGAAAGTGTACACAGAGCATTTTTGTGTTACAATAAAACAGTGGATCCATTTTCACCAAGTTGCTTCAACGTGCATTTGTTTTACGGAACCGTGGAAATGACTGAAAGGTGCACCTGTTGGGACATCGAGTCTCTGTAGTAGCCTTGTATGGTGATTACTGAATCACAGTATCACGGAACTCTGGTAGCTTGTACATGTTGCTGCGTTTGAGCCAGGGGAGTAACTGCTGAAATCTATCTATTTGAGTTCTTCCCGACATCTTTGTTCTTTGTTCCTTTCATACTTCTTTCTCATTTTTTCACAATTCTCTTTACTAATCCTAATTCTTGCTTTTCTTCTCTTTCATCTCTTTTACTTTCTATTTCTCTCTTTCTTTATCTGTCTCTCGAAGGAGAAGTGAATTATTGCAGAAATTTTTCTGTAAGGCTCACTTGGCCGCACCTGGATGAGTTTTGAGGGTTGTGGAGTAGCCGCTGAGACCCAAATCCTATCCAGGTTCCTCCTGATGACTCCATCTTTGCTCTTTACTTCTTCGGGTTCCTTATTGGTCTTCTGTTTTTAATATGGTACCTTTGTCTATTAAAGAACAGCTTAGTGACAAAAAGATTTTGATAAACCAAGCTGTTAACAATGATATCATTCACTAGCTCTGCACACGTCCTAACTCCTAAAGAATCGAGGATATCCATTCTATGTAACACAAGCAACACATTGTGAGAGCCTGAGTTATGAGCTGCCGTAGTTGATATCGAAAGAACTAAACGTCAGTCACATGAGTTTTAATAGTTCAAAACATGAGTTTGAATGGAATATATTTACCTCCGCCACCAAAGGTGGATGGAGGTTATGTTTTCACTCCTGCTTGTTTGTCTGTCAGTGAGCAGGATATCGCACAAAGTTATGGACAGTTTCTGATGAAATTTGGTGGACAGGTTGGGTGTGTGACAAGGATAAATTGATTCGATTTTGGTGAAGATCCAAATCCAGATCTGGCCTATCAGTGGGATTATAAAATGTAAACTGTTCAGCCTGACGGAGGTATGTGCTCAACTGAGTGCCGTTCTAGTTCTGTGATGCTACTCGCAGCCATTTGCTGCATATGAAAGCAGAAGAAGAACTGAACAAGCTGTACTCGAAGGTTGTGACAGGGAAGTGCACCTTTAAGGCTGGTGAACGTGACAGAGGTAAACACATGTCTGTGCTTCTACATGCACTGGAAAAGTATGAGTACAAATAATGAAAAGCTGACGGTGCATGCTCCAAGAAGTACCTAGTATTGTGATAAGTTTGTACTGCTAAGGTCTATTATTGCAAAGTGTTGTAAAAATTTCTGTATACCCCTTGTATTTTCATACAGACATGATACGTCCACTGATATTCCAAAGTCTGTAAGGATAGCAGGTCTGCATCTATCTGTACCATCATCGCCCCCCTTGGATACATCACATGCTTTATTGAAGATATCACGATCATTGAACACGTAATCACAGAATAGATGAATAAAGGTGTTGATATTCCAACATACGTGTTGCACAGCTGGCTGTACATGCATGATAGATCTCAAAAGCGATAATTTGGTATGGCTTGAATTGAAACAGTTTGTGCCTTTAAACATCCATGTTCATCATCCGCAAACCCGTTAGGAGTCAGTCAAGATGGCCGATTATGTAATTTGAATCTTTCCTGCAGCCTTTGTTTGGCAAAGTTTTTCCATTCTTGCATGATGTGCAGGTGGCCGAGAGGGGTTGGGAGGTTTTCACTGACTTATCGCAGATACATCATTTAATTGTATTTTTGAAAGAGATGCAATGGAAGAGGAACGGGTTCTGAGTTTAGGTTATGCACCTGTTTCAATGAAATGTAATGAACAGCACTAAGTACTGGACAATTGGCAAAATATTTGGTGGGAATTAAATATTTTGAATGCTTTGAAGGTAGGCAAGTGGGTTCGCTGATACCTCCTCACCCCTCCTCCCCAATCTACGCAAGTTAATCCCCCTTCTATAATTCTGGTGAATAAAAAGAATGCTCGTCGTTTGGCAACCTATTCCTACCGGTTCCTATGCTCCTGTGCAATGCCATTATGGTTGAATTTTGGTCAGTTTAAATAAATTCTACTTGAAAGGTAACTTCCTCGGAGAGCACACTCACCTATAGCAATTTTTAAATTTTGTCCCAAATGAATGTTGGACAAACTCAAAACACATCGTTGGCATATGCTATCATTCACCATGATATTGTAAGATGATGAGGTACCCGCTCGTATTGATGGTTATCACACCTGGTGTCAATAACAATAAGAAAACATTCCCCTGTGCTGTCTTGAGAAGCAAGGACATGGGTGGGGTCAACCAGCGGCGAATATGATTGGTTGTGATAACGTAAAATGTCATAATACTATTTTATCCAACTACTGTACTGCTAAACGGAAGAGTTTTTGAAAGTGTTAAAAGGACAATTGGTGTTCTACTGCATTAAAGTATACAATTCAATTGAAATAAGAGAAAGATTTTTTTAGGTTGTAGGAAAAAAAAAATTCTGAAGTTTACCGCCATTGACGCAGCATCTTTGACACCACCTTATTTAACATGTTACATGAGTTGTTTGTGCCTGTTGTTTGTGTCCTTTATGACGTCGCTAAAAACAGTCGCTTTCCTGTTTGGAATGATTTTCCATTTTGTTTCCCTGCCAGGTAGGCAGACAAAAGTAAGAATAATTATCTCACTCCTCTCTGCGCGTGCGCGATGAGGACTAATTCTGAGCCAAAGTTAGTTTTCTGTTTCATGTGTCCGATTCGTGCTCAAATATATAACATTCATTTGAAATGAAGTTGTTCCTCAATCATAAACCGACATTTGTAAAAAGAAGGCCGACATTTGTCGTTTCACGTCTGTAGGCTAATGATAATTCCATAGTTGGATTAGCTTGAGACAAGCATGAGACATATTTATGAGGGAGGCAGGTACAACACGACAGCGATATACGAAGTAGTGATGAGCATGCAGTGGGGCTTGGGAGGGCAAATTTGGAGTGCGTGGGGTGGGGAGGAGAGATATCTAGTGGATGGGGAGAGGGTTTAACATAAGATCTTGCGTTCGCAGAGAGACAAGGCAAGGACATCAACAGAGGTAAGGCTAATGGACAAAGTGGTGAGATAATAGAAAGAGGGATCAAGTGAGAGTGACAGAATGAGTAAAGAGAAAGGGAAAGGACATACAGACTGACAAGCTAAAAGCAATAACAGTGGACTACATTTAGTACAAGGATAGAAAAGTTTATACTGTGAGGCAGGGACAAAGAGAGACAATGTGACTCGTACATGAGTGAAGAGCATATACTCATGAAGAATGATGAGTTTTGAGCCTGCTCCGCAGCCATTACGTCAATCTTCGGACTGATATAGAAACATGGACAGGTGCCAGGGTCCGATTCACGATCTGTGCCTAATATAGTCCGGCTACTTGTCACAGTCCTGAAATGGTAGGCGTGATGGACGAGGATATAGTCGGACAAATACTGTACATTTAAAATAGAATTTATCCAATTCTTCTTGCTGAAAACCAGCCATACCTTTATATTTTGCAATTATTGAATTCATTTTTTGAAAAAATTCGCACGATCCATATTATTCCTCACATTGAGCCCATTCTGTTCGTCTGGAGGCCGAGATGTGGAGCTATGTGCATGCTCTGATGGTCACGGGCCTTTGCTTGGTACTGGTTCTCTTCCCCGGTGGAGTCATTGTGCACGGTGTCGATGTTCCTGAGGCTGAGTCAGCTGATGATGCAGGTTGGAAACTTTGAAATTTTATCAAAACTTGTGTTATTTCCCCCAGAATCCCCCAAACTACTTGTTTGACAAGTCCTCCTTTGTTTCACTTTGATTGCATAATGCTTATTTCCCGTCTATAGCTTCCATCTTTTCCTTAAACAGAATCTGTTGCCGATTCCCCCGTGCCCTTGGAAATCGCAGCCAAGGACTCGTGCTCCACACACTGTCCCGCTGGTCTTCCTGGGCTACCGGGACATCCAGGACCTGCAGGAAGAGACGGACGGGATGGGCGAGATGGGAGGGATGGAGAGAACGGAGAGCGTGGTGATCGTGGGGAGATAGGTAAGGAAAACCTACCGTATTCATGAAGCATTTACAATTTATATTTGTCTCTTCACAAAATATTAACTTCACAAATTTTTTTTTTTAACCTTTGACAGGGCCAACTGGACCAAATGGGCCTTCAGGTATTCCTGGTCGTCCAGGTCCCCCTGGCCCTTCTAGTCCTGCAGCTATGGGTCCTGCGGTTGTTGTCGGAGGACCAGGAGTTGGTGTGGGAGCACGTGCCGCCTTCAGTATGGCTTTGGACCAGCGAAATCCTCAAACCGATGTTCCCATACGATTTTCTAAGGTGTGGAGGAACAGATAAGAGTGAGATGATGAGCTGGATTGACTGCACCCAGGGAGTGCAAAAGAAGAAATGTAGTTAATGCAAGGCTCGATATTAACAGGTGTCCAGGGCACCTAATTTTACAAGTGTTTGGGTTTTGGATGCCCGGTCGGGCACCCTCACAGTCGCATAATGAACATCAATTTTGTCCCCAAATTTACGATCACCATGATCGGAGCGACAAGGTTTTTGAAATCCACTTCGTACGATGAAATATTGGCAAATTTGAATTTGATTTGATGACAAAAGCTCAAATGATTAAAAAAAAAGTTATGGCCAGGACAGACAGATACACACACACAGAAGTGGTTGCAAAACTCCCGTTTCCCACTGTGCGGAGGGACGGTAGAGCACCCTAAAAAAAAAAGTTAATGTGGAGCCCTGGTTAATGCACAATCCATTCCATTGGGACCATACTCTACGCAGAGCATTGGTGCTCAACCGCCCAGGAAACTGCCTAAGCAGTCTCCTGGGCTATTTGGCACAATCCTGGATGGGTAACCACTCTGCCACAGGATACTCAAATGGCACAATCATCCCAGCAAGCTGGTACTCATTTTGCCGACCTCAGAAGGATGACAGGCTGAGTCAACCCCACCTGGAATTAATTCAATAAGGAGCAGGATTTAAACTCAGGACCCCAGGATCCTAAGCCCACCACCCTAACCATTAAGCCAACACCAGGCTGGTTAATGCAAAAGATGAGTGTTAAACTAGTTCCAGTACTCACAAAGGCAATCATTTGTACATGAGTAATATGATCACTGGAGGGTGTAATTGAGAGTGAGATGTGTAACCAATTAACATAATATTATCGTTTATGCATTCATATCAGGTGTTGTATAACGTGCATGGACACTATGACGTCGGCACGGGTCGCTTCACGTGTCCTGCTTCGGGTCTCTACCTCTTCACGTATCAGCTGACGGTTTACACTCACAACGTCAAGGTATTACACTGTCACCATCACACCTCTCCTCAAATTTATTCTTCTTCCTCATTTTAGTGTTTTCAGTCATGTTTTAATTTGCATTCCAAACAATCTGTGAATGTCCACTAACATTTGGTACTTGTTGGCCTTCATAGAAGTACTCCTAAAGTACCCACCCCCTGGGTGGGTCGAGTTTGTGCATCACTTGCTGAAAAAAGTGTAGTCTGTGTTTTGCAAGAAGACTGTAGATGTTTGCGTGGTGTGCGCTTAAAAGGTTCTGGATGGTCTAACTAAAGGGTATGTTTCAACAGTAGTTGGTGCCGAAGGGGTCGAAAGGGTCTAATCTCTCATGCGTGTAAAAAGGGTCTAAAAAGGTTCAAGTGGTCTAAAACTCTCATTGGTCAAGGATTCACGCTGTCGAATCTGTCTGTAGGGTGTAAGGGGTCTAAAGGGACTTAAGGGGTGTAAAGGTCTAAAGGTTCTCAGGATCCAAAGGGTGAAAGAATATAAAGGTGTCTAAAGTGTTGAAAGGGTCTTGAAGGTAAAAGGGGTCTTAAAAGGTCTTGGGGGTCTTAAAGATCTTGTGGGTCTGAAGGGTCTTAGGGGTATCAAAGCGTCTCAGGGGTCTTAAATGGTCTTTTGGGGGTCTTTAGTGTTTTGGGGATCTTTAAGGGTCTTCAAAGGTCCCTTCAAAGGAACCTTGAAAGACCTTTCAAAGGAAGGGGTCTCAGCAGTCTAAAGGGCTGAAAGGTACATTCCAATCGTACTTACAGTAATCAATAGATGTATATGGAGTCAGGAAGCAACTGACATTCAAACAGTATGTAATTAATAGACATATAGTCACACGGCTTCACGGACGGCTTCACAGACGCTGTTTTTCATATATATATATATATATATATATATATATATATATATATATTAATAATATATAATATATATATATATATTGTTGCGGGCCGGGGACCGGTGGCGAGAGCGACTGCTAGATGGGGAAATTACGTCGTCTCACACCAGACTCCCGGAATTGTAGGCCGTCGCTCACGGATAATTCAGTGAGGCAGCGGGTCGCTTAACCGACCATGGACGCCAATACCTCCACCGCGTAGCAAGGGTCTTTTTGTCCAGAACCAATTTACCTAATTAACCACGCGGTGTCATCTACCGGGGAACCACGCCCTCGGTACGCCTTGCCCGATCCGGATCACTCTACCAACTACCAACCACATTTCCGGATCGGATGCAGCCGAGCGGAACTACCAAGGACGTACCGGCTAGAATGAACAGAATATCGGGAATAAAGACCCGGCTAAAACTCAGATCCGAACCATGCTGGACCAATGAAGGAAAAGACGAGAACGAACTGGGAACATTTCTACAATCATTTATTTACAATAAAGCGAGGAAAAATATGTGGCACAGGAAACAGGTTTATTGGGGATGTTATGCAGGGGAAGATGAGAGAAAGATGTTGTGCGATAATTTTACAGCAACTTACAAAGGAGACACAGAGCAGACTTGTCGCAAGAATAAAACAGGCAAGATTTACAAAGAGAGAGATTGCTGAAAATCTATCTATTGAGTTCTTCCCGACATCTTTGTTCTTTGTTCCTTTCATACTTCTTTCTCATTTTTCACAATTCTCTTTACTAATCCTAATTCTTGCTTTTCTTCTCTTTCATCTCTTTTACTTTCTATTTCTCTCTTTCTTATCTGTCTCTCGAAGGAGAAGTGAATTATTGCAGAAATTTTTCTGTAAGGCTCACTTGCCGCACCTGATGAGTTTTGAGGGTTGTGGAGTAGCCGCTGAGACCCAAATCCTATCCAGGTTCCTCCTGATGACTCCATCTTTGCTCTTTACTTCTTCGGGTTCCTTATTGGTCTTCTGTTTTTAATATGGTACCTTGTCTATTAAAGAACAGCTTAGTGACAAAAAGATTTTGATAAACCAAGCTGTTAACAATGATATCATTCACTAGCTCTGCACACGTCCTAACTCCTAAAGAATCGAGGATATCCATTCTATGTAACACAAGCAACACATTGTGAGAGCCTGAGTTATGAGCTGCCGTAGTTGATATCGAAAGAACTAAACGTCAGTCACATGAGTTTAATAGTTCAAAACATGAGTTTGAATGGAATATATTTACCTCCGCCACAAAGGTGGATGGAGGTTATGTTTTCACTCCTGCTTGTTTGTCTGTCAGTGAGCAGGATATCGCACAAAGTTATGGACAGTTTCTGATGAAATTTGGTGGACAGGTTGGGTGTGTGACAAGGATAAATTGATTCGATTTTGGTGAAGATCCAAATCCAGATCTGGCCTATCAGTGGGATTATAAAATGTAAACTGTTCAGCCTGACGGAGGTATGTGCTCAACTGAGTGCCGTTCTAGTTCTGTGATGCTACTCGCAGCCATTTGCTGCATATGAAAGACAGAAGAAACAAGCTGAACAACTGTACTCGAAGGTTGTGACAGGGAAGTGCACCTTTAAGGCTGGTGAACGTGACAGAGGTAAACACATGTCTGTGCTTCTACATGCACTGGAAAAGTATGAGTACAAATAATGAAAAGCTGACGGTGCATGCTCCAAGAAGTACCTAGTATTGTGATAAGTTTGTACTGCTAAGGTCTATTATTGCAAGTGTTGTAAAAATTTCTGTATACCCCTTGTATTTCATACAGACATGATACGTCACTGATATTCCAAAGTCTGTAAGGATAGCAGGTCTGCATCTATCTGTACCATCATCGCCCCCTTGGATACATCACATGCTTTATTGAAGATATCACGATCATTGAACACGTAATCACAGAATAGATGAATAAAGGTGTTGATATTCCAACATACGTGTTGCACAGCTGGCTGTACATGCATGATAGATCTCAAAAGCGATAATTTGGTATGGCTTGAATTGAAACAGTTTGTGCCTTTAAACATCCATGTTCATCATCCGCAAACCCGTTAGGAGTCAGTCAAGATGGCCGATTATGTAATTTGAATCTTTCCTGCAGCCTTTGTTTGGCAAAGTTTTCCATTCTTGCATGATGTGCAGGTGGCCGAGAGGGGTTGGGAGGTTTTCACTGACTTATCGCAGATACATCATTTAATTGTATTTTTGAAAGAGATGCAATGGAAGAGGAACGGGTTCTGAGTTTAGGTTATGCACCTGTTTCAATGAATGTAATGAACAGCACTAAGTACTGACAATTGGCAAAATATTTGGTGGGAATTAAATATTTTGAATGCTTTGAAGGTAGGCAAGTGGTTCGCTGATACCTCCTCACCCCTCCTCCCAATCTACGCAAGTTATCCCCTTCTATAATTCTGGTGAATAAAAAGAATGCTCGTCGTTTGGCAACCTATTCCTACCGGTTCCTATGCTCTGTGCAATGCCATTATGGTTGAATTTTGGTCAGTTTAAATAAATTCTACTTGAAAGGTAACTTCCTCGGAGAGCACACTCACCTATAGCAATTTTTAAATTTGTCCCAAATGAATGTTGGACAAACTCAAAACACATCGTTGCATATGCTATCATTCACCATGATATTGTAAGATGATGAGGTACCCGCTCGTATTGATGGTTATCACACCTGGTGTCAATAACAATAAGAAAACATTCCCCTGTGCTGTCTTGAGAAGCAAGGACATGGGTGGGGTCAACCAGCGGCGAATATGATTGGTTGTGATAACGTAAAATGTCATAATACTATTTTATCCAACTACTGTACTGCTAAACGGAAGAGTTTTTGAAAGTGTTAAAAGGACAATTGGTGTTCTACTGCATTAAAGTATACAATTCAATTGAAATAAGAGAAAGATTTTTTTAGGTTGTAGGAAAAAAAAAAATTCTGAAGTTTACCGCCATTGACGCAGCATCTTTGACACACCTTATTTAACATGTTACATGAGTTGTTTGTGCCTGTTGTTTGTGTCCTTTATGACGTCGCTAAAAACAGTCGCTTTCCTGTTTGGAATGATTTTCCATTTTGTTTCCCTGCCAGGTAGGCAGACAAAAGTAAGAATAATTATCTCACTCCTCTCTGCGCGTGCGCGATGAGGACTAATTCTGAGCCAAAGTTAGTTTTCTGTTTCATGTGTCCGATTCGTGCTCAATATATAACATTCATTTGAAATGAAGTTGTTCCTCAATCATAAACCGACATTTGTAAAAAGAAGGCCGACATTTGTCGTTTCACGTCTGTAGGCTAATGATAATTCCATAGTTGGATTAGCTTGAGACAAGCATGAGACATATTTATGAGGGAGGCAGGTACAACACGACAGCGATATACGAAGTAGTGATGAGCATGCAGTGGGCTTGGGAGGGCAAATTTGGAGTGCGTGGGGTGGGAGGAGAGATATCTAGTGATGGGGAGAGGGTTTAACATAAGATCTTGCGTTCGCAGAGAGACAAGGCAAGGACATCAACAGAGGTAAGGCTAATGGACAAAGTGGTGAGATAATAGAAAGAGGGATCAAGTGAGAGTGACAGAATGAGTAAAGAGAAAGGGAAAGGACATACAGACAGACAAGCTAAAAGCAATAACAGTGGACTACATTTAGTACAAGGATAGAAAAGTTTATACTGTGAGGCAGGGACAAAGAGAGACAATGTGACTCGTACATGAGTGAAGAGCATATACTCATGAAGAATGATGAGTTTTGAGCCTGCTCCGCAGCCATTACGTCAATCTTCGACTGATATAGAAACATGGACAGGTGCCAGGGTCCGATTCACGATCTGTGCCTAATATAGTCGGCTACTTGTCACAGTCCTGAAATGGTAGGCGTGATGGACGAGGATATAGTCGGACAAATACTGTACATTTAAAATAGAATTTATCCAATTCTTCTTGCTGAAAACCAGCCATACCTTTATATTTTGCAATTATTGAATTCATTTTTTGAAAAAAATTCGCACGATCCATATTATTCCTCACATTGAGCCCATTCTGTTCGTCTGGAGGCCGAGATGTGGAGCTATGTGCATGCTCTGATGGCACGGGCCTTTGCTTGGTACTGGTTCTCTTCCCCGGTGGAGTCATTGTGCACGGTGTCGATGTTCCTGAGGCTGAGTCAGCTGAGATGCAGGTTGGAAACTTTGAATTTTATCAAAACTTGTGTTATTTCCCCCAGAATCCCCAAACTACTTGTTTGACAAGTCCTCCTTTGTTTCACTTTGATTGCATAATGCTATTTCCCGTCTATAGCTTCCATCTTTTCCTTAAACAGAATCTGTTGCCGATTCCCCCGTGCCCTTGGAAATCGCAGCCAAGGACTCGTGCTCCACACACTGTCCCGCTGGTCTTCTGGGCTACCGGACATCCAGGACCTGCAGGAAGAGACGGACGGGATGGGCGAGATGGGAGGGATGGAGAGAACGGAGAGCGTGGTGACTGGGGAGATAGGTAAGGAAAACCTACCGTATTCTGAAGCATTTACAATTTATATTTGTCTCTTCACAAAATATTAACTTCACAAATTTTTTTTTAACCTTGACAGGGCCAACTGGACCAAATGGGCCTTCAGGTATTCCTGGTCGTCCAGGTCCCCCTGGCCCTTCTAGTCCTGCAGCTATGGGTCCTGCGGTTGTTGTCGGAGGACCAGGAGTTGGTGTGGGAGCACGTGCGCCTTCAGTATGGCTTTGGACCAGCGAAATCCTCAAACCGATGTTCCCATACGATTTTCTAAGGTGTGGAGGAACAGATAAGAGTGAGATGATGAGCTGGATTGACTGCACCCAGGGAGTGCAAAAGAAGAAATGTAGTTAATGCAAGCTCGATATTAACAGGTGTCCAGGGGCACCTAATTTTACAAGTGTTTGGGTTTTGGATGCCCGGTCGGGCACCCTCACAGTCGCATAATGAACATCAATTTTGTCCCCAAATTTACGATCACCATGATCGGAGCGACAAGGTTTTTGAAATCCACTTCGTACGATGAAATATTGGCAAATTTGAATTTGATTTGATGACAAAAGCTCAAATGATTAAAAAAAAAGTTATGGCCAGGACAGACAGATACACACACAGAAGTGGTTGCAAAACTCCCGTTTCCCACGTGCGGAGGGACGGTAGAGCACCCTAAAAAAAAAAGTTAATGTGGAGCCCTGGTTAATGCACAATCCATTCCATTGGGACCATACTCTACGCAGAGCATTGGTGCTCAACCGCCCAGGAAACTGCCTAAGCAGTCTCCTGGGCTATTTGGCACAATCCTGGATGGGTAACCACTCTGCCACAGGATACTCAAATGGCACAATCATCCCAGCAAGCTGGTACTCATTTTGCCGACCTCAGAAGGATGACAGGCTGAGTCAACCCACCTGGAATTAATTCAATAGGAGCAGGATTTAAACTCAGGACCCCAGGATCCTAAGCCCACCACCCTAACCATTAAGCCAACACCAGGCTGGTTAATGCAAAAGATGAGTGTTAAACTAGTTCCAGTACTCACAAAGGCAATCATTTGTACATGAGTAATATGATCACTGGAGGTGTAATTGAGAGTGAGATGTGTAACCAATTAACATAATATTATCGTTTATGCATTCATATCAGGTGTTGTATAACGTGCATGGACACTATGACGTCGGCACGGGTCGCTTCACGTGTCCTGCTTCGGGTCTCTACCTCTTCACGTATCAGCTGACGGTTTACACTCACAACGTCAAGGTATTACACTGTCACCATCACACTCTCCTCAAATTTTATTCTTCTTCCTCATTTTAGTGTTTTCAGTCATGTTTTAATTTGCATTCCAAACAATCTGTGAATGTCCACTAACATTTGGTACTTGTTGGCCTTCATAGAAGTACTCCTAAAGTACCCACCCCTGGGTGGGTCGAGTTTGTGCATCACTTGCTGAAAAAAGTGTAGTCTGTGTTTTGCAAGAAGACTGTAGATGTTTGCGTGGTGTGCGCTTAAAAGGTTCTGGATGGTCTAACTAAAGGGTATGTTTCAACAGTAGTTGTGCCGAAGGGGTCGAAAGGGTCTAATCTCTCATGCGTGTAAAAAGGGTCTAAAAAGGTTCAAGTGGTCTAAACTCTCATTGGTCAAGGATTCACGCTGTCGAATCTGTCTGTAGGGTGTAAGGGTCTAAAGGGACTTAAGGGGTGTAAAGGTCTAAAGGTTCTCAGGATCCAAAGGGTGAAAGAATATAAAGGTGTCTAAAGTGTTGAAAGGTCTTGAAGGTAAAAGGGGTCTTAAAGGTCTTGGGGGTCTTAAAGATCTTGTGGGTCTGAAGGGTCTTAGGGTATCAAAGCGTCTCAGGGGTCTTAAATGGTCTTTGGGGTCTTTAGTGTTTTGGGGATCTTTAAGGGTCTTCAAAGGTCCCTTCAAAGGAACCTTGAAAGACCTTTCAAAGGAAGGGGTCTCAGCAGTCTAAAGGGCTGAAAGGTACATTCCAATCGTACTTACAGTAATCAATAGATGTATATGGAGTCAGGAAGCAACTGACATTCAAACAGTATGTAATTAATAGACATATAGTCACACGGCTTCACGGACGGCTTCACAGACGCTGTTTTTCATATATATATATATATATATATATATATATATATATATATATATATATATATATATAATTATATAGTATTAGTCGGGCCGGGGACGCGTGGCGAGAGCGACTGCTAGATGGGGGAAATTACGTCGTCTCACACCAGACTCCCGGAATTGTAGGCCGTCGCTCACGGATAATTCAGTGAGGCAGCGGGTCGCTTAACCGACCATGGACGCCAATACCTCCACCCGCGTAGCATAGGGTCTTTTTGTCCAGAACCAATTTACCTAATTAACCACGCGGTGTCATCTACCGGGGAACCACGCCCTCGGTACGCCTTGCCCGATCCGGATCACTCTACCAACTACCAACCACATTTCCGGATCGGATGCAGCCGAGCGGAACTACCAAGGACGTACCGGCTAGAATGAACAGAATATCGGAATAAAGACCCGGCTAAAACTCAGATCCGAACCATGCTGGACCAATGAAGGAAAAGACGAGAACGAACTGGGAACATTTCTACAATCATTTATTTACAATAAAGCGAGGAAAATATGTGGCACAGGAAACAGGTTTATTGGGGATGTTATGCAGGGAAGATGAGAGAAAGATGTTGTGCGATAATTTTACAGCAACTTACAAAGGAGACACAGAGCAGACTTGTCGCAAGAATAAAACAGGCAAGATTTACAATGATCAAATAAAAACACATGCAATTCTACTTAAAGACGGCGCCACACACTCAGACGCACACTCAGACCAAAATAAACCCAGAGGTATGGGC
>CM068959.1:88586479-88611593 GCA_035128595.1 Eptatretus atami
AGTTTAGCAACTTGGCCTGAATTCTGCCCCATATACATTGCGCAGAGAGCAGTGAGATAAATAAATTTTTACTCTGTCTTCCTGTCTGCAGTCAAACAAAATTAAAAATCATTCCAAACAGGAAATGTCCTGTTTTAAAAGGACTTCACAAAGACACAAACAACAGGCATGGATAACTAATGCAACATATCAAATAAGGTAGTGTAAAAGACACTGCATAAACGGCGGTAAACTTCTGGAATTTTTTTTCTTCAACCTTTAAAATCTTATTTCATTTCAATTGAATTATATACTGAATACTGAGAACACAAATTGCCTTTTTAACACTTTTCAAAACTTCCTTTTGACAGTACTTGGACAATAAAGTACTTGGACAATATAAAGGATGGTTTTTTATTCCATTCCTTTTTGGTGTGCCATTTAATACGTCATCGCGACTATTGAAATTGTCGCTTGCAGACCCCGCTCATTGCTTGTTTCTCAAGACTGTGCAGGGTAAGGTGTCTATGAACCCTCAGTTTTATTGGCAAAGATTCTTATATAAAGCAGTGAAATTTAAAGTTTCACTTGGTTGCATTATTTATTGTCCATACTGATGAGGCTCTCGTGGACAACAATGTTGGCCTTCCTTTGTCCCAAGCTTGTAAGTTTGTGGCTTCTACGGGACGGTTATTACTACTTTGGCATTAAGATTACAGTCGTAGCCATGCTGCACTTCCTGCTTGTTGACATTCAAATAAGATTTATTTTGAAAAGATAGAATAGCATACGCAAGCAAGTGTAAATGCTGCATTGTTGAATATGCATGGTCTATGTGTTGTGGAAGTTTACTAGCGACACTACGGATGTTTCGTATCATGATAATGGAGCTGGGAAAGGTGAAATAGTTGGTTATGATCCATTCTTTGGACGTCGTTTATCATCTGTCTCTGGTTTTAATCCATCCTTCCATGGATTTTCTGTTGTCATTGTGTTGAATGGTGTGCATGCGCTTGTATTGTGTGTTGTTTTGTGCACAGGGGAATTCATGTGCACATTGAGACTGCCTGTTGTACAGCTTTGAGTTAAACAGACTGGCAAAGAACTCAGATGGACGTTAAACTGGGCGAATGGGCGTCACATCTCCAGGATTAGTTAATGACGTTTCAGAACCTCACGGTATCCTCGTGAGAGTATGTGAGCTATTGCCGGCCCATAGCCAAATTTCTGCCTGAACTACTGCTGGAATAGTTCGGATTATGACTAGTAATACAGGTTCCATCAGGTGTGGCGTTACGCGATACACATTTACATGGTGAAAATTTGTTCTCTCCCTATCCTGGACCTTGGGGGTTATGAGTTTTATTTTACCGCCTAAATGAACACCCCGAGTGCCAACAACCATTTTTTAACTCATTCCGTCTCGCGATTCAGAATGCATATAAGATCAAACAAACTCAATAAACAGATACTTCTCAAATATATATATCGTATGATAAAGGCATTGTAAAGTTTTTATCGAACCAGAGTCGAGTAACCCAAATAGTTATTAAATAATCTTCAACTTTCATCACAAACCTGTTTATATGCTCCATGCGTTCTCACAGCATCGAGGCTCGGTGTCGCCTTCGCTCCGAGCCTTCATGCTCTTCTATTATACTTTCCTTGTGAAATGTGGACTGTACTAAAAACAATACACCAATTGGCATAGATGACACCTGCACCCATGACTGTGTTTCCCTGTGTGGATACGTTTCAGCTTGGCGAACTCACTGGTTTCTGGATGCTCACTTGCTTCTGCAACTGCCTCTTTTGCTGTTCTTGCTGCTACACCCCAGCCCCGTGCTTTTGCCCTGGAACTGGCTGTTCATCTGGTGTTTGCGGCCTTCCTCATTTTTCAGGTCTGTTGTTCACTCCATGATCCACTCACTGGAGACAAGAGGGGCGGAGAGAGAAGGAAGACAGTGGGGAACAGAGACATGAGGAGATCTGTGGAAGGAGAGGGATGGGGCGGGGTACAGAGGGTAACAAGATGACACTACAGGGCTTTCAGGTCCTTACACACAGGGCTTTCAGAAGGAAAGGCAGATTTGAAGGAGGTGGGTTTGGGGTGGATTAACGGGGGTAGAAAAAGATTTGGTTTGGATGGGGAAGATAAGCGATGGCGGTGAACAGCTGTTTGAAGACCTGGAGGGAAGAATGGGATTGAGAGAGTGTGGGAGTTTGTTCAAAAGTGGCAAAAGAGAGGAATGAAAGAGGTAAGGTGAGCAGTGATTCTTGATTTTGGTAGTTTTACCAGAAGGGGGTTGCTGGCGGACCTCGAGCACCCTGTGGAAATATGGGGGGGGGGACATATCTCAGAAGAGAAGGGGGGTTGAGGCCACCACCGCCTGCCTGTGGTGAGAGAGAGTGAGAGGCCCAAAGACTCAGCCTCATCGCGGGAGATACCAATGATCCTAAATGCCGTTGGTTTCCACAGCTGACGCCGAGAAAGTGAGAGGCAGGAGCACCAAACCCAGAGGGGAGAGCAGTACTCCATCAAGCTGCGGATGAAATGCTTCCCAGTCCGGATGTTGCCTCACAAAGTGCGTCTCCATCGGATAGAGTTCAAAATCGGTAATTGTGTGCAGTATTAGTTCTTGGATAAGTCCTTCTGAAATCGTATTAGAATTTACAAAAAAAATTATAAACTTAATACAGAGGAGACCACATTGGCTTGTGTGTGTAGAATGTATATAAATTAATGGCTAAAGAGCAAAATATATAAACAGTAATTTTAAATCAAATTTAATAATATATTTCAACTTCCATTCAGCTTTCCTCAACCAATGTCTCACTTACAAGTTTCAGTGTTTCCTCTTCCTCTGTCCTCTTTTCCTGTTCATTATTTCCTTGATGCTTGTCTCACTAACAGATCTACTATACCTTGCTATTCCATGAGCTTGCGTCCTGCAAAAAAAAAAACAAAGGACTATTTTCTCTGATCTCTCTCTCTCTGTCTCTCTGTCTCTCTTTCTCTCTCTCTGTCTCTGTCTCTGTCTCTCATCTCTCTGTGTCTCTCTCTCTGCCTCGAAGGCAGGTTCAGTGTGCCAAGCAGCCTGACAACAAAGACGACATTTGCATTTTGAGTTCTATCCGATGGAAGACGCACTTTGTGAGGCACATCCTGACTGGGAGCATCAATACGACAGTTTTATAGTCAAGCCCAAAATTGAATTTAGACCAGACGGCTCAAATGTAAGTGCGCTATCTCGGCACCTTCGTCTTCGTCGATGCTAAGCAATGGAGGATATTTACGCACTTATTGTGGTTATCACTTAAGATGGATTGTGTGTGAATATATTCCTGCGTTGGGCTCGTGTGAAAAAAAATTCTGACTCAACCGGGACTCAAACCCAAGGACTTTATCACTTATGCGGCAAACCCCACTGAGCTATTGAGTTTTGGATATCCTGAGAAATTTCTCACACCAACACTGCAAGCCTTGTAATGGCCGACGTCTTTATGTGGGCTATAGTAGTATTATTATGTACATACTGTACGTTATACGTAATATATATATTACACACACACACACGCACACACTGTTTAAAATCCTAACTGAACGACTTTTCTGTTTGGACTATGTTTTGCAGGCAGTCATAGGATTCCTGACCATTCGGACATTCCTCGCAAAACCTCTCCTCCCACTTTCTCCTGCACCAGTTTGATAGCATTCCTGGAGACAGTAGACGTGAAAGTCACAAACTTGCAACCCAGCAAGCAGCGATTCATGATCGTGCCACTTGCAACAATGATAATCAACATGTATTGTGACCGCAGTGCATTTTAGGCCAAAGAGGTGGTACATTCCTGGTGCTCGTATCTTTCTAAACCGATCTGCATGTTTTCATATTGATAAAAATGTGGGTACACTCCATTAACTGGCTAAACATCCAAGACAATGGACTATGGTGGTAAAAATGATTATTGTTTCCAGAGCGTTTTTTTTATTTATTATTCATTGTGCAGCCTGTGGCTTCTTGGCTGCATCATTTTCTGGGGCACGGCCATGCCAATGATGCAAATGCCCCCCTGTTACCAGTAAGCTGGTACTCATTTTGCCAACCTCGGGAGATGACAGGCTGAGTCAACCCACCTATTGTTAATTCAACGGTCAGAACAGGGTGCTCAAACTCAAGACCCTAAGATTTTAAGCCGCCTTAACCGTTACGCTCACACGAGGCTTCCCAGAGGGTGTGTGTCCTCTGAAGACTGCATGATTTAGAATGCTATTGGATTGTCTTTAAAAACTTATCTGGCTCATTAGTCTTAATGGAGTCATGAATTTGACTCCATTGCCTTGCCAGGCCAATGTGCAGCACCAGGTCGTATCTTGTGGTTGACCGTTAAAATATTTTCCTTGTAATTAAAGCAGTGCTTGGGGACATCTCCCTTACCAGATACTAATGAGAGTAGGTTCCAATTTTGTGACAAAAATAACGGTAAAATCATTGGTATTTATATTGTTTGTGGGAAAAAAAAGAGACTGGTTTGATGGTGTTTTTCTGGTAGTTTCCCGAAGAATGGCCATCCATTAAACTCAACCATCTCCCCGTTCTGTTACTTTCTTTCCCTGTTACTCCATCTTGAAGTTTATGTTTGCCTTCATGTGCCTGCAGTACAGTACAGCTTTCAAAGTCTCCATTCACTCTGACTTCCTGGAAAATATTGTGTGAATCGAGACGGAAAAAATTATTGTTTTATTTTAAAAATATTTAATCAGTGAGCACTCTCTCAATCTGGTACGTGTGAAGTCTTTTAAGGCGTAAGTGAAATTACAAATTCCTTTCTTAGCCTACAGCAGGTTGAGTACATTCTGCCCCCCAATCCCTCAACCCACCTGCCTCCCAATAACACCCCCCTTTTCCCCCACCCTGCTGCCCTGCCTCCCCAGAGCATGCTGCATTATGTGGACTTGGTGAGTGTCATAAATGGTTTGCTGTACGAGATTTGAAGATTTTGAAGTTTTCTTCATATCTGACATTTTTAGATTGTTACAACTGACGAGGCTTATATTTGATTGTTCAGGGTACTTTAAAACATTGTCGTTCAGCCAAAATTGTCTGAATTTCCATTAGCCTGGGGAACGGCGTATTATTCGTCAAGTTTCTGTTTCTTTTCTCGAAATAAATGCTAAAAAAAAACCTTTGAAAGTGTACACAGAGCATTTTTGTGTTACAATAAAACAGTGGATCCATTTTCACCAAGTTGCTTCAACGTGCATTTGTTTTACGGAACCGTGGAAATGACTGAAAGGTGCACCTGTTGGGACATCGAGTCTCTGTAGTAGCCTTGTATGGTGATTACTGAATCACAGTATCAGGAACTCTGGTAGCTTGTACATGTTGCTGCGTTTGAGCCAGGGAGTAACTGCTGAAATCTATCTATTTGAGTTCTTCCGACATCTTTGTTCTTTGTTCCTTTCATACTTCTTTCTCATTTTTTCACAATTCTCTTTACTAATCCTAATTCTTGCTTTTCTTCTCTTTCATCTCTTTTACTTTCTATTTCTCTCTTTCTTTATCTGTCTCTCGAAGGAAGAAGTGAATTATTGCAGAAATTTTTCTGTAAGGCTCACTTGCCGCACCTGATGAGTTTTGAGGGTTGTGGAGTAGCCGCTGAGACCCAAATCCTATCCAGGTTCCTCCTGATGACTCCATCTTTGCTCTTTACTTCTTCGGGTTCCTTATTGGTCTTCTGTTTTTAATATGGTACCTTGTCTATTAAAGAACAGCTTAGTGACAAAAAGATTTTGATAAACCAAGCTGTTAACAATGATATCATTCACTAGCTCTGCACACGTCCTAACTCCTAAAGAATCGAGGATATCCATTCTATGTAACACAAGCAACACATTGTGAGAGCCTGAGTTATGAGCTGCCGTAGTTGATATCGAAAGAACTAAACGTCAGTCACATGAGTTTAATAGTTCAAACATGAGTTTGAATGGAATATATTTACCTCCGCCACCAAAGGTGGATGGAGGTTATGTTTTCACTCCTGCTTGTTTGTCTGTCAGTGAGCAGGATATCGCACAAAGTTATGGACAGTTTCTGATGAAATTTGGTGGACAGGTTGGGTGTGTGACAAGGATAAATTGATTCAGATTTGGTGAAGATCCAAATCCAGATCTGCCTATCAGTGGGATTATAAAATGTAAACTTTCAGCCTGACGGAGGTATGTGCTCAACTGAGTGCCGTTCTAGTTCTGTGATGCTACTCGCAGCCATTTGCTGCATATGAAGCAGAAGAAAGAAATGAACAAGCTGTACTCGAAGGTTGTGACAGGGAAGTGCACCTTTAAGGCTGGTGAACGTGACAGAGGTAAACACATGTCTGTGCTTCTACATGCACTGGAAAAGTATGAGTACAAATAATGAAAAGCTGACGGTGCATGCTCCAAGAAGTACCTAGTATTGTGATAAGTTTGTACTGCTAAGGTCTATTATTGCAATGTTGTTAAAAATTTCTGTATACCCCTTGTATTTTCATACAGACATGATACGTCACTGATATTCCAAAGTCTGTAAGGATAGCAGGTCTGCATCTATCTGTACCATCATCGCCCCCCTTGGATACATCACATGCTTTATTGAAGATATCACGATCATTGAACACGTAATCACAGAATAGATGAATAAAGGTGTTGATATTCCAACATACGTGTTGCACAGCTGGCTGTACATG
The DNA here is from genome assembly GCA_035128595.1 of Eptatretus atami. Classification (NCBI taxonomy): domain Eukaryota; kingdom Metazoa; phylum Chordata; class Myxini; order Myxiniformes; family Myxinidae; genus Eptatretus; species Eptatretus atami. Next base: position 88,593,188 of record CM068959.1, read on the forward strand.
CATGATAGATCTCAAAAGCGATAATTTGGTATGGCTTGAATTGAAACAGTTTGTGCCTTTAAACATCCATGTTCATCATCCGCAAACCCGTTAGGAGTCAGTCAAGATGGCCGATTATGTAATTTGAATCTTTCCTGCAGCCTTTGTTTGGCAAAGTTTTCCATTCTTGCATGATGGCAGGTGGCCGAGAGGGGTTGGGAGGTTTTCCACTGACTTATCGCAGATACATCATTTAATTGTATTTTTGAAAGAGATGCAATGGGAGAGAACGGGTTCTGAGTTTAGGTTATGCACCTGTTTCAATGAAATGTAATGAAACAGCACTAAGTACTGACAATTGGCAAAATATTTGGTGGAATTAAATATTTTGAATGCTTGAAGGTAGGCAAGTGGGTTCGCTGATACCTCCTCACCCCCTCCTCCCCAATCTACGCAAGTTAATCCCCCTTCTATAATTCTGGTGAATAAAAAGAATGCTCGTCGTTTGGCAACCTATTCCTACCGGTTCCTATGCTCCTGTGCAATGCCATATGGTGAATTTTGGTCAGTTTAAATAAATTTCTATGAAAGGTAACTTCCTCGGAGAGCACACTCACCTATAGCAATTTTTAAATTTGTCCCAAATAATGTTGGACAAACTCAAAACACATCGTTGCATATGCTATCATTCACCATGATATTGTAAGATGATGAGGTACCGCTCGTATGATGGTTATCACACCTGGTGTCAATAACAATAAGAAAACATTCCCCTGTGCGTCTTGAGAAGCAAGGACATGGGTGGGTCAACCAGCGGCGAATATGATTGTTGTGATAACGTAAAATGTCATAATACTATTTTATCCAACTACTGTACTGCTAAACGGAAGAGTTTTTGAAAGTGTTAAAAGGAACAATTGTGTTCTACTGCATTAAAGTATACAATTCAATTGAAATAAGAGAAAGATTTTTTTAGGTTGTAGGAAAAAAAAAATTCTGAAGTTTACCGCCATTGACGCAGCATCTTTGACACCACCTTATTTAACATGTTACATGAGTTGTTTGTGCCTGTTGTTTGTGTCCTTTATGACGTCGCTAAAAACAGTCGCTTCCTGTTTGGAATGATTTTCCATTTTGTTTCCCTGCCAGGTAGGCAGACAAAAGTAAGAATAATTATCTCACTCCTCTCTGCGCGTGCGCGATGAGGACTAATCTGAGCCAAAGTTAGTTTTCTGTTTCATGTGTCCGATCGTGCTCAAATATATAACATTCATTTGAAATGAAGTTGTTCCTCAATCATAAACCGACATTTGTAAAAGAAGGCCGACATTGTCGTTTCACGTCTGTAGGCTAATGATAATTCCATAGTTGGATTAGCTTGAGACAAGCATGAGGACTATTTATGAGGGAGGCAGGTACAACACGACAGCGATATACGAAGTAGTGATGAGCATGCAGTGGGGCTTGGGAGGGCAAATTTGGAGTGCGTGGGTGGGGAGGAGAGAATCTAGTGGATGGGGAGAGGGTTTAACATAAGATCTTGCGTTCGCAGAGGAGACAAGGCAAGGACATCAACAGAGGTAAGGCTAATGGACAAAGTGGTGAGATAATAGAAAGAGGATCAAGTGAGAGTGACAGAATGAGTAAAGAGAAAGGGAAAGGACATACAGACGACAAGCTAAAAGCAATAACAGTGGACTACATTTAGTACAAGGATAGAAAAGTTTATACTGTGAGCAGGGACAAAGAGAGACAATGTGACTCGTACATGAGTGAAGAGCATACTCATGAAGAATGATGAGTTTTGAGCCTGCTCCGCAGCCATTACGTCAATCTTCGGACTGATATAGAAACATGGACAGGTGCCAGGGTCCGATTCACGATCTGTGCCTAATATAGTCCGGCTACTGTCACAGTCCTGAAATGGTAGGCGTGATGGACGAGGATATAGTCGGACAAATACTGTACATTTAAAATAGAATTTATCCAATTCTTCTTGCTGAAAACCAGCCATACCTTTATATTTTGCAATTATTGAATTCATTTTTTGAAAAAATTCGCACGATCCATATTATTCCTCACATTGAGCCCATTCTGTTCGTCTGGAGGCCGAGATGTGGACTCATGTGCATGCTCTGATGGTCACGGGCCTTGCTTGGTACTGGTTCTCTTCCCGGTGGAGTCATTGTGCACGGTGTCGATGTTCCTGAGGCTGAGTCAGCTGATGATGCAGGTTGGAAACTTTGAAATTTTATCAAAACTTGTGTTATTTCCCCCAGAATCCCCAAACTACTTTTTTGACAAGTCCTCCTTTGTTTCACTTTGATTGCATAATGCTTATTTCCCGTCTATAGCTTCCATCTTTTCCTTAAACAGAATCTGTTGCCGATTCCCCCGTGCCCTTGGAAATCGCAGCCAAGGACTCGTGCTCCACACACTGTCCCGCTGGTCTTCCTGGGCTACCGGACATCCAGGACCTGCAGGAAGAACGGACGGGATGGGCGAGATGGGAGGATGGAGAGAACGGAGAGCGTGGTGATCGTGGGGAGATAGGTAAGGAAAACTACCGTATTCATGAAGCATTTACAATTATATTGTCTCTTCACAAAATATTAACTTCACAAATTTTTTTTTTAACCTTGACAGGGCCAACTGGACCAAATGGGCCTTCAGGTATTCCTGGTCGTCCAGGTCCCCCTGGCCCTTCTAGTCCTGCAGCTATGGGTCCTGCGGTTGTTGTCGGAGGACCAGGAGTTGGGTGGAGCACGTGCCGCCTTCAGTATGGCTTTGACCAGCAAATCCTCAAACCGATGTTCCCATACGATTTTCTAAGGTGTGGAGGAACAGATAAGAGTGAGATGATGAGCTGGATTGACTGCACCCAGGGAGTGCAAAGAAGAAATGTAGTTAATGCAAGGTCGATATTAACAGGTGTCCAGGGCACCTAATTTTACAAGTGTTTGGGTTTTGGATGCCCGGTCGGGCACCCTCACAGTCGCATAATGAACATCAATTTTGTCCCCAAATTTACGATCACCATGATCGGAGCGACAAGGTTTTTGAAATCCACTTCGTACGATGAAATATTGGCAAATTTGAATTTGATTTGATGACAAAAGCTCAAATGATAAAAAAAAGTTATGCCAGGACAGACAGATACACACACAGAAGTGGTTGCAAAACTCCCGTTTCCCACTGTGCGGAGGGACGGTAGAGCACCCTAAAAAAAAAAGTTAATGTGGAGCCCTGGTTAATGCACAATCCATTCCATTGGGACCATACTCTACGCAGAGCATTGGTGCTCAACCGCCCAGGAAACTGCCTAAGCAGTCTCCTGGGCTATTTGGCACAATCCTGGATGGGTAACCACTCTGCCACAGGATACTCAAATGGCACAATCATCCCAGCAAGCTGGTACTCATTTTGCCGACCTCAGAAGGATGACAGGCTGAGTCAACCCACCTGGAATATTCAAATAAGGAAGCAGGATTTAAACTCAGGACCCCAGGATCCTAAGCCCACACCCCTAACCATTAAGCCAACACCAGGCTGGTTAATGCAAAAGATGAGTGTTAAACTAGTTCCAGTACTCACAAAGGCAATCATTTGTACATGAGTAATATGATCACTGGAGGGTGTAATTGAGAGTGAGATGTGTAACCAATTAACATAATATTATCGTTTATGCATTCATATCAGGTGTTGTATAACGTGCATGGACACTATGACGTCGGCACGGGTCGCTTCACGTGTCCTGCTTCGGGTCTCTACCTCTTCACGTATCAGCTGACGGTTTACACTCACAACGTCAAGGTATTACACTGTCACCATCACACCTCTCCTCAAATTTATTCTTCTTCCTCATTTTAGTGTTTTCAGTCATGTTTTAATTTGCATTCCAAACAATCTGTGAATGTCACTAACATTTGGTACTTGTTGGCCTTCATAGAAGTACTCCTAAAGTACCCACCCCCTGGGTGGTCGAGTTTGTGCATCACTTGCTGAAAAAAGTGTAGTCTGTGTTTTGCAAGAAGACTGTAGATGTTTGCGTGGTGTGCGCTTAAAAGGTTCTGGATGGTCTAACTAAAGGGTATGTTTCAACAGTAGTTGTGCGAAGGGGTCGAAAGGGTCTAATCTCTCATGCGTGTAAAAAGGGTCTAAAAAGTTCAAGTGGTCTAAAACTCTCATTGGTCAAGGATTCACGCGTCGAATCTGTCTGTAGGGTGTAAAGGTCTAAAGGGACTTAAGGGTGTAAAGGTCTAAAGGTTCTCAGGACCAAAGGTGAAAGAATATAAAGGTGTCTAAAGTGTTGAAAGGGTCTTGAAGGTAAAAGGGGTCTTAAAGGTCTTGGGGGTCTTAAAGATCTTGTGTCTGAAGGGTCTTAGGGTATCCAAGCGTCTCAGGGGTCTTAAATGGTCTTTTGGGGTCTTTAGTGTTTTGGGGATCTTTAAGGGTCTTCAAAGGTCCTTCAAAGAACCTTGAAAGACCTTTCAAAGGAAGGGGTCTCAGCAGTCTAAAGGGCTGAAAGGTACATTCCAATCGTACTTACAGTAATCAATAGATGTATATGGAGTCAGGAAGCAACTGACATTCAAACAGTATGTAATTAATAGACATATAGTCACACGGCTTCACGGACGGCTTCACAGACGCTGTTTTTCATATATATATATATATATATATATATATATATATATTATATATATATATATATATGTTTGCGGGCCGGGGACGGTGGCGAGAGCGACTGCTAGATGGGGGAAATTACGTCGTCTCACACCAGACTCCCGGAATTGTAGGCCGTCGCTCACGGATAATTCAGTGAGGCAGCGGGTCGCTTAACCGACCATGGACGCCAATACCTCCACCGCGTAGCATAGGTCTTTTTGTCCAGAACCAATTTACCTAATTAACCACGCGGTGTCATCTACCGGGGAACCACGCCCTCGGTACGCCTTGCCCGATCCGGATCACCTACCAACTACCAACCACATTTCCGGATCGGATGCAGCCGAGCGGAACTACCAAGGACGTACCGGCTAGAATGAACAGAATACGGAATATAAGACCCGGCTAAAACTCAGATCCGAACCATGCTGGACCAATGAAGGAAAAGACGAGAACGAACTGGGAACATTTCTACAATCATTTATTTACAATAAAGCGAGGAAAAATATGTGGCACAGGAAACAGTTTATTGGGGATGTTATGCAGGGAAGATGAGAGAAAGATGTTGTGCGATAATTTTACAGCAACTTACAAAGGAGACACAGAGCAGACTTGTCGCAAGAATAAAACAGGCAAGATTTACAAGATCAAATCTAATTCTACTTAAAGACGGCGCCACACACTCAGACGCACACTCAGACCAAAATAAACCCAGATGGTATGGCAAAGACCTTTTGCAGCCAGAGAGGGAGGTGAGCTGAGATCGCAGTTCTTTCGGGTACCTGAATGTTGGAAGTACGGGATGCTCCGTGGTGCGGCGCCTGTCAATGGTCATGCGGCTCGGTCCACGGCCGCCCTCGTGGAGACCATTCTGTGAAGGAGCCCGGGTCGAGGAGAGCGGAGTCCGAGGCGGGGATCAGGGCTGTAGACAGGACCCTACGAGAGACCCGGTCAAGGTCGGGTCGAGTCTTCCCAGCTCTCTCACACTCGAAACGAACGACCCCCAAAGAGCGCAATCACTCCACACCTTCCTCCTTCTTTCGCTATCAGCCGACTAACTGTCTCACTCCAAAGCTCTGCTCAAGACGACTCACTTTCCAGCTCACTCTCAAGACGACTCACTTTCCAGCTCACTCTCAAGACGACTCACTTTCCAGCTCACTCTCAAGACTACTCACTTTCCAGCTCACCAGACTACTCTGAACGAATGGTGTCGTAATTTATAGATCTCCCTCAGTGGGAGGGGCCTTGGTGAGCCGACGTCACTGTTCGCCCTGATTGGACGGGGCTTCCATGGGGCCGCCCTTTCTGGCGGGGTTTCAGCCATACAGGAAGCTGCCCACTCCACGAGTGTTCAAACTCACCAAAAAGGTACTACACAAAGATTCTGCCTCGGAAGCGAGTCACTGGTTAGGCGAATAGGCGAACACGCGCTTGTTCAGCCCATCGAGAGTAGCAGGCGAGATGAAGGTGCGAGCAGGCAGAGGGTACCGTGGGTCGTCGTGGATGGGATATAATGTTTTATTAATCTAACTAAAAAACATCGCAACGCACCCCAGTATCTTCCCACTACACACAAGGATGGGTTCTATCTACACATATACTTAACGGAATAACGATTTGGACAACTATGTTTGTATGTATACGGTTCCTAGAACCGTAACAATATATTGTTGTAGTTTCCCGCCCGTCGGCGTGCGAACGACCGCGTCTAACCAATAGCGGTTGCTTCGCCACCGAACGGGACAATCCAGTCGTGACTTTCTGGAACAACGCCAGAAACCAGTCACGGGTGGGTTTTTAATCCCACCACGGCCCAGTCCGTATTCACCCGCGCGAAATAGGGTCAATCGCCGAATATCGATATACCTAAGTACCCGCGCGGGTAACCTACTGAGGGACCGTACCTCGGCGAAGGCCTGCTTGGACACGAACCGCTTAAGCGGTCCGTTCCGTTCTGGATAACCGAGCGGTATTATCCCAGACCTCGCCGGACCATTCTATTTATCGTTATTTAAAAACCAACTAATATTCCGCAATACAAGATGGCATTCAATGGGGGAATGGACGCAACGAACAGGTTTACATTCACACAAGGACATTATTATAATAAAGCACGTATGCAATTAAACAAGGCAAAACACGTATGCAATTATACAAGCAACAAAAGCACGACAAAAGAACTACAACCGTCTACTTATTATGTACAGTCACTTGCACTTAACAGCAGTTCCTACTTATTTAGATGGGCCCACGGACACACGTACGCACACACACACACGCCCAATAAATGGTGGCAGAGGCCTTTAATAACGAGCTCCAGCTCGAGGACAGGTGAGCTGAAACCCAGAACCTATCTCGAACCTCTCCACCTCGTGTGGTCTTCAAGTTGTCCGGTCCCGGGCTCCAGCGAGAGCGAGCTGGATCCAATCGCCGAGAGCTGCGATCCTTCTCGAGCTCCCGCGAATCCTCCCACGCTTCTCAACACGTGCTGGTGAGACGAGGCGCCGATCCTTCCCGTCGACTTCCCGTCGATGCGTCGCTTCCCGAGGAACCACCTCCACGAAGAGGTCGATGAGTAGGCACCAAGCCGGGAACCAAAATGGAGAACAAAGAGCTCCACGAACCAAGAAGAAGAAGTCACCACTCGCAGCTCGAGCCGAACGACCGGCTTAACTTCCCTCCAAACAGGGCAGCTTGAAGCAAAAAGCTCTCCCGAGCCAAGCAGAAGCCGAAGCTCACGGAACCATCAAAGCAAAGAGCTCCAAAAGCCTCCTCCCGAGCCAAGCCTCAGCCGAAGCTCACTGAGCCAGCCGAAGCAAAAAGCTTCCGAAGGCCTCAACCCTAACGCAAGCCAAGCAGGACCCGAAGGTCTGCTGAACGACTACTCTCTACTCCCTTCTCCAACTCTGCCCTTCCAACTCTGCCCAGGGGGTTTCACTCACACAATGCGTGCTTTCCAGCACGCATTTATCCACACTCGCAACCACGCACACCGGGACATTCACACTGGGATTTGTGCCACAAGGGGTCCCGGGGCCTTCATACCCCCCAAGCTGCACGTGGACCCGTCCGCAACACTCGCCCCCTCCGCCTCGCAAGGCTCGACCGACTCACCTCGTCGCGATCCGCCTCAAGGGGGCACCTCCTCCCCTCGCTTCCCGAAGGAGGCCATCCTGCTGCTTGCATCGGGTCCCAACACATTCCTCAAGCTCAACCCCATTGTCCCTCACTACCTCCATGTGTGTGTTCGTCCTTTGTGTCGTCCACTTCACCCCCTCTCTCCTCTATCTCCCGTGTCTCTGTTATTTCTATTTCCTGCGTCTCCGTCGTTGTCACCGCTACCTCCTTTATTATTTCCTTTTCTTCCTCGTTCCATTTTCCTTCCATTTGAGTCGTTCCTCCTCTCTGAGCCTCTTTAAGTTGTTCGTTATCATCCGGAGCTTTTCCATCTCTGTGGACTCAAATTTGCTGTTCCTTGAGTCGGTTGTTTCAAACTCGTTTCTTTGTGTTTTCTATCCCACCGTCTCTCATTTCTTCATTCTCCAATCTCATAGTTTCCCTCAATTGGTTAATCTCCCTTTCTGTTTCATTCCTTTTCTGTCACTATCTCCTCGTACTCCAACCTTGTTTTTCCTTTTATTGTTCAGTTTCAAATTCATACTCTTTTTGCTTTTTATTCCACTGTCTCTCTTGTTCCTCATTCGGCAATCTCGTTATTTCTTCAATTGACTGATTTTTCCTGTCTCATTCCTTTGTTCTTTGTGTTTTCTATTCCACTGTCTTTCTTGTTCCTCATTCTGCAATCTCGTAGTTTCCTTCAATTGGCTGATTTCCTTCTTCTGTTTCATTCGTTCTTCTTTCACTACTCTTTCTTGCATCTCATTCTTTAATCTGCCTGTGGCTTCCAGCTGTTCGATCTGTACAACGTGGTTCCTTAACGTTTCATCTCCGTTCTCGTTCCTTCCTCTCTTAACATCCTCAGTTCGTTTTGTAGTTCCCTCTCTCTGCTTTGGTGTTTCTGTAACTCGGAAGCTTTTTTTCTTAATTCCTCTCTCATCTCCTCACACTCCAACCTTGCTTTGGCTTCTAACGTTCGATCTGCACAGTGTGGTTCCTTAACGTTTCATTCTCCGTTTTCTCTTTCTTTCCTCTCTCAACATCCTCAGCTCGTTTTGTAACCCCGTCTCTTTGTTTTGGTGTTTCCGTAACCTCAGAAGCTTTTTTTTTTTCTAATCCTCTCTCACCTCCTTCACACTCCAACCTTTGATTTGCATGCTTCCTCCTCACTTCGTCCATTTCCCTCCTGTATATTTAGGTATTCCAGGCGATCCTCTTTCAGCTCCTGAACTTTTCCTGTGCCTCGGCCAATTCAGTTTGCAATTACTGCCGTCGCCTGCCTCGCCTGCCATGCCCCCGTGGTTGAACCGGTGGGCGGGAGCGCTTCCCCCGCCGTGCCCTGCGGCTCGTTGCGCTAGTAATAGCGCCCGCTCACGCCTCGTTCCGCGCTGAGGTGCAGCCGCGCCGCCATCTTGCGACTCCGAGTTTGTTGCCGGAAAAGTTCCTGCACAGGCCGCTCCCACTGACTACTATTCGTGGTGCGGTTATAATAATAAAACGGAGAACCAGGTACATTGTTGCATCGCCGTATTTCCCAACCTCTGGTACTGGTCCAACCGCATTGGCCGATGGCGTCCTCGACCATGGATTCTATTAACTCTACATCCATTACCCCCTGCTCCGTTCCCGAACCACCATCCTGCTTAACGGAAATAATTTAAAAGCTCGTTTTTTAATGGAATCGAGGGTCGCCTCGCCACCCTTGATCCTCATTGAACTGCCCCATCTTGCACTCGGAATATAGTTGGTTTTAAATAGCCGATAATAGAATCGGGTCGGCGAGGTCTGGCGATAATACCGCTCGTTATTCCAGAACGGAACGGACCGCTTAAGCGGTTCGTGTCCAGCAGGGGCTTCGCCGAGGTGCGGTCCCTCGGTAGGTTACCCACGCGGGAACTTAGGTATATCGATATTCGGCGATTGACCCTATTTGCGCGGTTGAATACGGACTGGGCCTGGTGGGATTAAGAACCCACCCGTGACTGGTTTCTGGCGTTGTTCCAGAAAGTCACGACTGGATTGTCCGTTCGGTGGGCGAAGCGACCGCTATTGGTGGACGCGGTCGTTCGCCACCGACGGGCGGGAGATCTACAACAATATATATATATATATAATAATATACATAATATATATATTATATAGTTAGTATATATATATTATATAGTTAGTCTATAATATATTATATATATATATATATTATATAGTTAGTATATATATATATATATATATTATATAGTTAGTCATATATATGTGCTAAAGAACAACGTAGAAGTGCCATTAAGTCCTCATTCATGCCCTTTTTTGTCATAAACACACCGTTTTCTGATAATTGTTGGAGAATGCCTTGCAGGTATCATTTATTGGTGGCCATTTTTCCCCTCCCAGGCATTCTAATACCTTGTTCAAGTGTTTCCATTGTGCTTTCGTATTTAAAGTCGCCTCTGTCTGTAGTTCTTGTTTGTCGGTTAGTCTATCTTGGCATTATTAAAATCAGCCAAAATGTCTTCGGCCAGTCTTTTGGAAGTGTTACATTTCTGCATCTCAGCAAAAAGGATTGTATTTCTTTGTTACCCTCATTTGAGGGTATTGCATCTGGGTCCATTTGTTTGTTTGTTTGTTTGTTTGTCTGTCTGTCCACACATAATGTGCTAATGTAGGCCACAATCGCCACCTGTGATAGCCAATATTGCATGTTATCTTTTTTCAATCGACTACCTCAATGAAGTACATCTATAAAGTACGTACAATTAAAATGCAAGTAGCCTATGTCTACAAAGGATGTACTATTAGAACGTGCATATGTCGTGACTCGAGAAGGTATGGAATGTGAGTATCACACTCGGTCTGTACAATACAACCGAAAAGGTCTGTTTAAACATAAAGTTTACATCATCAATGCATCTTCTACACCACCAACAAACACACCAGCACTTAAACACCACTCAAAATACACCACATAAAATACACGACAAAAAATAATTCTGGCACAAGTCTGCTATCTTTCGTAACCTCTACCACCGAAGGTGGACGGAGGTTATGTTTTCACCCCTGTCTGTCTGTTTTGTTTGCTCTTGAGCAGGATATCTCAAAAGTTGTGGACGGATCGTATGAAACTTGGTGGAAACTTGGGGTTTCTGCCAAGGACGAATTGATAAGATTTTGGTTGAAGACTGGATCGGATACTAGAATTTTTAAAGTTATCTTCACCTTTGAGTGATAGGGCTAAAACCGATATATTACAGTTTAGCACGATATCTCAAAAAGTTATAGATAGATTCAGACGAAAACTTGATGGACACATTGGGTGGATGTACAAGGAACAAATTGATTAGATTTTGGTTAAGGTCCGGATCCGGATCTGGTCTATCAGTGGATACAAAACGTAAACTTTTCAGCCTGCGGAGTGTGCACTCCACCGAGTTCCGTTCTAGTTTGATTGTGTAATGTGGAAAATAACCATGGCAGTGAAAATGATGGAATTTGATGTCACTTCCCTTTGAGCCAACAATGGTGAAAAGATCTTGGTCAATCCTCAGCGTACTGCCATTACAATATATCCTTCGACAACAATCAATGAGCTGGGCCACTCGGTCCTAGAAAGAAGCCGCTGCAAGTTAGTGAGCAGGAGGAGCTGTGGTGGAACCCATCTGTGTGCGTATCTGCGTAAGAGTGACGCACTAAGTCCTTCAGCAGTGGCAACTGCACAAGAGGGTCTTAACATTCCACAGTGGCTGTGGGTGTGTCGAGAATGCCACAATTAACATTAACATGCCAAGGTATCGACATCTTTCTTTCACACAAAACGTACTTTAGAAATACATTATGGTCAAAGTGTTTCATATTCTAATCCTATTTCTCAGCCAGGTGGATGGATACCTTATTAGCTTGTTTGTTCTTTTGTTCTTTACCAGGTGGCATTGTATCACGATGGACGACCTGTTCTCTTCACTTATGACCAGTTTGAACATGGGGACACAGACCAAGCAGCGGCTACTGTGTTACTCGCGATCAAGAAAGGTGACCAGGTAAGTTATCATTCACTATTTAAATCACCCTGATTTAATTTATTTTTTCATTGATGGTACAGGAGGGATAAGCCCATAGCTACACACATGCTCCTTCCTCTCCGCCATGGTAAAGACAGTGCCTGACACCTCACTCCCAGAGACTGACGATGACGAGGCCATTTGAAGAGTACCATAGGGTGAGCAGTGTGGTGTGTACTGCTCTTGGTCAGCTGATAAAAAATCAGTCGACCACCGTTGGTTTTAGTTCAAGTTTCCTACTCCTTGCGTGGATAGCTTCTTCATGGCATCGAAGTCCTCTCCCTGGAGCAGTCTGGTTTTTAAAGGACCATAGACCCTCCTTTCACGTCTCCACCACTTGTTGAAACTGTCTGCATGAGAAGCCAGACAGGAGGAGTTTAGCTCGAAAAGTGCCATTTGAGATGCTGGGCCACTTTCCGCTGCTTCAATCATCCCAAGTTATTTGGACCTCACACCCCTCTCCCCCTTTCCTCATCCAAAAATGAATATTTCCTCAATTACAATCATTGAAGCGTAGTTGCGATATTGAGTTTCCAGCAATGTGAGAGATTGAATATGACAATTAACCAGACTAGCCGTTGTAATGTTTAGAGCGTCTGTTCTGAGTCTTGGAGGTTGCGGTTAGAACCCTGACCGAGTCATAAAGACTTAGAAAATAGTACGTGCTGCTTCCTTGCTCGACAATCACCATTTAAAGGATAGAGCACAGCAGCCATAGGTTGGCAACCGTTGCACAGGCTTGATGGCCTAATGGTCTCCTCCTGCATTGAGGTTCCTTGAAAATGAACATATACATATTATTATACAGTACTCTAATTTGAGTTGCTTTGCTAGCAGAGGTGATGCACCGTAGTCATAGTCAGTTGGAAGCACGACAGGTCACTACAACAGGTGCAATGCCAAAAAATAAAAATAAAAAATGAGTGTAAAAGCACAACATAAATTATTATTTTAATCACGTTAACTGTGAACAATGTGATAGGAATGCCCAAAACTGTCACCCTCACACCTGTTAAACATGTGCTGAACATTCTGAAGGGAAGTGGTTCGCGTCTGAAAGTGAATGATCTGACCGAGACATGATACCAAGTTTGCTTTGAGCGGAAAGGAACTCTCCTCTGTTGGAAAGTGTAAACAAAATCATGGTCCATCAATGTTGACCGTTATCGGTTATTTTGACCGAATTAGAATTTTTCTGGATTCTACGGCTTCATGGGGGTGGGTACACCAGGGGATGCAATTCTGTCGGAATTTGCATCGTATGATCAATTTGAAACTGCCGAATGTATTAAAGTGACCAGTTCTTCTAAACTACAGTATCCGCCAAGCCTCATGGAAAACTCAATGTGTAAATGAACTTCATGGGAGGTTTCTCCTCATCCACACTCTCCTTGAATATGTCGGTTCCATGTGGCTTTCACCTGTTTACCAACATGAAAATAAATAAAAATAAATCATCAATGGTTTTTTTTTTTTCAGCTGAATTAGGAAACTAGAGGGCATGCAGGATGGCCTAGAAGTACCCACACTCACTTCGAACCTATCTCGCCTGGGTTTGAATGCCGACCCAGCTATTAAACTGTGATCCCGGTGTTTCACAGTAGGGTGATTCATCAATGTGTATGCCATTCTCGGATGACGTTAAACGGGGGTCTCGTTGCCGAATTAGTTGGGGGACGTTAAAAATCCCAGGTGTCCTCATGAAGAGTAGACGAACGATCGCCGGCACCCTAACATATTACAAATTCTACTCAACTACTGTTGGGAAGGCAAATGGCAAACTACCCAGTATAACCCTGCAAGAAACTGCTTTCGCAGCACTGACGCTCTGTAACAAGAGTACGGTACATGCAGAAGGAGAGGAAACTTGTGGATTGGTGGACTACGTCTACAATTGAAGAATGTACATTTCAATTGATTTATGAATCAAACTCAACCCTTGAAGTTTTTCAAGTGTCACCCAGATAACATGTGCTATGTGGGGGTGTGCAGGTTGGTTGCAGATTATTGGGGTGCAGATTATGCAGTATCTACGCAGACAATAACATGACTCCACTTCTCCGGTGTGCTGCTCTCCCTGAATGACATAACCTTGTCTACAACGTTCATTCTGAAGGATTCTCTTCACAATTAAAAACAATAACTCTATACTTGTACATCTTTCCTCGTTGTCCTTGTTCTGTGTGGATGACATTCATGAACACACAACATAAAGAAAGAATTTCTGACGCATTTGAAAAGCTTCACTTTGAGAGTTATTCATTTTGGATGGTGGTTTTTTGAAATGGGTTTGGAATTCAAGCCCTGAGTGGAAAAAGAAGTTTTAAATTTTACATCCTCCTGAGGATCTCTATAGTCTTACTCACGTGTTGTTCTGCCGTCTTCTTCTTGTGACTTTTGTTCACAACTACAGTTTCATCAAACTTCCTGAAACTTGCCATTATATGGCAGAAAGCCACGCGCAGGCAGTAACCATCTCGATTTGGCAAATTCTCTAGAAAAAAAAATTGACGTCATAATATCGCCGCTAATGGAAATCGCTTATACCATTATCTCCGAAACTAGGCAAGCTGTTTGAAATGTTTGCGGGAATCAAGCGGCATTAGCACAGATAAATTATCGCAAACCCGATACATCACAATGACGTCATATTCGTTTTATGACTCATATAAGAGGACGAGGATCTTAGCTCATTTGAGCTTGTTTTCTTTTAGACGTGACATTAGATATAAAGAAAAACTGGTAAAGTAATAATGATAAGATTAAAAACATCACAAAAGATGGTCGGTGTCATGTGCACATGATGCTTTTACATCAAAACTAGCGGAGTACCGCCCGACACGCATACATTTATTGGGTGGTTGTATCGCAACTGAAAGGTCTCTAGAGAGCCAAAAAAAAAAAATATCTAGGTTACGTGAATGAAGCAAAAAACATAGTACTGCTTAATCAGAAACCTCACTGGAATGGACATCATGGGACAGGAATGAGCTGTACACTGTAAATGGTGAAGACTTGTAATACCCTCCCCTACCGTGGATGGCGCTACACGATACACATTTACATAGAGAATTATAGAGAAAACATAAGAAAGCTTATGCTGTATGGGCTCATTGATCAAACCTACATTTCCTCTTTCGTACACGGAGAGTATTAAACTCATGTAAAATTAATAGTACATGGTACATGCATAAAGAGATTTGACTGCATAAAAGTGAGATTAAAAATAATTTTAATTAAATAAATCATTGTCAATAGACAACAATGGAAAAGTGAAATCAGGATATTTAATTGTTTGCAAAAATATCAGAATATTTATTTTTGAACCCCCACTCAAATGTGTCGTAAACACTCTCCCCCTCCACTTTGTGGTAATGGAGGGTTCACGACTTGGCTAGTGCAGTTCCCTACTTACCATAACATGAGTGATATCCACAAAGTGGTACAAATTCTATATGGCATGTGCTGTGAGAATAGGGTTTTGAACAATATTCAGCACATCACTACGAAACAAAGATCTGGTCTGTTGATAGGCAGGAGCGAAAGTAACATGTAGAAGTATACAGATAAGTCGAAACATCCTGTGTTAGAAATGTTTCTTTCAGACAGCTGATGGCAAGAGATGCAGAGGCAACCTGGGTAGGAAATGTGAGAAGTTTGTTGAATTCCTCTGACATTAGACCCACAGAGTAAGAGAAGTTGAATTGAGATTAAGGAGGTATTATTAAGAGTATTAAGAGGGATGGTGGAGTTGGAGGGGGTATGACAGTCGGAAGAACGAACAGGAAAGGCAGACGAGGGTGGGGAGAGAGGTGACGGAGAGGGTAAAGCGGATATTGCAGGCGTTCAAACCAGATGTAAGCGTTTATACAAACCTAGTCAACACCTTCTGCAGCCAAAGTTCCAGCAGTCTCCATCAACAGACATGATGGTTCGGGGATGGTAAGAGTGTGAAGTATTAAAGGCTGTAAGAAAAGAGCATTGTATTATTTAAATGATCATAGTATTTGAGGTTTGGTGGTGAGGAATTGCAGAATGAAAAATGGTAGAGAACAAAATGGATGAGAGTGTCAGTGGGATGGCCGTGAAGGAACCAGGAGGGAGTTGAGAAGGCAAATGGAGAGGAGAATACAGAGGATTCCGAATGCTCAATAAGAACATCTCCATTATAACCAAGAACAAACTACAGATTGCAAGGCTGGCAGGATGACCTAGACTAGAGGAATGCAGACTCGACTCTAAAGCTGTCTACGCCTGGGTTGAATCCCGACCCAGCTATAAACTGTCATCCTGATATCCAGGGCAGAGGGACTCTGATCGTATGTGCCATCCCTCGTACAGACGTTAACGGTGCCCATTGCCGGCATTAGTTGGAGACGTTAAAGATCCCACGGTGTCCTTCACAAAGTAAAGGTGAACTGGCACCCGAAACAAATTGAAAATCTTGATCTAACTACTGCTAGGAAAGCAAGGGGCAAACCACCCACTACAACCCTGCTATAAACTTTTTGGCAGCATCGACACTCTGTAACAGTATGGTACATGAGACTATGTATACATATACTGTCTGAGAATAACACACATACACACACATACACACACACACACACACACACACCCACGTACTACAAACTAAGCCATACTCGAAAAACTGTAAAACAGAGAAGAACCAAATTACACTACAAAAAAACTTTTGATAGATGTTTCACATTCAGATAGATAAAATGCATTGAAATTGTACAAGATCAATCCCAAATAATCAATCTGATTGAGAAAACAATGGCGCTTTGGAACACCGCATTGATATTATAGCAGATCAGGAGGAAATATCGAAATACCAGGCAAGTGAGATACATCGTGGATCCTTCAGGTGACAGGCATTTCACCCCTCCTGTTTTGCCTAGCTCTAGACCCACTGAGCAACTCGTTAATGAGCAAGGAGATGGATACACCCTGACATCAATAAAGAAATGTCCGAAAAGACAAGAAAAGGTGCCACTTCTCCTGTACCTAGATGATCTAAAACTCTTCGCACCAAAATGACGAAAACATGCAGAACAACTAAAATTACTACATGGTACTCTGACGTATAGTCGAATGGATTTTGGCTGAGGTAAGAGTGCCAAGTGCACATTCGTACAAGTGGAACCAAAAAAAATGGCAACATAAAATCGACCTTGATACAACAAACAGGAGCGAGACAATGAAGTATCAAACATACTGTGAAGTACAAGAGGACACCAAATGTATATCACAAACAAATGCACAAAACAATGCCAAAGATGACCTTCTTAGACGAGGCTGATCCTGAAAACATACCTCACCCCAAGAAACAAAATCAAAGCCATAAACCAATTAACAATATCAGTATTCCAATTACAGCAGCTGCAGAATAATAAAGTGGCCACAAATGAAAATCAACATAAACTGATAAGCAAAACAGGAAACTCCTCACCATCCCGAAATATTCCACAAAAAGCGTGCATCCTGAGAATGTACCCTACCGAGATGAGAAGGAAAAGTACGCGCTGATGAACTCAATCAAGTGCACATAATGATAACTGTAAGACTGACAGAAATTCGTGAAAAGTTTAACAGACTACCGAACCCAATTGTATGCAACATAACACAGCAAGCCAGAAAGGTATCCTTAACCTGCCAAGCAAAAAATTCCAAAACAGTGTGAGCAGATGTATAACTGAAACCAAAAGAGCAACGAATACAGATTGCAAAAAATAAAAATAAAACAAAATATCAACAGATATACACGGACAACTGGAGAATGATAAAAGAGCAGGATGTATTAAAAAAAAAAAACAGTTCGACAGACTGGGCAGAGTCAAAGAGTTCATTGAATAACTAAGAAGAGATTGGTTAACTGGATGGAGAAACAATCATTATAAATGCTCAGAGTAAGGTCACTATTTACCAATGCTTAAAGAAATGGCAAGATGAATAAATCGCGACAAGTGTATATTTTACAAGGTAGAAACAGAAAGCACGAGCCAACTGATGTCGGATGTAAAAGATGAACTCATGTCAGAACAGCTGTACACACAAAGCACACAGAGTTTGTATTGCAGAGTAATTCATCTACTGGCAGCACCTGGAAAAATTTCAATATCACAGTCCAGAACACTCATGGAAACATAAACGAAAAACAAAAATGAGAAGAAGAAGTAACTCTCACAGACGATCTGATTGTCCAATTGAGTGTGAACATATAAAACAACACATATGTGACCAGATACAGTAATTAGGTACAAAAAGAAAAGAGCATGCTAATTGAATATCAGATTCCCAATGATATTGACCGAAACAATGCAGAAATCAAGAAAATGACCAAGTTTTCCAAGATCTCAAAATGAAATCAAAGATCTTGAAACTGAAGAACTCACAAAAGTGCAGTGATATTAATTGGGGGCAACAGGAATGACAATGAAGAAACTTCATGGTGATATTAAAAACCATCCCGGAATATTCATACAAACAACTTCAGTGGGAACCTGTGCAGGGCTCGGTGACAATCCTTTAAAAAATCCCTAGCTGCTGGAAAATTATCCCTACTAATCGATGTTGTCAACTAATCTCTC
>CM068959.1:88611618-88631706 GCA_035128595.1 Eptatretus atami
TATTTTTTTCTAAATAATCGTTTTCAGGCGCAAAATTGGGGGTTAAGAGATAATACTTTCACAACCAGATACAGATTTTGAAAAAAAGGATTTCAGTTTATTTTAAAAGGTGTTTGTGTGAATAACATCGTGACACTCCTCCATCATTTGCCCATCTGGACCACTCCTCCATCATGACACTCTCCCATAATGCCATCGTGACACTCCTCCATCATGACACTCTCCATCGTGACACTCCATCATGCCATCATGACACTCCTGCCATCATGACACTCTGCCATAATGCCATCATGACACTCCTCCATCGTGACACTCCTCCATCATGACACTCTCCATGGCGTGACACTCTCCATAATGCACATTGACGACTCCTCGCATCCAATGAACACTCCTCTGTATGCATCGTGACACTTCCTCCATCCATGACACTCTCCATCATGACACTCCTCCATCATGCCATCATGACACTCCTCCATTCATGCCATCTGACACTTCCTCCATCATGCATCATGACACTCCTCCATCATGCCCATCATGACACTCTCCATTCATGAACACTCTTCTATTATGCCCATCGTGACACTCCTCCATCATGCCACATGACACTCCTCCATAATGCCATCGGACACTCCTCCATCATGCCATTCATGACACTCCTCCATAATGCCATCGTGACACTCCCCATAAAAATTTTGGCCCCATCGTGAACCCAAAACTTCCTCCATCATGACACTCTCCATAAGCCATCATGACACTCCTCCAACATGACATCCTCCAAATGCATGATGACACTCCTCATCATGACACTCCTCCATAATGCCATCGTGACACTCCCCCACTAATGCCACCCGTGACACTCCTCCATATGGACATCCCCCATAGCATCGTGACACTCTCGCCAGTCATGACACTACTCCCATAATTGCCATCGTAACACTCCTCCAAATGCCATCGTGACACACTCCTCCATAATGCCATCGTGACCACTCCCATCATGCCATCATGACAACTTCCCCCATAATCCATCGTGACACTCTCCATCATGACACTCCTCCATCATGACACTCCTCCATAAATGCGATCATGACCACTCCTCCATAATGCATCGTGCACTCCCATAATGCCATCATGACACTCCTCCATAATGCCATCGTGAACATTCCATAATGCCATCGTGACACTCCCCCATAATGCCATCGTGACACTCTCTCATCATGACACTCCTGCCATCGTGACACTCTCCATATCCATCATGACACTCCTCCATACCCATCGTGACACTCCTCCATAATGCCGTCATGACATTTCCGCTCATAATGCCATCATGAATACTCCTCATAAATGCCATCATGATACTTCCTCCATAATTGCCTCGTGACACTCTCCCCAATAATGCATCATGAACATTCCCCATATGCGCATCATGACAACTCCTCATATGCCATATGACATCCCTTTCATAATGCTCATCATGATACTCTGCCATCCATAATGCCACGTGACACTCCCCATAATGCATCATGACATTCCCCCCATTAATGCCATCATGACACTCCCCATTACGCCATACATGACACTCCTCCATAAATGCATCATGACATTCCCATCATAATGCCATCATGATACTCCTCATAATGCCATCGTGACACTCCCCATAATGCCAATCATGACATTTCCCCCATAATTGCCATCATGACATTCCCCCATAATGCCATTCATGACACTCCTCATAATGCCCATCATTATACTCCTCCATAATGCCATCATGACATTCCCCCCATAATGCACTCATGATACTTCCTCATAAGTGCCATCGACACTCCCCATAATGCATCATGACATTCCCATAATGCCATCATGACATTCCCCTAATGCCATCAGGGTGAACCCCCAAATTCCCCCCCATAATGCCATTCATGACAACTCATAATGCCATCTGATACTCCCCATAAAGTCATCATGGACATTCCCCACCTCCAATGCATCATGAACTCCCTCATATGCATCCATGGATACTCCTCCATAATGCCATCGTGACACTCCCTCTAATGCCATCATGAACATTCCCACGCATAATGCATCCTGTATTCCCATAATTGCCGATAATGCACTAGCCCCATCATGCCTAAGCCATCATGACCTCCTCCATAATGCCATATTTAATATAATCTATGTATTGAAGGGAGAGAATCCTACTTCGGGGGAGGAGGGTATCATACCTTAATGTTGGTGATAAGCCTTTTCTATTAAGTGTAAACTAACGGGAGGCTGAGTTTCTCCTAATTAAAATTCCCATCATATCCTTTGGCAGAGAGTGTTGTGTGTGTGTGTGTGTGTGTGTGTGTGTGTGTGTGGTGTGTGTGTGTGTGGTGTGTGTGTGTGTGGTGTGTGTGTGTGTGTGTGCGCGTCTGGTGTGGCCGTCTGTGTGTGTGTGCGTGTGTGCGGCATCGTGCGGTGTGCTTGCTTTCACAGAGACTTCAGGCAAGGATCAGATACAGAGGTACGGCTGGTCAAAAAGTTCCTCATCACCTCCGTCACCTGAAGTGGATGGGGGTGTGTTTTCACCATGTCTGTTTTGTCTGTTTATTTGACTCTGGGCAGGATATCTCAAAAAGTTGTGATGGTTTCAGATGAAAATCTGGTGGACAGGTTGGGTGTGGTGACAAGGAGACACTGATTAGATTTGATGAAGAATCCAGATCCGTATACCAAGAATTTTAAAAGTGATTTTCTACCATTGAGAGATGGGCCCAAAATGAATATAGAGCGGATATGTTTCTATATATGTATTGGATTTGGAGTGAAACTTTGGTGGACAGTTGGGTGTTGACAAGGACGAACTGATTCAAGGACAAAAGGACGAAAGGCCAAAAATGATATTCTCACGATATCTCAAAAGCTGTGGATGAGTTATGGCAAGCTGGTGGATGAGTTCGGTATGTGATAGAACAAGCCGATTTGATTTGGTTAAGATCTGATCTGGCCTAATCAGTGCGGATACAAAACGTAACTTTTTCAGTTCCTGGCAGAAGTTTGCACTCTACTGAGTGTCGTTCTTGTTTGACTGCAATGGCAGCTGATTCCGCACCGCCGCCCTCCCTCCCCAATAAATAATAAATATTGAAGGATGTTGTCGGTTCTCATAAATACATGCAAAGCTGCCTGCAGATTGTCCTGCAGGGAGCAGCAGTGAGTGGTATCTGTGTTGGGAGGGCTGGTTATCGGCCAGAGAGTTGTTTCAATTTTTATATATTTAAATGTGAACCTTATTTGATGTGTCCTAACAAACACGCACTGCTGAGCAGCCTACCCCTTACAGATGAGTTGTACTTCAACACCGCTTCTCTCCCCGCTGGCTGTCAAGCCACGATGCCATGCTTCACATGAAGGCGAGTCCTTGAACATCCCTTTTTCGCAAGTTGATTAAGTGACGTGATCTGATCTGGAGAATCAGAGAGGACGAATAGATAATAATGACTCGACTTGTTCTGAGATAAAGGGACCCCGGGCACAATAAGCTTAGCATGATTACTTCGTGATGCTACATGATTATACCTTGTATGCCATTGAGATACATGTTAACAGTGGTCCAACCTTTATGGGGGGTGGGCTTGTTTTTAGGCCAGGCTTTTACCCCTTTTTGACCTGTGGTTTTTGCAGTTCCCAACTGGGCAGTACACCAATCGCTGTTGTGGCCATCACCGTGCTGCCTTCTCATCACTCTCATTGAAGTCACCAGGCTGTTTTTGGGCTGGGCCGGTAACTTGCAGAGAGAAGGTGAATGCCTGATTGTTGTCCCACATATCACAGACTGTTTCAAAGAAATTATATTTGTGAACAAACAATGTCAATGTTATTGCGATGCAAAGACAATGCCGTTTGTCTAGTATTGTTAACGCACACACAAAAATCGAAAAGTAGGGTTAAGCAATTGGTTCACTTTCGCTGTCGGTCTGTATGGTATGTCTGTCCTGTCCACAACACAGTTATGATCGAGAATAACTAAAATTTCAGATTGAATGTTTTTTTAAAAGGACGTTCTTTTGAAACACAAATTGAACATTAATCGGAAACGAATGTGTAGTTTAGCAGTACTTTGGCCTGATCTGCCCTATCATACATGCGCAGAGAGGAGTGAGATAAATAATTTTACTTGTCTTTCCCCTGGTTTCGGTGGCCAAGTTCAAAAAACAAAATTAAAAATTCCATTCCAGACATGATGATAGCGCGTTTTTAAAAAGGACTTTCACAAAGCGACACAAACAACAGGCATGGATAACTAATGACAACGATATCAAATAAGGGTAGTGTAAAAGACACTGCATAAACGGGCTTGGCTAAACTTTCTGGAATTTTTTTCTTCAACCCTTTAAAAATCTTATTTCATTTCAATTGAATATATACTGGGAGGAACACAAATTGCCTTTTAACACTTTCAAAACCTTCCTTTTGACCAACTTGGACAAAAAGTACTTGGGACAATATAAAGGATGGTTTTTATTCCATCGGCTTTCTTGGTGTGGCCATTTAATACGTTCATTCGCGACTAATTGAATTGTCGCTTGCAGACCCCGCTCATGTCCTTGTTTTCTCAAGACTGTGCAGGGAGTGTTCTATGACCCCTCATTTTATTGGCCAAAGATTCTTATATAAAAGTGAAGATTTAAAGTTTCACTGGTTGGCAATTATTTATTGTCCATAACTGATGATGGCTGCTGCGTGGACAACAAATGTTGCCTTCCTTTTCCCAGCTTGTAAGTTTGTGGCTTCTACGGGACGGTTACTTACTTACTTGGCATGGTAGATTACAGTCGTAAGCCATGCGGCACTTCCTGCTGGTGTTGACATTCAAAGTAAGATTTATTTGAAAAGATAGAATCAGCAAACGGCCAATGCTAATGTAAATGCTGCAATTAAATGTATGCATATGTGTGGAAGTTTTACTAGCGCATACGGATGTGTCGTAATCATGATAATGGAGCGGGAAAGGTGAGAATATGTTGGTTATGATCCATCGCTTTGGACGTCGTTTAATCAATCTGTCCTCTGGTTTTAAATCCATCCTTCCATGGATTTTCTGTTGTCATTGTGTTGAAGGTGTGCATGCGCTTGTATTTGGTGTGTTGTTTGGTGCACATGGAATTCATGTGCCATTTGAGACTGCCTGTGTAGCAGCTTTAGTTAAACAGACTGGCAAAGAATGCAGATGGACGTTAAATCTGCGGCGAGCTGGGCGTCAACATCTGCCAGATGTAGTTTAATGGACGTACAGACCTCAACGTATCCTTCGTGAAGAGCTATGTGAGCTATTGCCGGCACTAGCCAAATTTTCTGCCTGAACTACTGCTGGGAATAGTTCGGATTATGACTAGTTAATACAGGCTTCCATCAGGTGGCGTTACGCGATACACATGTTACAGGTGAAAATTGTGTGTCTCTCCCTATCCTGGACCTTGGGGGTTATGGAGTTTTATTTTACCGCCTAAATTGAACACGCCGAGTGCAACAACCTTTTTCAACTCATTCCGGTCTCGCGATTCAGGAATGCTATAATTTAGAATCAACAAACTCAAATAAACAGATACTTCTCAAATATATTTTATATCGCTAATGATTAAAGCATGTAAAGTTTATCGGACCAGAGTCGAGTAAGCTCCAAATAGATTAATAATGCTCACTTCATAAACACAACAACACCCATGTTTATATGCTCCATGCGATCCTCACAGCATCGAGGCTCGGGTCTGCCTTCGCTCCGGCCTTCATGCTCTCTATTATACTTTCCTTGTGAAATGTGGACTGTACTAAAAACAATACACAAATTGGCATAGATGACACCTGCACCCATGACTGTGTTCCCTGTGTGGTCGTCAGCTTGGCCGAATCACGTTTCTGATGCTCACATGCTTCTGCAACTGCCTCTTTTGCTGTTCTTGCTGCTTACACCCCAGCCCCAGGCTTGCCCCTGGAACTGGCTGTTCATCTGGTGTTTGCGGCCTTCCCCTCATTTTTTGCAGGTCTGTTGTTCACTCCATGATCCACTCACTGCTGAGACAAGAGGCGGGAGAGAGAAGGAAGAGACAGTGGGGAACAGAAGACATGAGGAGATCTGTGGAAGGAGAGGGATGGAGCGGGTACAGAGGGTAAACAAGATGGACACTACAGGGACTTTTCAGGTCTTACACAACAGGCTTTCAGGAAGAAACAGAGAATTTGAGAGGAGGTGGGTTTGGGGTGGGATTAACGGGGTAGAAAGATTGTGGTTTGATGGGGGAGATAAGCGATGGCGTGAACAGCTGTTTGAAGACCTTGGAGGGAAAGAATGGATTGAAGAGAGTGTGGGAGTTTTTGTTCAAAAGGTGCGCAAAAGAAGAGGAATGAAGAGTGAAGGTGAGCAGTGATTCTTGATTTTGTAGTTTTACAGAGGGGTTGCTGCGTGGCAACCTCGAGCAACCCTGTGGAAATATGGGGGGGGGGGACATATCTAGATAGAGAAGGGGGGGGTGAGGCACCACCGGCCTGCCTGTGCGGTGAGAGATGTGAGAGGGCCGCAATAGACTCAGCCTCATCGCGGGAGATACCAATGATTCCTAATATGCCTTGGTTCCACGAGCTGACGCCGAGAAAGGTGAAGAGGCAGGGCAACAACCTGAAGAGAGAGAGCAGTACTCCATCAAGCTGCGGATGAAAATGGCTCCCAGTCAGGTGTTGCCTCTACAAAGTGCGTCTTCGCATCGGATAGGAGTTCAAAATCGGTAATGTGTGCTCATTATTAGTTCTTGGATAAGTCCTTCTGAAAATCGTATATGGAATTTTAAAAAAATAATTAAACTTAATACAGAGAGACCACATTGGCTTGTGTGTGTTAAGAATGTATATAAATTAATGGCTAAAGAGCTAAAAATATATAAACAGTAATTAAATCAAATTAAAATATATTTCAACTTCATCAGCTTTTCCTCAACCAATGTTCTCACCTTACAAGTTTCATGTTTCCTCTTCTCTCTGTCCTCTTTTCCTGTTGCACTTAATTTCCTTGATGCTTGTCTCACAACAGATCTACTATACCATGCGTGGATATTCCATGAAGCCTTGCTCCTGCAAAAAAAAAAACAAGAACATTTTCTCTGATCTCTCTCTCTCTGTCTCTCTGTCTCTCTACTCTCTCTCTGTCTCTGTTCTGTCTGTCTCGTATCCTCTGTTGGTGCTCTCTCTCTTGCTCGAAGGAGGTCAGTGGCTCCAAAGCAGCCTGACAACAAAAGCGACATTTGCCATTTTGAGTTCTACCGATGGAAGACAGCACTTTGTGAGGCAAACATCCTGACCTGGAAGCATCAATACGTAAACAGTTTATAGTCAAGCCCAAAATGAATTTAGACGCAGACGGCGGTCAAATGTAAGTGCGCAATCTCGGCAACGTCCTGTTCGTCCGATGCTAAGCAATGGAGGATATTTACGCCACTGATTGTTGGTTATCACTTAAATGGGATTGTGTGTGAATATATTCCTGCTGTTGGGCTCGTGTAAAAAATTCTGACGCACCTGGACGTCGAAACCAAGGACTATTACTTAGCCGGCAAACCCCACTGAGCGTATGTCTTGGATATCCTGAAAATCTCACACCAACACTGCAAGCCTTGTAATGGCCACGTCTTATTGTGGCTATATGTTACAGTTGGGGAGAACATTATTTGATACAACTGCCGATTTGCAGGTTTTGTCCCATACAAAGCACGTTAGAGGTCTGTAATTTTTATTCATAGGTACACTTCAACTGTGAAAAGACGGAATCTAAAACAAAAGTCCTGAAAATCAATTGTATGATTTAAAACAATAATTTGCAATTTTAGTTACATGAAATAAGATTTGATACATAGAAAAACAGAACTTAATATTTGGTACTGAAACCTTTGTTTGGCAATACAGAGATCAGACGTTTTCCTGTAGTTTCTTAACAGCGTTTACACCCATTCTGCAGCAGGGCATTTTGACCCACTCCTCCATACAAAGATCTCTCCAGATCCTTCAGGTTTGGCTGTCGCTGCAACACATACTCTTACTCCTCCAAAATTTTCATTGGGTCAGGTCTGGAGACTGGCTAGGCCACTCCAGGACCTTGAGATGCTTCTTACGAGTCACTTCCTTAGTTGCCCGTGGCTGTTGTGTTTCGGGTCATTGTCAATGCTGGACAAGAACCCAGCACGTCCCCATCTTCAATGCTCTTGTGAGGGAAGGAGTTGTTGGCCAAGATTCTCACGATACATGCCGCCATCATCCTCCCTCAATACGGTGCAGTCCGTCCTGTCCCCTTTGCCAGAAAGCATCCCAAAAATGCATGTTTCCACCTCCATACTTCACGGTTGGGATGGCTGTTCTTGGGGTTTACTCATCCTTCTTCTTCCTCCAAACGGCGAGTGGATTTAAACCAAAAAGCTCTAATTTTGTCTCATCAGACCACATGACCTTCTCCCATTCCTCCTCTGGATCACCAGATGGTCATTGGCAAACTTCAGACGGGCCTGGACATGCGCTGGGTTGAGCAGAGGGACCTGCGTGCGCTGCAGGATTTTAATCCATGACGGCGTAGTGTGTTACTTATGGTTTTCTTTGATACTGTGGTCCCAGCTCCTCTTCAGCGTCATTGACGCAGGCCTGCCGGTTGTATTCGGGCTGATCCCTCACCCTTCTCAGATCATTGAAGGCTCCACGAGGTGAGATCTGCATTGGAGCCCCAGACCGAGGGAGATTGACCTGTTATCTTGGAACTTCTTCCATTTTCTAAAAATTGCGCCAACAGTTGTTGCCTTTCTCACAAGCTGCTTGCCCTATTATCCTGTAGCCCATCCCAGCCTTGTGGCAAGTCTACAATTTTGTCCCTGCATGTCCTTAGCAGCTCTCTGGTTTGCCCTTGTGGAGAGGTGGAGTCTGATTGATGTGAGTGTGGAAGCTGTCTTTTATTGCAGATAACCGAGTTCAACAGGTGCAGTTAATACGGTAATGAGTGGAAATGGGACGGCTTCTTAAAGACAAAACTAACAGGTCGTGAGGCCGGAATTCTTACTGGTTGCGTAGATGATCAAGATACTTATTTCATGCAAATAAAATGCAAATTAATTATTTAAAAATCATTACAATGTGTTTTCAGGATTTTTGTTTAGGATTCGTCTTCCACAGTTGAGAGTGTACCATGATAAAAATTACAGACCTCTACGTGCCTTTGTAAGTGGAAAACCTGCAAAATCGGCCAGTGTATCAAATACTTGTCTCTCACTGGTACTATTATACGTAATATATATATACACACACACACACGCACACACATGTTATAAATCCTAACTGAACGACTTTTCTTGTTGTGACTATGTTTTGCAGGCAGTCATAGGATTCCTGACCATTCGGACATTCTCGCAAAACCTCTCCTCCCACTTTCTCCTGCACCAGTTTGATAGCATTCCTGGATGACAGTAGACGTGAAAGTCACAAACTTGCAACCCAGCAAGCAGCGATTCATGATCGTGCCACTTGCAACAATGATAATCAACAGTTGTATTGGACCGCAGTGCATTTTAGGCCAAGAGGTGGTACATTCCTGGTGCTGTATCTTTCTAAACCGATCGCATGTTTTCATATTGATAAAATGTGGTCACACTCCATTAAACTGGCTAAACATCCAAGACAATGGACTATGGTGGTAAAAATGATTATTGTTGTTCCAGAGGCGTTTTTATTTATTTATTCATGTGCAGCCTGTGGCTTCTTGGCTGCATCATTTTCTGGGGCACGGCCATGCCAATGATGCAATGCCCCCTGTTACAGTAAGCTGGTACTCATTTGCCAACCTCGGGAGATGACAGGCTGAGTCAACCCACCTATTGTTAATTCAACGGTCAGAACAGGGGCTTCAAACTCAAGACCCTAAGATTTTAAGCCGCCTTAACCGTTACGCTCACACGAGGCTTCCCAGAGGGTGTGTGTCCTTCTGAAGACTGCATGATTTAGAATGCTATTGGTTGTCTTTAAAAACTTATCTGGCTCATTAGTCTTAATGGAGTCTATGAATTTGACTGCATTGCCTTGCCAGGCCAATGTGCAGCACCAGGTCGTATCTTGTGGTTGACCGTTAAAATATTTCCCTTGTAATTAAATGCAGTTGCTGGGACATCTCCCTTACCAGATACTAATGAAAGTAGGTTTCCAATTTTGTGACAAAAATAACGGTAAATCATTGGTATTTATATTGTTTTGTGGAGAAAAAAAGAGACTGGTGTGATTGGTTTTTTCTTGGTAGTTTCCCGAAGAATGGCCATCCATAAACTCAACCATCTCCTCTGTTACTTCTTTCCCTGTTACTCCATCTTGAAGTTTTATGTTTGCCTTCATGTGCCTGCGTCGGTACAGCTTTCAAAGTCTCCATTCACTCTGACTTCCTGGAAAATATTGTGTGAAGAGACGGGGAAAAAATTATTGTTTTATTTAAAAAATATTTAATCATGAGCACTCTCTCAATCTGGTACGTGTGAAGTCTTTTAAGGCGTAATGAAATTACAAATTCCTTTCTTAGCCCTACAGCAGGTTGAGTACATTCTGCCCCCAATCCCTCAACCCACCTCCTCCCAATAACACCCCCCTTTTCCCCCACCCTGCTGCCCTGCCCTCCAGAAGCATGCTGCATTATGTGGACTTGGTGAGTGTCATAAATGGTTTGCTGTACGAGATTTGAAGATTTTGAAGTTTTCTTCATATCTGACATTTTTAGATGTTACAACTGACGAAGCTTATATTTGATTGTTCAGGTACTTAAAGGAAATTGTCGTTCAGCCGAAAATTGTCTGAATTTCCATTAGCTGGGAACGCGGTATTATCGTTCAAGGTTCTGTTTCTTTTTCTCGAAATAAATGCTAAAAAAAAAAACCTTTGAAAGTGTACACAGAGCATTTTTGTGTTACAATAAAACAGTGGATCCATTTTCACAAGTTGCTTCAACGTGCATTTGTTTTACGGAACCGTGGAAATGACTGAAAGGTGCACCTGTTGGGACATCGAGTCTCTGTAGTAGCCTTGTATGGTGATTACTGAATCACAGTATCAGGAACTCTGGTAGCTTGTACATGTTGCTGCGTTTGAGCCAGGGAGTAACTGCTGAAATCTATCTATTTGAGTTCTTCCGACATCTTGTTCTTGTTCCTTTCATACTTCTTTCTCATTTTTCACAATTCTCTTTACTAATCCTAATTCTGCTCTTTCTTCTCTTTCATCTCTTTTACTTTCTATTTTCTCTCTTTCTTATCTGTCTCTCGAAGGAGAAGTGAATTATTTGCAGAAATTTTCTGTAAGCTCACTTGGCCGCACCGATGAGTTTTGAGGGTTGTGGAGTAGCCGCTGAGACCCAAATCCTATCCAGGTTCCTCCTGATGACTCCATCTTTGCTCTTTACTTCTTCGGGTTCCTATTGGTCTTCTGTTTTTAATATGTACCTTTGTCTATTAAAGAACAGCTTAGTGACAAAAAGATTTTGATAAACCAAGCTGTTAACAATGATATCATTCACTAGCTCTGCACACGTCCTAACTCCTAAAGAATCGAGGATATCCATTCTATGTAACACAAGCCAACACATTGTGAGAGCTCTGAGTTATGACTGCCGTAGTTGATATCGAAAGAACTAAACGTCAGTCACATGAGTTTTAATAGTTCAAACATGAAGTTTGAATGGAATATATTTACCTCCGCACCAAAGGTGGATGGAGGTTATGTTTTCACTCCTGCTTGTTTTGTCTGTCAGTGAGCAGGATATCGCACAAATATGGACAGTTTCTGATGAAAATGGTGGACAGGTTGGGGTGTGACAAGGATAAATTGATTCGATTTGGTGAAGAATCCAAAATCCAGATCTGCCTATCAGTGGGATTATAAAATGTAAACTGTCAGCCTGACGGAGGTATGTGCTCAACTGAGTGCCGTTCTAGTTCTGTGATGCTACTCGCAGCATTGCTGCATATGAAGCAGAAGAGAACTGAACAAGCTGTACTCGAAGGTTGTGACAGGGAAGTGCACCTTTAAGGCTGGTGAACGTGACAGAGTAAACACATGTCTGTGCTTCTACATGCACTGGAAAAGTATGAGTACAAATAATGAAAAGCTGACGGTGCATGCTCAAGAAGTACCTAGTATTGTGATAAGTTTGTACTGCTAAGGTTCTATTATTGCAAAGTGTTGTAAAAAATTTCTGTATACCCCTTGTATTTTCATACAGACATGATACGTCACTGATATTCCAAAGTCTGTAAGGGATAGCAGCGTCGCATCTTATCTGTACCATCATCGCCCCCCTTGGATACATCACATGCTTTATGAAGATATCACGATCATTGAACACGTAATCACAGAAAGATGAATAAAGGTGTTGATATCCACATACGTGTTGCACAGCTGGCTGTACATGCATGATAGATCTCAAAAGCGATAATTTGGTATGGCTTGAATTGAAACAGTTTGTGCCTTTAAACATCCATGTTCATCATCGCAAACCCGTTAGGAGTCAGTCCAGATGGCATTATGTAATTTGAATCTTTCCTGCAGCCTTTGTTTGGCAAAGTTTCCATTCTTGCATGATGTGCAGGTGGCCGAGAGGGGTTGGGAGGTTTTCACTGACTATCGCAGATACATCATTTAATTGTATTTTTGAAAGAGATGCAATGGGAAAGGAACGGGTTCTGAGTTTAGGTTATGCACCTGTTTCAATGAATGTAATGAAACAGCACTAAGTACTGACAATTGGCAAATATTTGGTGGAATTAAATATTTTGAATGCTTTGAAGGTAGCAAGTGGTTCGCTGATACCTCCTCACCCCTCCTCCCAATCTACGCAAGTTAATCCCCCTTCTATAATTCTGGTGAATAAAAAGAATGCCTCGCTGTTTTGCAACCTATTCCTACCGGTTCCTATGCCCTGTGCAATGCCAATATGGTTGAATTTGGTCAGTTTAAATAAATTCTACTTGAAAAGGTAACTTCCTCGAGAGGCACACTCACCTATAGCATTTTAATTTGTCCAAATAATGTTGGACAAACTCAAACACATCGTTGGCATATGCTATCATTCACCATGATATTTGTAAGATGATGAGTACCCGCTCGTATTGATGGTTATCACACCTGGTGTCAATAACAATAAGAAAACATTCCCCTGTGCTGTCTTGAGAGCAAGCAAGGACATGGGTGGTCAACCAGCGGCGAATATGATTGGTTGTTGAATAACGTAAAATGTCAAATACTATTTTATCCAACTACTGTACTGCTAAACGGAAGAGTTTTTGAAAGTGTAAAAGGACAAATGTGTTCTACTGCATTAAAAGTATACAATTCAATTGAAATAGAGAAAGATTTTTTAGGTTGTAGGAAAAAAAAAATTCTGAAGTTTACCGCCATTGACGCAGCATCTTTGACACCACCTTATTTAACATGTTACATGAGTTGTTTGTGCCTGTTGTTTTGTTCCTTTATGACGTCGCTAAAACAGTCGCTTCCTGTTTGGAATGATTTTCCATTTTGTTTCCCTGCCAGGTAGGCAGACACAAAAGTAAGAATAATATCTCACTCCTCTCTGCGCGTGCGCGATGAGGACTAATTCTGAGCCAAAGTTAGTTTCTGTTTCATGTGTTCCGATTCGTGCTCAAAATATATAACATTCATTTGAAATGAAGTGTTTCCTCAATCACTAAAGCCGACATTTGTAAAAGAAGGCCGACATTTGTCGTTTCACGTCTGTAGGCTAATGATAATTCCATAGTTGGATTAGCTTGAGACAAGCATGAGGCATATTTATGAGGGAGGCAGGTACAACACGACAGCGATATACGAAGTAGTGATGAGCATTGCAGTGGGGCTTGGGAGGGCAAATTTGGAGTGCGTGGGGTGGGGAGGAGAGATATCTAGTGGATGGGGAGAGGGTTTACATAAGATCTTGCGTTCGCAGGGAAGACAAGGCAAGGACATCAACAGAGGTAAGGCTAATGGACAAATGGTGAGATAATAGAAAAGAGGATCAAGTGAGAGTGACAGAATGATAAAGAGAAAGGGAAAGGACATACAGACACAAGCTAAAGCAATAACAGTGGACTACATTTAGTACAAGGATAGAAAAGTTTATACTGTGAGGCAGGACAAAGAGAGACAATGTGACTCGTACATGATGAAGAGCATATACTCATGAAGAATGATGAGTTTTTGAGCCTGCTCCGCAGCCATTACGTCAATCTTCGGACTGATATAGAAACATGGACAGGTGCCAGGGTCCGATTCACGATCTGTGCCTAATATAGTCCGCGACTTGTCACAGTCCTGAAATGGTAGGCGTGATGGACGAGGATATAGTCGGACAAATACTGTACATTTAAAATAGAATTTATCCAATTCTTCTGCTGAAAACCAGCCATACCTTTATATTTTGCAATTATTGAATTCATTTTTTGAAAAATTCGCACGATCCATATTTTCCTCACAATTGAGCCCATTCTGTTCGTCTGAGGCCGAGATGTGGAGCTATGTGCATGCTCTGATGGTCACGGGCCTTTCTGGTACTGGTTCTCTTCCCGGTGGATCATTGTGCCGGTGTCGATGTTCCTGAGGCTGATCAAGCTGATCGATGCAGGTTGGAAACTTGAAATTTTATCAAAACTTGTGTTATTTCCCCCAGAATCCCCAAACTACTTGTTTGACAAGTCCTCCTTTGTTTCACTTTGATTGCATAATGCTTATTTTCCCGTCTATAGCTTCCCATCTTTCCTTAAACAGAATCTGTTGCCGATTCCCCCGTGCCCTTGGAAATCGCAGCCAAGGACTCGTGCTCCACACACTGTCCCGCTGGTCTCCTGGGCTACCGGACATCCAGGACCTGCAGGAAGAGAACGGACGGGATGGGCGAGATGGGAGGATGGAGAGAACGGAGAGCGTGGTGATCGTGGGGAGATAGGTAAGGAAAACCTACCGTATTCAGTGAAGCATTTT
Organism: Eptatretus atami; assembly: GCA_035128595.1. Taxonomy (NCBI): domain Eukaryota; kingdom Metazoa; phylum Chordata; class Myxini; order Myxiniformes; family Myxinidae; genus Eptatretus; species Eptatretus atami. The sequence continues at coordinate 88,626,625 of CM068959.1, forward strand.
ACAATTTATATTTGTCTCTTCACAAAATATTAACTTCACAAATTTTTTTTTTAACCTTTGACAGGGCCAACTGGACCAAATGGGCCTTCAGGTATTCCTGGTCGTCCAGGTCCCCCTGGCCCTTCTAGTCCTGCAGCTATGGGTCCTGCGGTGTTGTCGGAGGACCAGGAGTTGGTGTGGGAGCACGTGCGCCTTCAGTATGGCTTGGACCAGCGAAATCCTCAAACCGATTTCCCATACGATTTCTAAGGTGTGGAGGAACAGATAAGAGTGAGATGATGAGCTGGATTGACTGCACCCAGGGAGTGCAAAAGAAGAAATGTAGTTAATGCAAGCTCGATATTAACAGGTGTCCAGGGCACCTAATTTTACAAGTGTTTGGGTTTTGGATGCCCGGTCGGGCACCCTCACAGTCGCATAATGAACATCAATTTTGTCCCCAAATTTACGATCACCATGATCGGAGCGGACAAGGTTTTTGAAATCCACTTCGTACGATGAAATATTGGCAAATTTGAATTTGATTTGATGACAAAAGCTCAAATAGATAAAAAAAAATTATGCCAGGACAGACAGATACACACACAGAAGTGGTTGCAAAACTCCCGTTTCCCACTGTGCGGAGGGACGTAGAGCACCCTAAAAATAAAAGTTAATGTGGAGCCCTGGTTAATGCACAATCCATTCCATTGGGACCATACTCTACGCAGAGCAGTTGGTCTCACCGCCCAGAAACTGCCTAAGCAGTCTCCTGGGCTATTTGGCACAATCCTGGATGGGTAACCACTCTGCCACAGGATACTCAAATGGCACAATCATCCCAGCAAGCTGGTACTCATTTTGCCGACCTCAGAAGGATGACAGGCTGAGTCAACCCCCTGGAATTAATTCAATAAGGAAGCAGGATTTAAACTCAGGACCCCAGGATCCTAAGCCCACCACCCTAACCATTAAGCCAACACCAGGCTGGTTAATGCAAAAGATGAGTGTTAACTAGTTCCAGTACTCACAAAGGCAATCATTTGTACATGAGTAATATGATCACTGGAGGTGTAATTGAGAGTGAGAGTGTAACCAATTAACATAATATTATCGTTTATGCATTCATATCAGGTGTTGTATAACGTGCATGGACACTATGACGTCGGCACGGTCGCTTCACGTGTCCTGCTTCGGGTCTCTACCTCTTCACGTATCAGCTGACGGTTTACACTCACAACGTCAAGGTATTACACTGTCACCATCACACCTCTCCTCAAATTTATTCTTCTTCCTCATTTTAGTGTTTTCAGTCATGTTTTAATTGCATTCCAAACAATCTGTGATGCCACTAACATTTGGACTTGTTGGCCTCATAGAAGTACTCCTAAAGTACCCACCCCCTGGTGGGTCGAGTTTGTGCATCACTTGCTGAAAAAAGTGTAGTCTGTGTTTTGCAAGAAGGACTGTAGATGTTTGCGTGGTGTGCGCTTAAAAGGTTCTGGATGGTCTAACTAAAGGTATGTTTCAACAGTAGTTGGTGCGAGGGTCGAAAGGGTCTAATCTCTCTCGTGGTTAAAAAGGGTCTAAAAGTTCAAGTGGTCTAAACTCTCATTGGTCAAGGATTCACGCTGTCGAATCTGTCTGTAGGGTGTAAGGTCTAAAGGGACTTAAGGGGTGTAAAGGTCTAAAGGTTCTCAGGATCCAAAGGTGAAAGAATATAAAGGTGTCTAAAGTGGTTGAAAGGTCTTGAAGGTTAAAAGGGTCTTAAAAGTCTTGGGGTCTTAAAGATCTTGTGGGCTGAAGGTCTTAGGGATCAAAGCGTCTCAGGGGTCTTAAATGGTCTTTTGGGGTCTTAGTGTTTTGGGGATCTTTAAGGGTCTTCAAAGGTCCCTCCAAAGGAACCTTGAAAGACCTTTCAAAGGAAGGGGTCTCAGCAGTCTAAAGGGCTGAAAGGTACATTCCAATCGTACTTACAGTAATCAATAGATGTATATGGGTCAGGAAGCAACTGACATTCAAACAGTATGTAATTAATAGACATATAGTCACACGGCTTCACGGACGGCTTCACAGACGCTGTTTTCTATATATATATATATATATATAAAATATATATATATATATATTATATATATATATATATATATTGTGCGCGGCCGGGGACGGTGGCGAGAGCGACTGCTAGATGGGGGAAATTAGTCGTCTCACACCAGACTCCCGGAATTGTTAGGCCGTCGCTCACGGATAATTCAGTGAGGCAGCGGGTCGCTTAACCGACCATGGACGCCAATACCTCCACCGCGTAGCATAGGGTCTTTTTGTCCAGAACCAATTTACCTAATTAACCACGCGGTTGTCATCTACCGGGAACCACGCCCTCGGTACGCCTTGCCCGCATCCGGATCACTCTACCAACTACCAACCACATTTTCCTGGATCGGGATGCAGCCGAGCGAACTACCAAGGACGCGTACCGGCTAGAATGAACAGAATATCGGAATAAAGACCCGGCTAAACTCACGATCAACCATGCTGGACCAATGAAGGAAAAGACGAGAACGAACTGGGAACATTTCTACAATCATTTATTTACAATTAAAGCGAGGAAAAATATGTGGCACAGGGAAACAGCGTTTATTGGGGATGTATGCAGGGAAGATGAGAGAAAGATGTTGTGCGATAATTTTACAGCAACTTACAAAGGAACACAGAGCAGACCTGTCGCAAGAATAAAACAGCAAGATTTACAATGATCAAATAAAAACACATGCAATTTACTAAAGACGGCGCCACACACTCAGACGCACACTCAGACCAAAATAAACCCAGATGGTATGCAAAGGACTTTGCAGCCAGAGAGGGAGGTGAGCTGAGATCGCAGTTCTTTCGGGTACCTGAATGTTGGAAGTACGGATGCTCCGTGGTGCGGCGGCCTGTCAATGGTCATGCGGCTCGGTCCACGGCCGCCCTCGTGGAGACCATTCTGTGAAGGAGCCCGGTCGAGTAGAGCGGAGTCCGAGGCGGGGATCAGGGCTGTAGACAGGACCCTACGAGAGACCCGGTCAAGGTCGGGTCGAGGTCTTCCAGCTCCTCACACCTCGAAACGAACGACCCCCAAAGAGCGCAATCACTCCACGACCTTCCTCCTTCTTTCGCTATCAGCCGAACTAACTGTCTCACTCCAAAGCTCTGCTCAAGACGACTCACTTTCCAGCTCACTCTCAAGACGACTCACTTTCCAGCTCACTCTCAAGACGACTCACTTTTCAGCTCACTCTCAAGACTACTCACTTTCCAGCTCACCAGACTACTCTGAACGAATGGTGTCGTATTTATAGATCTCCCTCAGTGGGAGGGGCCTTGGTGAGCGACGTCACTGTTCGCCCTGATTGGACGGGCTTCCATGGGGCCGCCCTTTCTGGCGGGTTTCAGCCATACAGGGACCTGCCCACTCACGAGTGTTCAAACTCACCAAAAAGGTACTACACAAAGATTCTGCCTCGGGAAGCGAGTCACTGTTAGGCGAATAGGCGAACACGCGCTTGTTCAGCCCATGCGAAGTAGCAGGCGAGATGAAGGTGCGAGCAGGCAGAGGGTACCGTGGTCGTCGTGGATGGGATATAATGTTTTATTAATCTAACTAAAAAACATCCCAACGCACCCAGTATCTTCCCACTACACACAAGGATGGGTTCTATCTACACATATACTTAACGGGATAATGACTTGGACAACTATGTTTGTATGTATACGGTTCTAGAACCGTAACAATATATTGTTGTAGTTTCCCGCCCGTCGGCGTGCGAACGACCGCGTCTAACCAATAGCGGTTGCTTCGCCACCGAACGGACAATCCAGTCGTGACTTTCTGGAACAACGCCAGGAAACCAGTCACGGTGGTTTTTAATCCCACCACGGCCCAGTCCGTATTCAACCCGCGCGAAATAGGGTCAATCGCCGAATATCGATATACCTAAGTACCCGCGCGGGTAACCTACTGAGGGACCTACCTCGGCGAAGGCCTGTGGACACGAACCGCTTAAGCGGTCCGTTCCGTTCTGGATAACCGAGCGGTATTATCCCAGACCTCGCCGGACCCGATTCTATTATCGGTTATTTAAAAACCAACTAATATTCCGCATACAAGATGGCAGTTCAATGGGGGAATGGACGCAACGAACAGGTTTACATTCACACAAGGACATTTATTATAATAAAGCACGTATGCAATTAAACAAGGCAAAACACGTATGCAATTAACAAGCAACAAAGCACGACAAAAGAACTACAACCGTCTACTTATTATGTACAGTCACTTGCACTTAACAGCAGTTCCTACTTATTAGATGGGCCCACGGACAACCGTACGCACACACACACACGCCCAAATAAATGGTGGCAGAGGCCTTTAATAACGAGCTCCAGCTCGGAGGACATGGTGAGCTGAACCCAGAACCTATCTCGAACCTCTCCACCCGTGTGGTCTTCAAGTTGTCCGGTCCCGGGCTCCAGCCGAGAGCGAGCTGGATCCAATCGCCGAGAGCTGCGATCCTTCTCGAGCTCCGCGAATCCTCCCACGCTTCTCAACACGTGTGGTGAGACGAGGCGCCGATCCTTCCCGTCGATGCGTCGCTTCCCCGAGGAACCACCTCCACGAAGAGGTCGATGAGTAGCACCAAGCCGCGGAACCAAATGGAGAACAAAGAGCTCCACGAACCAAGAAGAAGAAGTCACCACTCGCAGCTCGAGCCGAACGACCGGCTTAACTTCCCTCCAAACAGGGCAGCTTGAAGCAAAAAGCTCTCCCGAGCCAAGCAGAAGCCGAAGCTCACGGAACCATCAAAGCAAAGAGCTCCAAAAGCCTCCTCCGAGCCAAGCCTCAGCCGAAGCTCACTGAGCCAGCCGAAGCAAAAAACAAGCTTCCGAAGGCCTCAACCCTAACGCAAGCCAAGCAGGACCCGAAGGTCTGCTGAACGACTACTCTCTACTCCCTTCTCCAACTCTGCCCTTCCAACTCTGCCCAGGGGGTTTCACTCACACAATGCGTGCTTTCCAGCACGCATTTATCCACACTCGCAACCACGCACACCGGGACATTCA
>CM068959.1:88632255-88652255 GCA_035128595.1 Eptatretus atami
TCCCTCAATTGGTTAATCTCCCTTTTCTGTTTCATTCCTTGTTCTGTCACTATCTCCTCGTACTCCAACCTTGTTTTTCCTTTTATTGTTCAGTTTCAAATTCATACTCTTTTTGCTTTTTATTCCACTGGTCTCTCTTGTTCCTCATTCTGCACATCTCGTTATTTCCTTCAATTGACTGATTTTCTCCGTCTCATTCCTTGTTCTTTGTGTTTTCTATTCCACTGTCTTTCTTGTCCTCATTCTGCAATCTCGTAGTTTCCTTCAATTGGCTGATTTCCTTCTTCTGTTTCATTCGTTCTCTTTCACTACTCTTTCTTGCATCTCATTCTTTAATCTGGCCTTGGCTTCCAGCTGTTCGATCTGTACAACGTGGTTCCTTAACGTTTCATTCTCCGTTCTCGTTCCTTCCTCTCTTAACACCTCAGTTCGTTTTGTAGTTCCCTCTCTCTGCTTTGGTGTTTCTGTAACTCGGAGCTTTTTTTCTAATTCCTCTCTCATCTCCTCACACTCCAACCTTGCTTTGGCTTCTAACTGTTCGATCTCGACTGCTGGTTCCTTAACGTTTCATTCTCCGTTCTCTTTTTTCCTCTCTCAACATCCTCAGCTCGTTTTGTAACCCCGTCTCTTTGTTTTGGTGTTTCCGTAACTCAGAAGCTTTTTTTTTCTAATTCCTCTCTCACCTCCTCACACTCCAACCTTGATTTGCATGCTTCCCTCCTCACTTCGTCCATTTCCCTCCTGTATTTATTAGGTATTCCAGGCGATCCTCTTTCAGCTCCTGAACTTGTTCCTGTGCCTCGGCCAATTCAGTTTGCAATGTACTGCCGTCGCCCTGCCTCGCCTGCCATGCCCCCGTGGTTTGAACCGGTGGGCGGGAGCGCTTCCCCCGCCGTGCCCTGCGGCTCGTTGCGCTAGTAATAGCGGCCCGCTCACGCCTCGTTCCGCGCTGAGGTGCAGCCGCGCCGCCATCTTGCGACTCCGAGTTTGTTGCCGGAAAAGTTCCTGCACAGGCCGCTCCCACTGACTACTATTCGTGGTGCGGTATATAATAATAAAACGGAGAACCAGGTACATTGTTGCATCGCCGTATTTCCCAACTTCTGGTACTGGTCCAACCCGCATGGCGATGGCGTCCTCGACCATGGATTCTAAACTCTACATCCATTACCCCCTGCTCCCGTTCGCCCCGAACCACCATCCTGCTTAACGGAAATAATTTAAAAGCTCGTTTTTTAATGGAATCGAGGGTCGCCTCGCACACCCTTGATCCCTCATTGAACTGCCCCATCTTGCACTCGGAATATAGTTGGTTTTAAATAGCCGATAAATAGAATCGGGTCCGGCGAGGTCTGGCGATAATACCCGCTCGGTTATCCCAGAACGGAACGGACCGCTTAAGCGGTTCGTGTCCAGGCAGGCCTTCGCCGAGGTGCGGTCCCTCGGTAGGTTACCCACGCGGGAACTTAGGTATATCGATATTCGGCGATTGACCCTATTTCGCGCGGTTGAATACGGACTGGGCCGTGGTGGGATTAAGAACCCACCCGTGACTGGTTTTCGGCGTTGTTCCAGAAAGTCACGACTGGATTGTCCGTTCGGTGGGCGGAAGCGACCGCTATTGGTTGGACGCGGTCGTTCGCACACCGACGGGCGGAGAATCTACAACAATATTATATATATATATATATATACATAATATATATATTATATAGTTAGTATATATATATTATATAGTTAGTCATATATATATATAATATATATATATATATTATATGTTATCATATATATATATATAATATTATATAGTTAGTCATATATATGTGCTAAAAGAACACTAGAAGTGCCATTAAGTCCTCATTCATGCCCTTTTTTGTCATAAAACACACCGTTTTCTGATAATTGTTGGAGAATGCCTTGCAGCGTATCATTTATTGGTGGCCATTTTTCCCCTCCCAGGGCATTCTAATACCTTGTTCAAGTGTTTCCATTGTGCTGTTCGTATTTGAAAGTCGCCTCTGTCTGTATTCTTGTTTGTCGGTTAGTCTATCTTGGGCATTATTAAAATCAGCCAAAATGGTCTTCGGCCAGTCTTTTGGAAGTGTTACATTTCTGCATCTCAGCAAAAGGATTGGTTTCTTTGTTACCCTCATTTGAGGTATTGCATCTGGGTCCATTTGTTTGTTTGTTTGTTTGTTTGTCTGTCTGTCCACACATAATGTGCTAATGTAGGCCACAATCGCCACCTGTGATAGCCAATATTGCATGTTATCTTTTTCAATCGACTACCTCAATGAAGTACATCTATAAAGTACGTACAATTAAAATGCAAGAGCCTATGTCTACAAAGGATGTACTATTAGAACGTGCATATGTCGTGACTCGAGAAGGTATGGAATGTGAGTATCACACTCGGTCTGTACATCAACCGAAAAGGTCTGTTTAAACATAAAGTTACATCATCAATGCATCTTCTACACACCACACAAACACACCAGCACTTAAACACCACTCAAAATACACCACATAAAATACACGACAAAAAATAATTCTTGGCACAAGTCTGCTATCTTTCCGTAACCTCTACCACCGAAGGTGGACGGAGGTTGTTTTCACCCCTGTCTGTCTGTTGTTTGTCTGTGAGCAGGATATCTCAAAAGTTGTGGACGGATCGTAATGAAACTTGGTGGAAACTTGGGTTTCTGCCAAGGACGAATTGATAAGATTTTGGTTGAAGACTGGATCCGGATACTAGAATTTTTAAATTTTCTTCACCTTTGAGTGATAGGGCTAAACACGATATATACAGTTTAGCACGATATCTCAAAAAGTTAAGATAGATTCAGACGAAACTTGATGGACACATTGGGTGGATGACAAGGGACAAATTGATTAGATTTTGGTTAAGGTCCGGATCCGGATCTGGTCTATCAGTGGGATACAAAACGTAAACTTTTCAGCCTTGCGGAGGTGTTGCACTCCACCGAGTTCCGTTCTAGTTTGATTGTGTAATGTGGAAAATAACCATGGCCAGTGAAAATGATGGAATTTGATGTCATTCCCTTTGAGCCAACAATGGTGAAAAGATCTGGTCAATCCTCAGCGTACTGCCATTACAAATATACCTTCGACAACAATCAGATGAGCTGGGGCCACTCGGTCCTAGAAAGAAGCCGCTGCAATGTTAGTGAGCAGAGAGCTGTGGTGGAACCCATCTGTGTGCATCTGCGTAAGAGTGACGCACTAAGTCCTTCAGCAGTGGCAACTGCACAAGAGGGTCTTAACATTCCACAGTGGCTGTGGCGTGTGTCGAGAATGCCACAATTAACATTAACATGCCAAGTATCGACATCTTTCTTTCACACAAAACGTACTTTAGAAATACATTATGGTCAAAGTGTTTCATATTTCTAATCCTATTTCTCAGCCAGGTGGATGGATACCTTATGAGCTTTGTTTGTTCTTTTTGTTTTACCAGGTGGCATTGTATCACGATGGACGACCTGTTCTCTTCACTTATGACCAGTTTGAACATGGGGACACAGACCAAGCAGCGTACTGTGTTACTCGCGATCAAGAAAGGTGACCAGGTAAGTTATCATTCACTATTTAAATCACCCTGATTTAATTTATTTTTTCATTGATGGTACAGGGAGGGATAAGCCCATAGCTACACACATGCTCCTTCCTCTCCGCCATGGTAAAGACAGTGCCTGACACCTCACTCCCAGAGACTGACGATGACGAGGCCATTGAAGGTACCAATAGGGTGAGCAGTGGTGTGTACTGCTCTTGGTCAGCTGATAAAAATCAGTCGACCACCGTTGGTTTTAGTTCAAGGTTTCCTACTCCTTGGTGGATAGCCTTCTTCATGGTCATCGAAGTCCTCCTCCCTGGAGCAGTCTGGTTTTAAAGGACCATAGACCCTCCTTTCACGTCTCCACCACTTGTTGAAACTGTCTGCATGAGAAGCCAGACAGGAGGAGTTTAGCTCGAAAAGTGCCATTTGAGATGCTGGCCACTTCCGCTGCTTCAATCATCCCAAGTTATTGGACCTCACACCCCTCTCCCCCTTTCCTCATCCAAAAATGAATATTTCCTCAATACAATCATTGAAGCGTAGTTTGCGATATTGAGTTTCCAGCAATGTGAGAGTTGAATATGACAATTAACCAGACTAGCCGGTGAATGATTTAGAGCGTCTGTTCTGAGCTTGAGGTTGGCGGTTAGAAACCCTGACCGAGTCATAAAGACTTAGAAAATAGTACGTGCTGCTTCCTTGCTCGACAATCACCATTTAAAAAGGATAGAGCACAAGCAGCCATAGGTTGGCAACCGTTGCACAGGCTTGATGGCCTAATGGTCTCCTCCTGCATTGAGGTTCCTTGAAAATGAACATATACATATTATTATAACAGTACTCTATTTGAGTGTCTTGCTAGCAGAGGTGATGCACCGTAGTCATAGTCAGTTGGAAGCACGACAGGTCACTACAACAGGTGAATGCCAAAAAATAAAAATAAAAAATTGAGTGTAAAAGCACAACATAAATTATTATTTTAATCACGTTAACTGTGAACAATGTGATAGGAATGCCAAAACTGTCACCCTCACACCTGTAAAACATGTGCTGAACATTCTGAAGGGAAGTGGTTCGCGTCTGAAGTGAATGATCTGACCGAGACATGATACCAAGGTTTGCTTTGAGCGGAAGACCATCTCCTCTGTTGGAAAGTGTAAACAAAATCAATGGCCATCAATGTGACCGTTATCGGTTATTTTGACCGAATTGAAATTTTTCTGGATTCTACGGCTTCATGGGGGTGGGTACACCAGGGGAGCAATTCTGTCGGAATTTGCATCGTATGATCAATTTGAAACTGCCCCAATGTATTAAAGTGACCAGTTCTTCTAAACTACAGTATCCCGCCAAGCCTCATGGAAAACTCAATGTGTAAATGAACTTCATGGGAGGTTTCTCCTCATCCACACTCTTCCTTGAATATGTCGGTTTCCATGTGGCTTTCACCTGTTTACCAACATGAAAATAAATAAATAAATAAATCTCAATGGTTTTTTTTTTCAGCTGAATTAGGAAACTAGAGGGCATGCAGGATGGCCTAGAGGTACCCACACTCACTTCGAACCTATCTCGCTGGGTTTGAATGCGCACCCAGCTATTAAACTGTGATCCCGGTTTTCACAGGTAGGGTGATTCATCAATGTGTATGCCATTCCTCGGATGACGTTAAAACGGGGGTCTCGTTGCCGGAATGTTAGTTGGTGGACGTTAAAAATCCCAAGTGTCCTTCATGAAGAGTAGACGAACGATCGCCGGCACCCCTAACATATTACAAATTCTACTCTAACTACTGTTGGGAAGGCAAAATGGCAAACTACCCAGTATACCCCTGCAAGAAACTGCTTCTGCAGCACTGACGCTCTGTAACAAGAGTACGGTACATCAGAAGGAGAGGAAACTTGTGGATTGGTGGACTACGTCTACAATTGAAGAATGTACATTTCAATGTGATTTATGAATCAATCATACCCTTTGGTTTTTCAATGTTCACCAGTAACATGTGCTATGTGGGGGTGTGCAGGTTGGTTGCAGATTATGGGGTGCAGATTATGCAGGTATCTACGCAGACAATAACATGACTCCACCTTCTCCGGTGTGCTGCTCTACCCTGAATGACCATAACCTTGTCTACAACGTTCATTCTGAAGGATTCTCTTCACCAATTAAAAACAATAACTCTATACTTGTACATCTTTCCTCGTTGTCCTTGTTCTGTGTGGATGACATTCATGAACACACAACATAAAGATAAGAATTTCTGACGCATTTGAAAAGCTTCACTTTTGAGGAGTTATTTCATTTTGGATGGTGGTTTGTTTGGAATGGGTTTGGAATTTCAAAGCCCTGAGTGGAAAAAGAATTTTAAATTTTTACATCCTCCTGGAGATCTCTAAGTCTTACCACGTTGTTGTTCCTTCCTTCTTCTTTGGACTTTGTTCACAGCTACATTTCATCGAAACTTCCTGAAACTTGCCATGTATATAGACAGCCCACGCGCACAGTAACCATCTCGATTTTGGAAATTCTTCTAGAAAAAAAAAGTTGACGTCATAAATATCGCCGCTAATGGAAATCGCTTATACCATTATCTCCGAAAACTAGGCAAGCTGTTTGAATTTTGTTGCGGGAAATCAAGCGGCATTAGCACAGATAATTTATCGCAAACCCGATACATCACAATGACGTCATATTTTTTATGATCATCATTAGAGGACGAGGATCTTAGCTCATTTGAGCTTGTTTCTTTTTAAGACTGACATTAGAAATATAAGGAAAACTGGTAAATTAATAATGATAAGATTAAAAACAACACACAAAGATGGTCGGTGCATGTGCACATGATGCTTTTACATCAAAACTGCGAAGAGTACCCGCCCGACACGTCATACATTTATTGGTGTGTATCGGCCAACTGAAAGGTCTCTAGAGCCAAAAAAAAAAAAATACTAGGGTTACGTGAATGAAGCAAAACATACGTACTGCTATAATCAGAACACCTCACTGGAATGGACATCATGGGACAGGAATGAGCTGTACACTGTAAAATGGTGAAGACTTGTAATACCCTCCCCTACCTGAGGTCGCTACACGATACACATTTACATAGAGAAATTATAGAGAAAAACATAAGAAAGCTTATGCTGTATGGGCTTCATTGATCAAACCTACATTTCCTCTTTCGTACACGAGAGTATTAAACTTCATGTAAAATTAATTTAGTACATGGTACATGCATAAAGAGATTTTGACTGCATAAAAGTGAGATTAAAAATAATTTTAATTTAATAAAATCATTGTCAATAGACAACAATGGAAAAAGTGAAATCAGGATATTTTAATTGTTTGCAAAAATATCAGAATTTTTATTTTTAACCCCACCAAATGTGTCGTAACACTACTCCCCCTCCACTTTGTGGGTAATGGAGGTTCACGACTTGGCTAGTGCAGTTCCCTACTTACCATAACATGAGTGATATCCACAAAGGGTGTACAAATTCTATATGGCATGTGCTGTGAGGAATAGGGTTTTGAACATATTCAGCACATCACTACCGAAACAAAGATCTGGGTCTGTTGAAGTGCAGGAGGGAGTAACATGTAGGAAGTATACAGATAAGTCGAGAACATCCTGTGTTAGAAATGTTTCTTTCAGACAGCTGATGGCAAAGATGCAGAGGCAACCTGGGTAAGAAATTGAGAAGTTTGTTTGAATTCCTCTGACATTAGACCCACAGAGTAGAGAGGAAGTTGGAATTGAGATTAAGGAGGTATTATTAAGAGTAATTAAGAGGATGGTGGGAGTTGGAGGGGTATGACAGTCGGAAGAACGAACAGGAAAGGCAGACGAGGGTGGGAGAGAGGTGACGGAGAGGGTAAAGCGGATATTGCAGGCGTTCAAACCAGATGTAAGCGTTTATACAAACCTAGTCAACACCTTCTGCAGCCAAAGTTCCAGCAGTCTCCATCACAGACATGATGGTTCGGGGCATAGAGTGAAGTATTAAAGGCCTGTAAAAAGAGCATTGTATTATTTAAATGATGCATAGTATTTGAGGTTTGGTGGTGGAGGAATTGCAGAATGAAAATGGTAGAGAACAAAATGGAGTGAGAGCAGTTGATGCGCGTGAAAACCAGGAGGGAGTTGAAAGGCAAATGAGAGGAGGAAGACAGAGGAATTCCGAATTGCTCAATAAGAACATCTCCAATTATAACCAAGAACAAACCTACAGTATGCAAGGCTGGCAGGATGACCTAGACTAGAGGAATGCAGACTCGACTCTAAAGCTGTCTAGCCTCGGGTTGAATCCCGACCCAGCTATAAACTGTCATCCTGATATATCCAGGGCAGGGTACTCTGATGTATGTGCCATCCCTCGTAACAGACGTTAAACGTTGTCCCATCTGCCGGCATTAGTTGTGAGACGTTAAAGATCCCACGGTGTCCTTCACAAGTAGGTGAACTGGCACCCGAAACAAATGAGAAATCCTGATCTAACTACTGCCTAGGAAAGCAGGGCAAACCACCACTACAACCCTTGCTAATAAACTGTTTTTGCAGCATCGACACTCTGTAACAGTATGTACATGAGACTATGTATACATATACTGTCTGAGAATAACACACATACACACACAACACACACACACACACCACACACACGTACTACTAAACTAAGCCATACTGCAAAAAACTGTAAAACGAGAGAAGAACCAAATTACACTACAAAAAAACTCTTTGATATAGTGTTTCACATTCATGATGATAAAATGCATGAAATGTGTTACAAGATCAATCCCCAAATAATCAATCTCTGATTGAGAAAACAATGGCGCTTTGAACACGCATTGTATTAATAGCAGTCAGAGGAAATAATCAAAATACCAGAGAGTGAAGATACATCGTGGATCCTTCAGGTGACAGCATTTCACCCCTCCTGTTTTGCCTAGCTCTAGACCCACTGAGCAACCTCGTTAATGAGCAAGGAGATGGATACACCCTGACATCCAATAAAGAATTCCGAAAAGACAGAAAAGAGTGCCACTTCTCCTGGTACCTAGATGATCTTAAAACTCTTCGCACAAAATGACGAAAAAAACTGCAGAACAACTAAAATTACTACATGGTACTCGACGATAGTCGAATGGATTTTGGCTGAGGTAAGAAGTGCCAAGTGCACATTCGTACAAGGTGAACCAACAAAAATGGCCAACATAAAAATCGACCTAGATACAACAAACAGGAGCGAGACAATGAAGTATCAAACATTACTGTGAAGTACAAGAGGACACCAAATGTATATCACAAACAAATGCACAAAAACAATTGCCAAAGATGACCTGCGTAACGAGGCTGATCCTGAAAACATACTCCACCCCAAGAAACAAAATCAAAGCCTAAACCAATTAACAATATCAGTATTCCAATTACAGCTGCCAGAATAATAAAGTGGCCACAAATGAAAATCAACAAACTGGATAGCAAAACAGGAAACTCCTCACCATCCGCAAAATATTCCACAAAAATCGCGTGCATCCTAGAATTACCTACCGAGATGAGAAAGGAAGTAACGCCTGATGGAACTCAATCAAGTGCACATATGATAACTGTAGGACTGACAGAAATCCGTGAAAAGTTAACAGACTACCGAACCCAATTTGTATGCAACAAATGAACACAGCAAGCCAGAAAAGGTATCCTTAACCTGTCCAAACAAAAAAATTCCAAAAAAACAGGGTGAGCAGATGTTATACATGAAACCAAAAGAGCAACGAATAAGATTGCAAAAAATAAAAATAAAACAAAATATCAACAGATATACACCGACAACTGGAGAATGATAAAAGAGCAGGAATGTATTAAAAAAAAAAACAGTTCGACAGACTGGCAGAGTCAAAGAGTTCATTGAATAACTAAGAAGAGATTGCGTTTAACTGGGATGAGAACAAATCATTATAAATGCTCAAGAGTAAGGTCACTATTTACCAATGGCTTAAAGAGAAATGGCAAGATTGAATAAATCGACAAGTGTATATTTTACAAGGTAGAAACAGAAAGCACGAGCCAACTGATGTCGGATGTAAAAGATGAACTCATTCAGAACAGCTGTACACACAAAGGCCACACAGATTTGTATTGCAGAGTAATTCATCTACTGGCACCACCTGAAAAATTTCAATATCACAGTCCCAGAACACTCATGGAAACATAAACGAAAAACAAAAAATGAGAAGAAGAAGTAACTCTCACAGACGATCTGGATTGTCCAATTGAGTGTGAACATATAAAACAACACATGTGACCAGATACAGTAATTAGGTACAAAAAGAAAAGAAGGCATTGCTAATTGAATATCATTTCCCAATGATATTGACCGAAACAATGCCAGAAATACAAGAAAATGACCAAGTTTTCCAAGATCTACAAAATGAAATCAAAAGATCTTGGAAACTGAAAACTCACAAAAGTGCCAGTGATATTAATTGGGCGCAACAGGAATGACAATGAAGAAACTTCATGGTATATTAAAAACCACCCGGATATCAATACAAACTAACTTTCAGTGGGAACCTGTGCAGGGCTCGGTGACATCCTTTAAAAAATCCCTTACTGACGAAATTCATCCCTACAATCGGATTGTTTTGTCAAACTATCCAACTCATCCACCAAGTTGAAGAATCATGCCACAACTTTTGAGAGATCATCTAAATATCGTTTTTAGTCCTATCTTAATGACTAAGCAGATTACTTAGAAAATTCTTAAACTCAGATCCAAGTATCAAATCTTCACCAAATTGAATCAATCGTCCTTTGCCACACCCAACCTGTCACCAGGTTCGTCCAAATCCATACATACATACATAGACATATCCCGCTCTATATCATGGCCCCATCTCCAATGGTGAAATCACTTTAAATTCTCGTATCTGTATCGCATTTTCACCATATCTAATTCATTCGTCCTGATCATCAGTTTTCACAAACCCAACCGTCAGAATCCCGTCCATAAGTTTTGACATATCATGCTCATAGACAAACCAACAGACAATAATCAGGGGTGAGTGAAATGAACTTTCGTTCTACCTTCCGTGGTGAAGTAAACAAGAAAACATACAGTTGTGGCTTCAGAATCGTGACCCACCCACGACCTACCAAAACCAGAGAGTGATATTTCGAGACTGGAGATCCCGTTCCATCTCTAAACCTGCATAATATGAGATAGCACAAACGCACTAACACAACACACACACACACACACCAAATATATACACACACACACACAAACACACACACACAAACACACACACACCAAACACACACACTCAAACACACACCACCAAACACACACACGCAACACACACACAAACACACACACAAACACACACACACACACAAAACACAACACACACACACACAAAGAAATCATTACACACACACACAAACACACACAAAAACACAATATACACACACACACAACACACACACACACACACACAAACACAAACAAACAAAAAAACACACACACAAACACAAACACAAACACACACACACACACACACACACACACAAACACAAACACACACACAGACACACAAACACAGACACACACAAACACCACACACACACAAACACACACACACCACCACAGACACACACAAACACACACACAGAACACACACACATGCACACACACAACACCACACACACAACACACACACACACACCACACACACACACACACACACCACACAAACACAAAACAACACAAACACACACACACACACACACACACAACACACACAAACACACAAGCCCTGCCTGTACTGTGAAACACCAGACTTGACAGAAATAGAGAGCGTAGTACGTCCTTAATGTCAACGAATAGTTCATTAAAAAAAAAACAAACTCAGCCGCGATAATCAACGAATGTCAAAATAACATATCCCCACCAACGTCGCTGAGACATTCCTAATTTTACATTTCTGACCAAATCGCTGTTCCTTGTGGAATGTGCCGACAAACTATTACAACCGTTATATTTAATATCATTATTTATATCTAAACTACAACTCACTAAAATACCTTGTGTTTGCTGGAATAACGTTTCAGTCATGTGGAACTGAAGTAATACATTCCCGACAAATGTTGAACCAAAACTTCCCCGCCCCTCTCGCTGTATTCTCCGCCCCCTCTTGCTATTCCCCTGCCCCTACTGGCTATTCTCCGCTCCTATGTCCCCCCTCTTTGGTATGGTCACCACGCCCCCTCTTGCTATTCCCCGCCCCCTCTTGCCTAGGTCTCCGCCCCTGACATGCGTTCTTCTTTCACTACTCTTTCTTGCATCTCATTCTTTAATCTGGCCTTGGCTTCCAGCTGTTCGATCTGTACAACGTGGTTCCTTAACGTTTCATTCTCCGTTCTCGTTCCTTCCTCTCTTAACATCCTCAGTTCGTTTTGTAGTTCCCTCTCTCTGCTTTGGTGTTTCTGTAACTCGGAAGCTTTTTTTTCTAATTCCTCCTCTTCATCTCCTCACACTCCAACCTTTGCTGGCTTCTAACTGTCGATCTGCACAGGTGGTTCCTTAACGTTCATTCTCCGTTCTCTTTCTTTCCTCTCTCAACATCCTCAGCTCGTTTTGTAACCCCGTCTCTTTGTTTTGGGTTTCCGTAACTCAGAAGCTTTTTTTTTCTAATTCCTCTCTCACCTCCTCACACTCCAACCTTGATTTGCATGCTTCCCTCCTCACTTCGTCCATTTCCCTCCTGTATTTATTAGGTATTCAGGCGATCCTCTTTCAGCTCCTGAACTTGTCCTGTGCCTCGGCCAATTCAGTTTGCAATGTACTGCCGTCGCCCTGCCTCGCCTGCCATGCGCCCCGTGGTTGAACCGGTCGGCGCGGAGCGTCTCCCCCCGGCTGCCTGCGGCTCGTTGCGCTATGTAATAGCGCGGCCGCTCACGCCTCGTTCCGCTGAGGTGCAGCCGCGCCGCCATCTTGCGACTCCGAGTTTGTTGCCGGAAAAGTTCCTGCACAGGCCGCTCCCACTGACTACTATTCGTGGTGAGGTTCGTATAATTAAGTAAAACGGAGAACCAGGTACATTGTTGCATCGCCGTATTTCCCAACCTTCTGGTACTGGTCCAACCCGCATGGCGATGGCGTCCTCGACCATGGATTCTATTAACTCTACATCCATTACCCCCTGCTCCCGTTCGCCCCGAACCACCATCCTGCTTAACGGAAATAATTTAAAAGCTCGTTTTTTAATGGAATCGGAGGGTCGCCTCGCACACCCTTGATCCCTCATTGAACTGCCCCATCTTGCACTCGGAATATAGTTGGTTTTTAAATAGCCGATAAATAGAATCGGGTCCGGCGAGGTCTGGCGATAATACCCGCTCGGTTATCCCAGAACGGAACGGACCGCTTAAGCGGTTCGTGTCCAGGCAGGCCTTCGCCGAGGTGCGGTCCCTCGGTAGGTTACCCACGCGGGAACTTAGGTATATCGATATTCGGCGATTGACCCTATTTCGCGCGGTTGGAATACGGACTGGGCCGTGGTGGGATTAAGAACCCACCCGTGACTGGTTTCTGGCGTTGTTCCAGAAAGTCACGACTGGATTGTCCGTTCGGTGGGCGAAGCGACCGCTATTGGTTGGACGCGGTCGTTCGCACACCGACGGGCGGGAGATCTACAACAATATATATATATATATATATATATACATAATATATATATTATATAGTTAGTCATATATATATTATATAGTTAGTCATATATATATATATATATTATATAGTTAGTCATATATATATATATATATTATATAGTTAGTCATATATATGTGCTAAAGAACACTAGAAGGTGCCATTAAGTCCTCATTCATGCCCTTTTTTGTCATAAAACACACCGTTTTCTGATAATTGTTGGAGAATGCCTTGCAGGTATCATTTATTGGTGGCCATTTTTTCCCCTCCCAGGGCATTCTAATACCTTGTTCAAGTGTTTCCATTGTGCTGTTCGTATTTTGAAAGTCGCCTCTGTCTGTAGTTCTTGTTTGTCGGTTAGTCTATCTTGTGGCATTATTAAAATCAGCCAAAATGGTCTTCGGCCAGTCTTTTGGAAGTGTTACATTTCTGCATCTCAGCAAAAGGATTGTATTTTCTTTGTTACCCTCATTTGAGGGTATTGCATCTGGGTCCATTTGTTTGTTTGTTTGTTTGTTTGTCTGTCTGTCCACACATAATGTGCTAATGTAGGCCACAATCGCCACCTGTGATAGCCAATATTGCATGTTATCTTTTTTCAATCGACTACCTCAATGAAGTACATCTATAAAGTACGTACAATTAAAATGCAAGTAGCCTATGTCTACAAAGGATGTACTATTAGAACGTGCATATGTCGTGACTCGAGAAGGTATGGAATGTGAGTATCACACTCGGTCTGTACAATACAACCGAAAAGGTCTGTTTAAACATAAAGTTACATCATCAATGCATCTTCTACACACCACACAAACACACCAGCACTTAAACACCACTCAAAATACACCACATAAAATACACGACAAAAAATAATTCTTGGCACAAGTCTGCTATCTTTCCGGTAACCTCTACCACCGAAGGTGGACGGAGGTTATGTTTTCACCCCTGTCTGTCTGTTTGTTTGTCTGTGAGCAGGATATCTCAAAAGTTGTGGACGGATCGTATGAAACTTGGTGGAAACTTGGGGTTTCTGCCAAGGACGAATTGATAAGATTTTGGTGAAGATCTGGATCCGGATACTAGAATTTTTAAAGTTATTCTTCACCTTTGAGTGATAGGGCTAAAACCGATATATACAGTTTAGCACGATATCTCAAAAAGTTATAGATAGATTCAGACGAAACTTGATGGACACATTGGGTGGATGACAAGGACAAATTGATTAGATTTTGGTTAAGGTCCGGATCCGGATCTGGTCTATCAGTGGGATACAAAACGTAAACTTTTCAGCCTTGCGGAGGTGTGCACTCCACCGAGTTCCGTTCTAGTTTGATTGTGTAATGTGGAAAATAACCATGGCCAGTGAAAATGATGGAATTTGATGTCATTCCCTTTGAGCCAACAATGGTGAAAAGATCTGGTCAATCCTCAGCGTACTGCCATTACAATATACCTTCGACAACAATCAGATGAGCTGGGGCCACTCGGTCCTAGAAAGAAGCCGCTGCAATGTTAGTGAGCAGGAGGAGCTGTGGTGGAACCCATCTGTGTGCGTATCTGCGTAAGAGTGACGCACTAAGTCCTTCAGCAGTGGCAACTGCATCAAGAGGGTCTTAACATTCCACAGTGGCTGTGGGTGTGTCGAGAATGCCACAATTAACATTAACATGCCAAGGTATCGACATCTTTCTTTCACACAAAACGTACTTTAGAAATACATTATGGTCAAAGTGTTTCATATTCTAATCCTATTTCTCAGCCAGGTGGATGGATACCTTATTGAGCTTTTGTTTGTTCTTTTTGTTCTTTACCAGGTGGCATTGTATCACGATGGACGACCTGTTCTCTTCACTTATGACCAGTTTGAACATGGGGACACAGACCAAGCAGCGGCTACTGTGTTACTCGCGATCAAGAAAGGTGACCAGGTAAGTTATCATTCACTATTTAAATCACCCTGATTTAATTTATTTTTTCATTGATGGTACAGGGAGGGATAAGCCCATAGCTACACACATGCTCCTTCCTCTCCGCCATGGTAAAGACAGTGCCTGACACCTCACTCCCAGGAGACTGACGATGACGAGGCCATTGAAGGTACCAATAGGGTGAGCAGTGGTGGTGTACTGCTCTTGGTCAGCTGATAAAAATCAGTCGACCACCGTTGGTTTTAGTTCAAGGTTTTCCTACTCCTTGGTGGATAGCCTTCTTCATGGTCATCGAAGTCCTCCTCCCTGGAGCAGTCTGGTTTTAAAGGACCATAGACCCTCCTTTCACGTCTCCACCACTTGTTGAAACTGTCTGCATGAGAAGCCAGACAGGAGGAGTTTAGCTCGAAAAGTGCCATTTGAGATGCTGGCCACTTTCCGCTGCTTCAATCATCCCAAGTTATTTGGACCCTCACACCCCTCTCCCCCTTTCCTCATCCAAAAATGAATATTTCCTCAATTACAATCATTGAAGCGTAGTTTGCGATATTGAGTTTCCAGCAATGTGAGAGTTGAATATGACAATTAACCAGACTAGCCGGTGTAATGGTTAGAGCGTCTGTTCTGAGTCTTGGAGGTTGGCGGTTAGAACCCTGACCGAGTCATAAAGACTTAGAAAATAGTACGTGCTGCTTCCTTGCTCGACAATCACCATTTAAAAAGGATAGAGCACAAGCAGCCATAGGTTGGCAACCGTTGCACAGGCTTGATGGGCCTAATGGTCTCCTCCTGCATTGAGGTTCCTTGAAAATGAACATATACATATTATTATACAGTACTCTAATTTGAGTGTCTTGCTAGCAGAGGTGATGCACCGTAGTCATAGTCAGTTGGAAGCACGACAGGTCACTACAACAGGTGAATGCCAAAAAATAAAAATAAAAAATTGAGTGTAAAAGCACAACATAAATTATTTATTTTAATCACGTTAACTGTGAACATGTGATAGGAATGCCCAAAACTGTCACCCTCACACCTGTAAAACATGTGCTGAACATTCTGAAGGGAAGTGGTTCGCGTCTGAAGTGAATGATCTGAACCGAGACATGATACCAAGTTTGCTTTGAGCGGAAGGACCATCTCCTCTGTTGGAAAGTGTAAACAAAATCAATGGTCCATCAATGTGACCGTTATCGGTTATTTTGACCGAATTGAAATTTTTCTGGATTCTACGGCTTCATGGGGGTGGGTACACCAGGGGATGCAATTCTGTCGGAATTTGCATCGTATGATCAATTTGATGCCCAATGTATAAAGTGACCAGTTCTTCTAAACTACAGTATCCCGCCAAGCCTCATGGAAAACTCAATGTGTAAATGAACTTCATGGGAGGTTTCTCCTCATCCACATCTTCCTTGAATATGTCGGTTTCCATGTGGCTTTCACCTGTTTACCAACATGAAAATAAATAAATAAATAAATCTCAATGGTTTTTTTTTTCAGCTGATTAGGAAACTAGAGGGCATGCAGGATGGCCTAGAGGTACCCACACTCACTTCGAACCTATCTCGCCTGGGTTTGAATGCCGACCCAGCTATAAACTGTGATCCCGGTGTTTCACAGGTAGGGTGATTCATCAATGTGTATGCCATTCCTCGGATGGACGTTAAACGGGGGTCTCGTTGGCCGGAATTAGTTGGTGGACGTTAAAAATCCCAAGGTGTCCTTCATGAAGAGTAGACGAACGATCGCCGGCACCCCTAACATATTACAAATTCTACTCTAACTACTGTTGGGAAGGCAATGGCAAACTACCCAGTATAACCCTTGCCAAGAAACTGCTTCTGCAGCACTGACGCTCTGTAACAAGAGTACGGTACATCAGAAGGAGAAGGAAACTTGTGGATTGGTGGACTACGTCTACAATTGAAGAATGTACATTTCAATGTGATTTATGAATCAAACTCATACCCTTGATGTTTTTCAATGTTCACCCAGTAACATGTGCTATGTGGGGGTGTGCAGGTGTGGTTGCAGATTTATGGGGGTGCAGATTATGCAGGTATCTACGCAGACAATAACAATGACTCCACCTTCTCCGGTGTGCTGCTCTACCCTGAATGACCATAACCTTGTCTACAACGTTCATTCTGAAGGATTCTCTTCACCAATTAAAAACAATAACTCTATTACTTGTACATCTTTCCTCGTTGTCCTTGTTCTGTGTGGATGACATTCATGAACACACAACATAAAGATAAGAATTTCTGACGCATTTTGAAAAGCCTTCACTTTTGAGGAGTTATTTCATTTTGGATGGTGGTTTGTTTGGAAATGGGTTTGGAATTCAAGCCCTGAGTGGAAAAAGAAGTTTTAAATTTTTACATCCTCCTGGAGGATCTCTAAGTCTTACTCACGTTGTTGTTCTTCGTCTTCTTCTTGTGGACTTTTTTGTTTCAACCAGCTACAGTTTTCATCGAAACTTCCTGAAACTTGCCATGTATATGCAGAAAGCCCACGCGCAGGCAGTAACCATCTCCGATTTTGGAAATTCTTCCTAGAAAAAAAAAGTTGACGTCATAATATCGCCGCTAATGGAAATGCTTATACCATTATCTCCGAAACTAGGCAAGCTGTTTGAATTTGTTTGCGGGAATCAAGCCGGCATTAGCACAGATAATTTATCGCAAACCCGATACATCACAATGACGTCATATTCGTTTTTATGACCGTCACATTAAGAGGACGAGGATCTTAGCTCATTTGAGCTTGTTTTTCTTTTTAAGACGTGACATTAGAAATATAAGGAAAAACTGGTAAATTAATAATGATAAGATTAAAAACAATCACAAAAGATGGTCGGTGGTCATGTGCACATGATGCTTTTACATCAAAACTAGCGGAGTACCCGCCCGACACGCATACATTTATTTGGGTGGTGTATCGGCAACTGAAAGGTCTCTAGAGGCCAAAAAAAAAATATCCAGGGTTACGTGAATGAAGCAAAAACATACGTACTGCTTATAATTCAGAACACCTCACTGGAATGGACATCATGGGGACAGGAATGAGCTGTACACTGTAAATGGTGAAGACTTGTAATACCCTCCCCTACCTGGAGGTGGCGCTACACGATACACATTTACATAGAGAATTATAGAGAAAACATAGAGAAAGCTTATGCTGTATGGGCTTCATTGATCAAACCTACATTTCCTCTTTCGGTACACGAGAGTATTAAACTCATGTAAAATTAATTTAGTACATGGTACATGCATAAAGAGATTTTTGACTGCATAAAAGTGAGATTAAAAATAATTTTAATTAAATAAAATCATTGTCAATAGACAACAATGGAAAAGTGAAATCAGGATATTTTAATTGTTTGCAAAAATATCAGAATTTTTTTTATTTTTGAACCCCCACTCCAAATGTGTCGTAACACTCTCCCCCTCCACTTTGTGGGTAATGGAGGGTTCACGACTTGGCTAGTGCAGTTCCCTACTTACCATAACATGAGTTGATATCCACTAAAGTGGTGTACAAATTCTATATGGCATGTGCTGTGAGGAATAGGGTTTTGAACATATTCAGCAACATCACTACGAAACAAAGATCTGGGTCTGTTGAAGTGCAGGAGGGAGTAACATGTAGGAAGTATACAGATAAGTCGAGAACATCCTGTGTTAGAAATGTTTCTTTCAGACAGCTGATGGCAAGAGATGCAGAGGCAACCTGGGTAGAGAAATGTGAGAAGTTTGTTTGAATTCCTCTGACATTAGACCCACAGAGTGAGAGAGGAAGTTGGAATTGAGATTAAGGAGGGTATTATTAAGAGTATTAAGGAGGGATGGTGGGAGTTGGAGGGGGGTATGACAGTCGGAAGAACGAACAGGAAGGGGCAGACGAGGGGTGGGAGAGAGGTGACGGAGAGGGTAAAGCGGATATTGCAGGCGTTCAAACCAGATGTAAGCGTTTATACAAACCTAGTCAACACTTCTGCAGCCAAAGTTCCAGCAGTCTCCATCACAGACATGATGGTTCGGGGCATGGAAGAGTGAAGTATTAAAGGCCTGTAAGAAAAGAGCATTGTATTATTTAAATGATGCATAGTATTTGAGGTTTGGTGGTGGTGAGGAATTGCAGAATGAAAATGGTAAGAGAACAAATGGAGTGAGAGTGTCAGTGGGATGGCGTGAAGGAACCAGGAGGGGAGTTGGAAAGGCAAATGGAGAGGAGAATGACAGAGGATTCCGAATTGCTCAATAAGAACATCTCCAATTATAACCAAGAACAAACCTACAGTATGCAAGGCTGGCAGGATGACCTAGACTAGAGGAATGCAGACTCGACTCTAAGCTGTCTAGCCTGGGTTTGAATCCCGACCCAGCTATAAACTGTCATCCTGATATTCCAGGGGCAGGGTGACTCTGATGTATGTGCCATCCCTCGTACAGACGTTAAACCGGTGTCCCATCTGCCGGCATTAGTTGGAGGACGTTAAAGATCCCACGGTGTCCTTCACAAAGTAAAGGTGAACTGGCACCCGAAACAAATTGAAAATTCCTGATCTAACTACTGCTAGGAAAGCAGTGGCAAACCACCCACTACAACCCTTGCTAATAAACTGTTTTGGCAGCATCGACACTCTGTAACAGTATGGTACATGAGACTATGTATACATATACTGTCTGAGAATAACACACATACACACACATACACACACACACACACACACACACCACGTACTACTAAACTAAGCCATACTCGAAAACTGTAAAACGA
>CM068959.1:88664537-88675285 GCA_035128595.1 Eptatretus atami
AGAGTCGGGTCCAGAGAGTTGCTGAGAGAGTGTCATCGGGAGAGCGGTGGAACTGCGGGCAAGGGAGCTCGGGTTTGAGGCAGGAAGGACGGCGGTCGGCGACGAGGTCGCGGTGTGGATCGCTCGTCGCGGGACCCAAGCCAGCCAAAGAGAGAGATACAAATCAATTATAATGTCCAGAGTAAGTCACTATATACCCATGGCTTAAAGAAAATGGAAGATTGAATAAATCGACAAGCTGTATATTTACAAGGTAGAAGAAGCAGAGGCCACTGATGTCGGATGTAAAAGATAACTCATCTAGAACAGCTGTAGCATCACAAAGGCACAACAGAGTTGTATTGCAGAGTAATTCATTACTGGCCACACTGGAAAATTTCATTCACAGTCCAGAACTCTGAACATAAACGAAAACAAATTGGAGAAGGAAGTACTCACAAGACGATCTGATGTCCAATTGAGTGTGAACATATAAACAAACTGTGACCAGATACAGTAATTAGGTTTACAAAAAAAAAAGAAGGCATTGCTATTGAAGTATCAGTTCCAATGATATTGACAACATGCAGAAATCAAGAAAATGACAAGTTCAAGATCTCAAAAATGAAATACAAAGATTTGGAAACTGAAGAACTCAAAAAGTGCCAGTGATATAATTGGGGAACAGGAATGACAGAAGAATTCATGTGATAAATTAAAACATACCCGGAATATCAATAACAACGAACTTAGTGGGAACCTGTGCAGGGCTAGGTGACATCCTTTAAAAAATCTACTGACTGGAAATTATCCCTACTATTCGGATTGTATTTTTGTCAACTATTCAACCATCATCCACCAGTTTGGAAGATCCGATGAACAACTTTTTGAGAGATCATGCTAATTATTCGTTTTATTGGTCCTATCTTTCCAATGACAAGCAGTGATTACTTAGAAATTTAAAAGTTTTCGATTCCAATTCAAACATTACAAAATTGAATCAATTGTTCTTGGTCACACCCAACCTGTCACAAGGTGTCAAATCCGATACATATACATAGAATACCGCCTATAATCATATTTGACCCATCATCTCAATGGTGAATAATTATTTACTTAAATTCTCGTATCTGTATCTGATTTTCAACGATATCTAATCAGTGTCGTCCTGATTCATCAGTTTTCACAAACAACGTAGAACTCGTCCTAAAGTTTGACATTCAGTCATAGACAAACATACTAGACACATAATCAGGGTGAGTGAATATGTAATTTCGTCCTACCTTCGGTGGTGAAGGTAACAGAAAACATCAACAGTTTGGTTCATGAATGTGACCACGCACGACCTACAATAACAGAGTGGAATATTTCGGACTGGGAGGATCGTTCCATCTGCGAAACTGCATATGGAGATAGCCAAACGCACTAACAAAACAACACAACCCAAAATCTACTAACCACACACAACACACACAACACACACACACAACACACCACACCACACATACCAACAAACACCAAACTTCTCAAAACACAACACAAACACACAAAACACACACAACACACAACACAAACAACACAAACACAAATATATACACACACACAAACCAAAACAAAACACCACCAAACAACACACACCAAAACAAACAAAAAACACACAAAACAACAAAACAACACCACACAACCAACAACAAACACAACAACAGACAACAAAGACACACCACAACACCAAACAACACACACACACACAACACCCAAACACACACACACACCACAACACACAACACACAACAACCCACAACAATACCACAAACCAACACAAACACAAACCAAACAACCAAACACACACACACAACAACAAACACACACCACACCACACCCTGGCCGTACTGTGAAACCATGTTGACAGTTATAGAGGTGTCGTCCTTAATGGTGTAATAAAAAAAACACAATCAGCCGCGTAATCAACAATGTCAAATAATAATTACCAACGTCGTGAAAATGTTCTATTTTACATTTCTACCAACATCTGCTGTGTCTTGTGGAATGTTTCGAACACTGTTCAGACGTTATATTGTTGATATATTATTTATATCTAAACTCAATCTAAATACGTTGTGTTTGCTGAATAGTTCAGTCATGTGGAACATGAGTAATTAACCTTCCGATAATTTGCAAACTTCCCCGCCCCTCTCGCTATTCCCGCCCTCTCATTTCGCCCTGGATTCTCCCGCCCTCTTGCTATTCTCGCCCTCTCGCTATTCCCCGCCCCCTCTGTATTCCCCTGCTATTCGCCTCTGCTATTCTGCCCTTCATTCCAGCCCCTCTTGCAGTATCCCGCCCATTTGCTATTCAACGCCTCTTGCTAGTCTCCTCTGCTTCCCGCCTCTTGCTATTTCCCCGCCCTCTTGATCCCCGTTTATTCCCCCCCCTCTTGCTATCTTCCCGCCCTCGTTGTAGTCTCGCCGCTCCTCTTGCTATTCCGCCCCCAGCGTTGCTCTCTTTCTCACCACTGTCTCAGTGCTTGAATCGCCTTGTTCATGGAGACTCCGCTTTCGTTGTCAATTCCACACTTACTCCGCACATTGTCCACCAAAACGGAAACTTTCACCACTCGCTGGCCGTTCGTTCTGGCCGTTCTTACAATCTCGACATGCAGCCTGAAAGTTGTTTACTTACATCCAAACATGTGAGCCAGGTGGCCCCGCACAACCATGGAGCTGGAAGTTTCACCCGTCGGACTTTCTCTGTGTCAGGACGGGTGATGAGTTGAGTGTCTTTCGACGTGTTCCACGGCACACGCTATTGGTATATCATGGTTATTAGGTATTTATTATATAGGTTATTATCATGGTTATTATTATGGTTATTTTATGGTTTTAATATGGTTTCTCATTATGGGTTTTTCATATGTTATATATGTTTAATGGTTATTATCATGGTTATTATTATGGTTATTATTATGATTATTATCAGGTTATTATCATTATTGGTTATATTTGTTTCTATGGTTATTATTATGGTTATTATTCATGGTTATTATTATGGTTTATAATTCATGGTTATTAATGGTTATTTATTTATTTATGGTTTTATCATGGTTATTATTATGGTTTATATCATGTATTACAGGTTATTATCAGTTATTGGTTATTACATGATATATGGTTTTATCTATCGGTTTATTTTGTATATGGTTTATTATGGTATTGATATGGTTAATGTTAATGGTTCATGTAATGTTATTATATGGTTATTATAAGTATATTATGAACGGTATATTGGTTATTATATGTATCATATGGTTAATCGTTATTAGGTTATTATCATTGGATACGTTATTCATTATATGGTTTTTAATGGTTTATGGTTTTTTCTTTGTTTTTCTATGGTTATTATTGGTTATTTTATGGTTATTATTGGTTTTCATGTATTATGGTTAATTATCATGGTTTTATGTATTATATGGTATATGTTTATTGTATACATTTGGTATTGTTTATGTTATATTATGGTTTATTATCATGGTTATTATTATGGTTTATTCATGAGTTATCATATATGTATAATTATGGTTCATGGTTTTATTAGGTTATTATTATGGTTTTTATCATGGTTATTATCGATGGTTATTATATTATGGTTATTATTAGTATTCTTATCTCCATCGATTGATTTAACAGCTTGACAAGCTGTACTAAGTCTGTGCTCGAGGGTTTGTGAACTCTCTGTGAGCAATTTCATTCACTGGTATCTCAATGCTCTTCCCATGTTGTGTCAAAAGGTTAAATCAGCTGAAAGAGCAGTAGGAGGATTTGGATGTAAATGCTGGAAGTGTTTGATTGCATCGTCTTTTCCAGAGAAATATACATTGGACTTCATAACTAAAATCAGGGTGGTGGGGTAAGTGGCCCATTAGGGTGGTGGGGTGGGCGACATGGGTGTAGGGTGGTGGCCATTAGGGTGGTGGGGTGGTGGCCTTAGGGTGGTAGGGTGGTGGCCCATTAGTCGCTTACGAGTGGGTCCATCTGCCTTCCCGAGCTGCTGGACTTGGCCACTGTTATTGTGCCAGTTCGTAACTCCTAACATGTGCTTGACTAATGTCCCTCAAGGCAACCAATCGTGGTGATTATACATTCTCCTTGGACACACAAAGGGCAACCACTATGGTGGATATAACTTTCCTCTGGACAAGGCAACCAACTAATGGTGGGATTATAAATTTCCTTGGACAAGGCAACACTAATGGGTTAGTTTTGAAGAAGGTATGTGAATTCTGACAGCCCTAATGTGATCTCCTTGGCAACAATGGTGAAAACACTTCTGACAAGCCAACTTTGCTATACACATGAAGGAAATCATCACGAACCTTTTTAATTATCTATTTATTGAACATTTACCAGACCAGTGGTGTGAATGGTGAGAGTGTTCATCTGAGGTTGAGGTCGAAGTTCGAACGTTTTGTGTTTTTGGGGGGGTCTGTCTGTCCGTCGCACATGGAAGGGGGTTTGTTAACGATCTTCTGTTGTCTCGCATCATGGAGGGGAGGTATTGTACTGATCTGTTCTGTTGTCCATCCATCCATGGAGGGGGGTATTGTACTGGTCTGTCTGTCTGTCCGTCGACCAGGGTTGAGTCGCACGGAGGGGATAATTGTAACTGGTGTCCGTCTGTCCGTGCACAGAGGGGGATAGATTGTAACTGGTCTGTCTGTCTGTCGGTCGCCACATGGAGGGGGATATTGTAACTGGTCTTCTGTTTTCCTGCAGAGTATTTAACTGGTCGGTCGTCGACCATGGAGGGGGTATTGTAACTGGTGCTGTCCAGTCTGTCATCGGAAAAAACAAAACAAAAAACTGGAGGGGGTATTTAACTTGGTTGTCTGTCTGTACGTCGACCATGGGGGGGGATATGTAACTGTCTGTTCTGTGTCCGAGCACAATGGAGGGGAGTATGTAATGGTCTGTTTGTCGTGCCTGGAGGGGTCTGTAGCTCGTCGTTCTCGTACACATGGGGGATAGTGGGTTGGTCGCCACATGAGGGTATTGTAACTATGGTCTGTCTGTCTGTCCGTTCGGCACATGGAGGGGGTGTATGTATTGGTCTGTCTGTTCGCGTCGTCCACACATGATGGGGGGTATTTATATCGGTTGTCTGCTCTTCGTCGTACATATGGGGGGAGTATTGGTACTAGTCTGATTGTCTACTAGTGCACCATGGAGGGGGATAATTGTAATGGTCTGTCTGTTGTCACGTCGCCCTGGAGGGGATATTGTAACTTCTGTCTGTCTGTTGTCGCACACATGGAGGGGGTAATTTTAACTGGTCTGTCTGTCTGTCCGTCGCACCATGGGAGGGGAAGTATTGTAACTGGTCGTCTGTCTGTCCGTCGCACCATGGAGGGGGGTATTGTAACTGGTCTGTCTGTCTGTCCGTTGCATCCATGGAGGGGGGTATTGTAACTGGTCTGTCTGTCTCTCCGTTCGCACCATGGGGGGATATTGTAACTGGTCTGTCTGTGTCCGTCGCATCATGCAGTGAGTATTGTAAACTGGTCTGTCTGTCTGTCCGTCGCACCATGGAGGGGGGATATTGTTAACGTGTTCCCGTCGCACCATGGAGGGGGAATTGTAACTGGGTCTCTGTCCTTTCTGTCCGTCGCATCCTATGGGGGGGTATTGTCATGTATCGGTTTTCTTTCGTCGTCATTTTTTCATTGGGAGGTGGTATATTGTAATCTTGGTCTGTCTGTCTGTCCGTCGCCCATGGAGGGGGTATTGTAATGGTCTGGTCTGTCCCTGTCTGTCGTCACATGGAGGGGGATATTTGTAACTGGTTGTCTGTCTGTCCGTCGCATCCATGGAAGGGGAGTATTGTTAACTTGGTCCTGT
The DNA here is from genome assembly GCA_035128595.1 of Eptatretus atami. Classification (NCBI taxonomy): domain Eukaryota; kingdom Metazoa; phylum Chordata; class Myxini; order Myxiniformes; family Myxinidae; genus Eptatretus; species Eptatretus atami. Next base: position 88,670,408 of record CM068959.1, read on the forward strand.
CTGTCTGTCTGTCGCCCATGAGGTGGATATTGTAACTGGTCTGTCGTCTGGTCCATCGCACCATGGAGGGGGATATATAACTGGTCTGTCTGTCTGTCCGTCGCACCATGGAGGGGATATTGTATACTGGTCTGTCCTGTCTGTCGTCGCACCATGGTAGGGGAGTATTGTAACTGGTCTGTTCTGTCTGTCCGTTCGCACCTGGAGGGGGATATTGTAACTTGGTGCTGTCTGTCTGTCGTCGCACCTGGAGGGGGATATTGTACTGGTCTGTCTGTCTGTCCGTCCGCACCATGGAGGGGGGGTATTGTCCATGGTCCTTCTGTTGTCCGTCGCACCATGGAGGGGGATATTGTAACTGGTCTTCTGTCTGTCCGTCGCCCATGGATGGGGGGTATTGTAATGGTCCTTTTCTGTCTGTCCGTCGCACCATGAGGGGTATTGGTAACTGGTCCTGTCTGTCTGTCCGTCGCCATGGAGGGGAATATTGGGTAACTGGTCTGTGTCTGTCCGTCGCACCTGGAGGGGGATTTGTTAATGGTCTGTTGTCGTCCGTCGCACCATGGAGGGGAGTAATTGTAACTGTCTGTCTGTCTGTCGTGCACCATGGAGGGGGTATTGTAATGGTCTGTCGGTCTGTCCGTTGCAACCATGGAGGGGGGTATGTACTGGCTGTCTGTCTGTCCATCACACATGGAGGGGGTATTTACTGGTCTGTCTGTCTGTCGTTGCACCATGGAGGGAGATATTTGTAAGTGGTTCTGTCTGTCTGTCCCGTGCGCATCATGCAGTGGAGTATTGTAATGGTCTGTCTGTCTGTCCATCGAACATGGCGGGGGGTATGTCAACTGGTCCTGTCTGTCTATCCTTGCACATGGAGGGGGGTATTGTACTGGTCTGTCTGTCTGTCCATCACACCATGGAGGGGGCTATTTTAACTGGTCTGTCTGTCTGTCGTTGCACCATGGAGCGGGGTATTGGTAATGGACTGTCTGTCTGTCCGTCACACCATGGAGGGGGGCTCATTTGTAATTGGTCTGTCTGTCTGTCGTCGACCATGAGGGGAGTAGCGCTACTGTCGTCTGTTGTTTTCCGTTCATCCATGGAGGGGGGTTCATTGTAACTGGTTGTATGTCTGTCCGTATTGCACATGGAGGGAGGTATTGTAAACTGTCTGTCTGTCTGTCTCACACCATGAGGGGAAGATTGCAATCGGTCTGTCTGTTGTCCGTTTGCACAATGGAGGGGGTATTGTAATACGGGTCCGTTCTATCTCTCTGGTTGCACATGGAGGGGGGTATTGTAATGGTTCTGTCTATCTGTCGTCGCACCATGGAGGGGGGATATGTAACTGACTGTCTATCTGTCCGCCGCACCATTGGAGGGAGGTATTTGCTAACTGGATCATGTCTATCGTGTCCTTCCACGCATGTGAGGGGGGGTATTGGTCACTGGTCTGTCTGATCTTGTCTGTCGCAACCATTGGAGGGGGATATTGTAACTGGGATCTGTCCACAACGTTGTAATGTCTGTCTGTCTGTCCGTCGCACCATGGAGGGGGATATTGTAATCGGTCTGTCGGCTATCTCCGTCTGCCACCATGGAGGGAGTATTGTAACTGGTCTGTCTGATCTGTCGTTGCACCATGGAGGGGGATATTGTATCGGTCTGTCTGTCTTCCAGTGCATCATGGAGAGGCGGATATATAACGTGTGTCCCCCAATGATGGGAATTGCTGCGTCTGTCTATCTGTCCGTCGCACCATGGAGGGGAGTATTTGTAACTGGTTGTCCTATCTGTCCGTTGCAAACCAATGGAGGGGTATTTAATCGGGTCTGTCTGTCTGTCGTCACACCATGGGGGGGGGGGTATTGTAATCGGGTCTGTCTGTCTGTCCGTCGCACCATGGAGGGGGTATTGTAATTGGGTCTGTCTGTCTGTCTGTCTGTCTGCGCACCATGGAGGGGGTATTGTAATTGCGTCTGTCTGTCTGTCTGTCTGTCCATCACACTATGGAGGGGGTATTATAATCGGGTCTGTGTCTGTCTGTCTGTCCGTCACACTATGGAGGGGAGTATTGTATCTAGTCTGTCTGTCGACACCTGGAGGAGGGGTATTTGTAATCTGGTCTGTCTGTCTCTCCGTTGCACCATGGAGGGGGGTATTGTACTGGTCTGTCTGTCTGTCGCACCATGGGGGGGTATTATAATCGGTTTCTGTCTGTCTATCTTCTCCGTCACACTATCTCCGTCCTAAACGGTTGTGCAGAAATTCACAAACTGGTAGTTATGATCAACACATGGCAAGCAGGTGCGAGAGCAGCATCATTTTGGCTCCGCCCCCTGGGTGCCCAGGACGGGTCAAAGGTCAAATACCAAAATACAATTACAGGCCATTCAAAACCTTCTTCAATGAAATTTGTGTATGCAATCAACATTGGAGACCCGTAATATATTGTCGTGAGGGTGGCTGGCAAGTTAACCCCTAAACCCAATTTGTGGTGCCGGGCGCTTACACCGCAACCTCCAGGGAGGCCAAGCGGTTTTCCTTATTAATGAGGAGGCGGACACGATGATCGATGGAGATTTAAACACGTGCTTCGAAGGGTATGGTGGAGTGTATGCGGACGGGCGGAGGAGTACGACAGGAGCACTGCAACAGACAGCAAAGGGGGTTTATCGTGAACCCCACTACAAATGGATGAATACAATTTCTTAAAAGGAACACATTATGAACATACCAATATTTAAGAAATAAAAATATTTTACAAAGACAATAATTCAACAGGTAATAAGATAATATAAATAAATAAATCCTCCAGTCGAGCCTCGCACACAGACACAAATACAGACAAGGGTGACACAAAATGAAAGAACCCCCCTTCTCCCCTTTTTTAAAGTCTAGTTGGTACTCGGTGGCCCAGAGCTCGTCTTTAAATGATGAGATGATGAATGATGATTGATGATGATGATGATGATGATGATGACCTTTAAATGAGATCAAAAAGGAACAGTGGAGTTGACATCTAATGTCATATCGAAGACATATCCATCAACACATTCATGTCAAATCTACTTTCTAGCTTCCTATCATTTTAAAATGTCTTTTCAATCAATTTATGAAAACAAATATTGTTACGGCTGTGAAAATTCGCATTACACATAAAGGCCCGTAGGTGAGATATCTTGATAGGTGCATGTGTAGTTAGCCCAAACCGTTGTATAGAGGAATTTATGTGATTCATCGGGCTGCGAGCTTGAGTTAGCCATTTTTTCTGTTCTATCTTTATTTTGAACCAACCACGTCTCACCGCCATCACGAAACAACCACGCCACCGCCACCATCTACGCTCCCACATCATCAACATCACGCCACTCCCAAACGGCACCATACCCACAACCACCTCACAGAAAACCCTCCACCACCTCACTCTTCCTTCTACGGCCATTCCCGCACCACCTGTGAACACTGAACGTCGGGCTGTCTCGGGCCCGTTCGGCGTTTGTGCCGAACGCACCGAGCCGCGGGCGCAAATGGCGCCTTTCCGAGGGGAAAACTCGGATCAAAACGCTTCACGCCACTTCTCCTCGTCCAATTAGCGAGCGCGGGGCGGTTGGCCCGCCTCCAGGCGCGTGTGTGTGAAGTCGATATATGCAAATTATAGGATCAGGGAGATTCACGCCCCCGTTTCCTCCGACCAATGGGGAGCGTGGCTCCGCCCCGAGGTCATTCTGATCCGAATATTTGCATATTAGCTGCTCCCGCCCGCCTACAAAAAGACGAGCGCAAGGCGACTTGGAGGGAGAGTTGCAAGAGTGGTGGCTGAGGAGAGTGCGGAACGGAAGAGAGTCGGGTCCAGAGTTGCTGAGAGAGTGTCATCGGGAGAGCGGTGGAACTGCGGGCAGGAGCTCGGGTTTGAGGCAGGAAGGACGGCGGTCGGCACGAGGTCGCGTGTGGATCGCTCGTCGCGGGACCGCAGCCAGCACGCCACTCTCCCCAGGGCATCAACAATCTCCCTTTCCCCGCGCTGAGATAGTCAAAAGGGGCCCCGTCCACCCGCACCCACACGTGGTGCAACGAAACCCGCCAAGGAGCACGGAATCGGGCCAGCCGCGCGCCACATTTGCGGCTCGCCCGCCAACGAGTCACGAGGACGCGGGTAGGACCCTCGGTCTCGCAGACCTGGCCGCTCCTCTAGGTCCCGCGCACATTTGGCCTACAGGCCTGTCTGCCTCCTTGTCTATGAGGGTGGCTTCTTTCTTTGCTTTTGTGTAAATGTGTGTTGGCGCCGTCTGTAAAGTAGAACTGTATAAGTGTTGCCGTGTGTGCGCGTAGTCGGTATTAACTCTGCGTCGTCGTTGCTTTTATTGTTTTGGTTGCTTTATGTGCATTTTGACTGTATGGCTGTATATACGTGCTTTCCGTGTGTGGTAATAAATGTGCATTGTGTAACTGTTTTCCCGTTTCGCTTCGTCTTTCTCTGTTTGACTATCCATCCTGCTTCACGTAAGGGGTTCGTAGTGGGCTTAGTACGCCGGAAGTAATCGGAACGTCGAGGCCGACGATAACACGCTCGGTTATCACTGTAGCAGGAACGGACCGCTTAAGCGGTTCGTATCCGAAGTCGCCTGTGGCGTAGTAGCATCGCCGGTCGACCATTCGTGCAGGTACTTAGGTAGATCGAATTTGCGAGCAACCCTATCCTGCGCGGTGGCCAATTGGCACGATCGTGGTGAGGTTAAACCCCCACCCGTGACTAGCTCCCGGCGTTGGTCGAGAGTGTCATGACTGAATTGTCCGTCGGTGGGCGACGTGCCGCGATTCGAGTTGCGTGGCCGTTCGCCGCCGGCGGGCGCGAATTTGCAACAATAGTAATGT
>CM068959.1:88676175-88694981 GCA_035128595.1 Eptatretus atami
AGCAGCGAGCATTCTAAGTCCTCCCCCAGCCGCGCCGTTCGACCCCTTTTCCCTTCGTCTCTTTTCTCTTTTTCCGGACACGGCCGTGAACTGGTTTAAATTTCAGGAAACAATTATAAATTTAATGTTAAATATATGTGTATTGTACATAAGTAATGTGTTGATTGATGGTTATTTCTCTCTTTACGAAGTCTCATTTAATTGCTTCAACAGGTCATATTCAAACGAAGTGACTTGATTTTGTACCAAGCTATGACACACTTTGTTTGTTGAATTTGCAAATGATGTTCTCATTCCAGTGACCTTCCCCTCTGCAAGTCCATTGTGGAGCAACACGGTCCTTCAGTCCTCTTGTCTCGTGATGTTGACGGCCACACTCCAGCACATTGGGCTGCGCTCGCTGGGTGTGTTGCTATACTACGATACTTTTCCTCAACCGGGGCTCTCTGCAGGAATGAAAAGGCCGACCACATGGCCGTCGTAAACACCGCGAGCCTCATGAGCCCGGGTGCTTACCCCGTCCACTGGGCGGCTGTCGGCGGTCACATTGCAGCCTGCAAGGCTCTGCTGGACGCCGGAGTGCCTGGGACGGTGGCCGATTCCCTTGGATGCACACCGCTCGTGATAGCTGCGCAGAACGGTCACACTGCCCTGGCCTGCTACCTACTGCATTTTTGCACTGCAGAGGCACAGGCGTGTGATGAAGCTGGAGACAACGCTCTTCACTGGGCTGCATTCAAAGGTATGTCATTACAGCAGGTTACCTGTGTTGCTCTTCTCTCATTATTGGTCATCATGAGTGATTTTGATTTGATTAAACCAAAGTTAATGTGGGGTATGTACCTGATTGTGGTTTCACATTTTCTTCCACAAGAAATAAACAAAAGACCAATCACATGTCTGAATGTGTATTCACATGACATTGGTACATGGGGAACTGTGAAGGAGAAAATCAATTTAGGAAATAAATGTTTGCTCCATAAAGTATTTGATTTTGCGTTTTTTCAGGGGCAGTGCAACGTTTAAGAAATGGCGTGTTTGATGTGTCGTGGGCAGGAAAGAGGGAGGGTACTCGGCAAAAACAACAACCCTAAAATGGGAAGGAAAGGGTGGTGGTGGAGGAATTGGTCAAATGTTTGTGGTGGTGGGGAGGAGGAAGGGGGCAGGGAGCAGGGGTGGAACAGATATAGGATGTACTTGCACATGACGTGTTCTTATTTCGAGTTTAAAAACCAGATAATAATGGGACACTTTTGTATTTAGGCTTTCGCTTTGGTGAGGAATAAGAAAAAAAGAGTAATAGTTGTGAATCCGATACATATCTGTGTCTGTGGGCAAGATGAATGATGCAAGTGGGTGTTTTTTTGTAGACTGCCCCTTGTTACAAAATGTGATATGTACGAGTAAGCTCTGGTTAAGAAACTCGTGTATTAGAGTTAAATATGTAAAATAGGGAGTGTAAGTGTACGTGTATGTGGTGATGTTGGAAACAGAAGCATCATGGGGAAACCGAGGAGCTTGTGTTTTTTGTCCATACTGTTGGACCTCGCTATTCATGAGGGATACATTCCTCCAGAATGCCATAAATGGTGAATCTGCGAATAGTGGGGCATTGCTTCAATGGAAAAAGGAGGGATATGTTCCTGGAGAATGCCATAAATGGTGAATATGTGAGTAGCGGGGCATTGCTTCAATGGAAAAAGGAGGGATAGGTTCTTGGAAAATGCCATAAATGGTGAATATGCGAATAGCGGGGCATTGCTTCAATGGAAAAAGGAGGGATAGGTTCCTGTAAAATGCCATAAATGGTGAATATGTGAATAGCAGGGCATTGCTTCAATGGAAAAAGGAGGGAAAGGTTCCTGTAAAATGCTATAAATGGTGAATATGTGAATAGCAGGGCATTGCTTCAATAGAAAAAGGAGGGATAGGTTCCTGTAAAATGCCATAAATGGTGAATCTGCGAATAGGCGGGGCATTGCTTCAATGGAAAAAGGAGGGATAGGTTCCTGTAAAATGCCATAAATGGTGAATCTGCGAATAGTGGGGCATTGCTTCAATGGAAAAAGGAGGGATAGGTTCCTGGATAATGCCATAAATGGTGAATTGCGAATAGGGCATTGCTTCAATGGAAAGGAGGTATAGGTTCTGGAAAATGCATAAATGGTGAATGTGAATAGCGGGGCATTGCTTCAATGGAAAAAGGAGGGATAGGTTCCTGGAAATGCCATAATGGTGAATCTGCGAATAGTGGGGCATTGCTTCAATGGAAAAAGGAGGATAGGTCCTGGAAAATGCCATAATATGGTGAATATGTGATAGTGGGGCATTGCTTCAATGGAAAAAGGAGGATAGGTTCTGGAAAATGCATAAATGGTGAATCTGCGAATAGTGGGGGGCATTGCTGTTCAATGGAAAAAGGAGGGATAGGTTCCTGGAAATGCCATAAATGGTGAATATGTGAATAGTGGGGCATTGCTTCAATGGAAAGGGGGATAGGTTCCTGTAAAATGCATAAATGGTGAATCTGCGAATAGTGGGGCATTGCTTCAATGGAAAAAGGAGGGATAGGTTCCTGTAAAATGCCATAATGGTGAATCTGCGAATAGTGGGCATGCTTCAATGGAAAAGGGAGGGATAGGTTCTGGAAAATGCATAAATGTGAATATGTGAATAGTGGGCATTGCTTCAATGGAAAAGGAGAGGATAGGTTCTGGAAAATGCCATAATGGTGAATCTGCGAATAGTGGGGCATTGCTTCAATGGAAAAGGAGGGATAGGTTCCTGTAAAATGCCATAAATGGTGAATCTGCGAATAGTGGGGCATTGCTTCAATGGAAAAAGGAAGAGATAGGTTTCCCATTGTTTGTGATTCATGAGGGAAAATCAAAAATCCTGTGTATACGACTGCAAAAAAAACCATGTAAATGCGAAGCACAGGGCTGTGAATGTCGAAGCCGGTTGCATTTTATAAACCGCGAATAACGAATCCACGAATAGCGGGGTCCGACAGTACTGTATTAAACTTTAAGTTCTGCATCATTTGTTGATTTAATTAGGCCATTGTGTCTCTTCCAGATCACTGGCTGAGTGTGCAGCTGTGCCACTGATCCAGTGCCCTCTGTAGGTTAGAGCAGGAATTTGTAATTTGTTTCTGGTGGTGGCGATAAGTCGCCTCCTCGTCAGGAAGGACACCGTGAGATCTTTAACATTTATCAACTGATGCTTCCATTCACTGTATCAGCAAATGAGGTTGCTAAATCCAGATGAACAAATGTGTCGCGTGATATCTTATGTAATATTTATTTTGATGAAAACACACTTTTACGCACCAAAATAGCTTGATCAATCTCTAAGCCAGATGATGGCAGTTGAACGCGTAAATGGGTAGTTTGCCCTGGCTGACAAAACGTTGTGTATTTATTGCAATAAAAAGGTTAGAAAACTATTTTAAAGTCAGTTACATATTGTATACTTGCTAGGATACCTGTTCGTCGAACAGAAGCAATTAGAGGGTATTGAAGCCAGCTTTTGTTGCAAAACTGCACCACACCATAATATTCATAACTCGTGAAAATCTGTGGCTTTACCATGGAGAGTTTAATTAAGGTTTCTGTTGCCACTGCTCAGATATCTATTTATTGTGCTTGAGGTCCGTCACAGAGTTAGATGTCTCAATATGGAGCTCTGTTCAAAGCATAGTACATATGTTGTAAGCAGTATTCATTGTTTCATAAAATCTAATAATGCTGGCTTATGCTCCAGCCCAAGGGTAGCAGGTGGGATGGTTGGGGAATAGGGGCTGTGATGTTTCCAGAGTTCGGGCAGCAGCACTCCGCTTCCGGTTGCCTTGAAGTCGCCTTTCACGCTGCTCAAATGTGTCTTCCTGCCTAGAAGCAGCCACACGTTGTGCAGATGATGTTGATCTGGATAAGCTTCTTTTTCTTTTTACCATTGTTAAAAGTATGGTATGAAGATCGAAGGAAAGAGATTCTTACCTTAGTAGAAACAGCCGTGCAAGATTGGGAGGGTCAGAGATGGGGGAGCATGAACACGGAGAGTGTTGTGATAAAATTTGCATTTGTAATTAACTGCTTTCCTTCTAAGTTCAACATGACTGTTCTGATCACCTCCCACCAAAAACGAGACTTAAAATAAAGTTCCGTCACCAAATATTTTTGAATAAAATCTCCGATTGTTCGCACCACCAGCGATCACACGAGGACACAAGTTGAGGCTGCAGAGCTTCTGCACAACATACATGGAGGTGCAGAGGTGGATTTGTCGAGGAAATGGGCGCTCCTGGAAAAAAAAACCCAGGTAGTGTAATAAGGATGAATTTCGCTCAAGGTCTGAAGGCCAAAAGTCGAGGCCTATATAGTCTCAATGGCCGTAAAGCCACCATATCTATATAAATATGGCTTTGTTTGCTTTACAATGAAGGGAATACAGGGAAGGCATAGCGATTGCGAATACAGTGTAACACTTACCAAGGCAGATGGCTTTGGGTTATCGCACAACCAAAATGGCGAACGTATTATTTAGTTAGGTTATAATTGTGGGTGGAGTTACGCCAGCTATCCAGCCAATGGGTGGAAGACACATCTCAGTTAATTAGGTATGCTGGCCTTCACCTGTTTTATGTGTCACATGATAGCTGTCAGCCAATCAGATTGTATATCAATGAAATACAGGGGAAAATGGCCTTTAAAGACTGAGGTGGTGGATGAAAATACCCTTAAGAATACTTAAGAATCCGGGCCTGATTTGGTCTGTGTGCCAAATGTGGTAGTTGTCGGCCCAGTTGTCTTTGCAAAAAAAACACGAACATACATTCAGACAGACGATAATTTATATTTCTTAGATATTATAATACGCTAAGGGGTCGACTTTGTTTGCAGCTGTCTATGCTCATTTCTGTGGCATCATAGGCTTCATGGCAACTTTTTCTTTTTAACATCCCCCAACTTGCTTAGGATGGTTTTTAAAGCAAAAGCTGTCTGTTTCACCTGGCAAGTGTCACTGGCTTGTTACTACAGTGTAATCATTTTTGTTGTTGTTGTTGTTGTTGTGTTGTTGTGTTGTTGTTCCAGCTGTGTAGTCATCATGCAGCGTACATACAGAAAGCTACTGCCCATACTTTTAGTTACTGTACTATATATCTATGTATAGAGTAATTTTACTTTGCTAAGCAATGAGGAGGGGAGTTTCAAAGGCAATAAGTGTATTCAAAAAGCCTGGTGTTGGCTTACCGGTTAAGACGGCCGGCTTAAGACCTTAGGCCTTAGGGCATGGAGTTTGAGGCCCTGTCGTCCGTTAAATAACTCCAGGTGGGGTTGACAGCCTGTCATCCTTCCAAGGTCTGCACAATGGGTACCAGATTACTGGGAACGGGGAACTGCATCAGCGGCACAGCCGCGCTCCCAGCAATGATGCAACCAGCAGCTGCAGGCTATAAATCAAATAATAATAATAATGGTAATAATAATAATACTAATACTAGTGTATTCAGAATTGGCACTTTTATTACCATAAAATGCAAGATGTTTATTATTTATTAATCTTTTTGTGTTTCTTGACACGTTATTCAAGTTATATACAATACCGTTTTGCAGACCACCAATGAGTGTCCCTGCTGTATCCTCAATTTCCTAATGTTTTGATTGTATGAGTTATAAACAGCAAGATTATATCCAAGCTACCTTCCTAAAGTTGAAGTATACCTGTTAGTGTCTCATTGCATTGTTTCTTGCCTTCTGATCGAATGTCCTTATTTTTATTTTTCCCTGAATCTCACAAAATTGGGTTTCCTTTCTTGTTTCTTTCACTCCATTTTTGTTTTCTCGGCCGGCTTTGTTGTTGTCTGTGAGAGAGATGTAACCACCAATTGCTTGCTAACCATGGTATCAGTCAGCTTACAGGTTTAAGTGGCTTTATTTTTGCGTTTTTTTGGTGGCAATGCTATCCCCCCCCCCCCTCTCTCACCCCCCTCACCATTTAAAATGGGAATCGATCAATCCGTGGACGTATTTCTAGTTTCCTTGCTGTAATTAGCGTGTGTGACATATAGATTCACGCCTCAGTCACCATTCTAGTTAAGAGGTAACCAGTTTAGATTGAAATATGCAATCAATTAATATTGTTACGGTTGTGGGGGTAGATTGAGGAATTTCAGAGCAAAGTTTGGATTGTATCGAGTTGCTTGGTTCGTGGACGTGTAGGAGACTTCTCGATGTAAACTAAGTAGGGACACTGTGAGCTTAAGTGTTACTTGTCACCACACGGGGGGTGGTGCTGTGTTACTTAGAGATTAAGGCCAATTGCCCCCTGTATGTAATTTCCCCCTGTGACCGACGTTTTTGTATTTACAAGCCAGCAATGAAAGAATTACGTTTTTATAACAAGAACCATAATAACAAGCGAAATGTGCTGAGCAGGCAGAAGCCCTGCCTTCCCGGTTTTCGTGCCAACAAGCCACGCCCGGAGGTGCTGATGAATGGGCGTGACGTCAGAGAGCAGGTGGTAGAAGGGTGAGGTTAGAAGAGCAGATAGTTGTGAGAGGAACGTGGCTGGGACGGAGGATCTCGCTTTGCTCTCCTTTCGGCATGACAAAATGATGGCACAATTCTCATATTCGTGCTGAGGCGAATTTGCTCATGTGGTGAAGCAAGACGCTGGCCATTGACTCTTGTCTGGTCGCGAGAGACCAACCTCGAAGCCTCGTGTACGTCACCGAAGGGAGCGGCGCCATTCTGCGGAGAGCATCTGCGTCGGTAAGCGCGATCAACGAAGAGGCTGCACGGCGGTTCCTGAGACCTGGCGTTGAATACCGCCTCATGAATTTCCTCACTTATGTTTTCCCGCCCAGAGAGCGGCTCGGCGCCATTCTGGGGCACGTCTTCCCACGCAGGATGAAGCGCATCGACCCCAAAGTTCAATAGAGACCATCTCTGGACAAAGCTAAGTGCCAGAATAAAGGGAGGATTTTCTTTTGTTTTGTTTTCTCCTTGTCTGTATTGAAGCCCGTGTGTAGAGGCGCCTCGACTTTAGACTATTATATTTACTTCACGTATTAATATTACATTTTGAATTATTACCCTTGTAAATATTTGTCAATTTTCATTAAAATCCCCGTGTTTATTTTAAATTGCTGGTGTCCGTGTATCTGGAGTGGGTTTGAGTATATACCCCTTGTGCTGTGCTCCGCCGTGCCGCTCTGCCCCTCCTGCACACGCCGTAATCTCTGAGGATCACGTGTCCGCCTCCAAGGAAAACCGCTGGGCGATCCGGTCTGGTCAGTGTTAACCGCCCGTCCACGACGATTGGGTCGGGAGATTAACCTAACCGCCAGGACCGAGACAACATCAAATTTGCTCACATAATTCAATCTATTTTTGTCTTTTCAATTTGGTTCTTCCTGTTTTCAACTTTTATCACATTCACCTGCAGCTATAAATCAGCGATAGAACGTGCGTGCAAGTTTCATCTGTTGTAATATTTAAGGATGTACCTTTATGGTTTTACCACCATTTTGGTGGCTAGTCCTATTTTGAAGATATCTCTTAGACTAGCAGGATAGCCTAGAGGAACACACACTTGCCTCTGAGCTGTCGAGCCTGGGTTTGAATCTCAACTCAGCTATAAACTGCCATCCTGGTGTTTCGCAATCAATGTGTGCTCTGTCCATCAGAAGGATGTTAAACTGTGCGTCCCATCTGCCAGTGTTATGGACATTAAATGTCCCATGGTGTCTTTCATGAAGAGGAAGTGTTATCACCAGCACCCTGACCAAATTCCAAAATTCCTGCTCTCACCTACAGGGGGCACTGCATCAGCAGCACAGCCACGCTTTTATTTTCTTCTTCTTCTTTGTTTTTTTCTTTCTTTCTATTTCTCCTAAAGTGTTGCCATTCTTGGAGCAAGGTGTTGTTTTTGCAACGTGAGTGAACAGTTTATCACTTTCTCTACCTTTACAGGTTACTGTGAACTTATCAAGCTCTTGATTTATTTTGGCTTTAATCCCCATCAAGTGGATCACTTTGGACAGGTGAGTTCATGATTGATATGCACCATTTTATTCATGGAAACCACAAGGTAGACAGAAGTTTTGCAAGTCATTTCCCTGTCACACCTACACACTTGTCTGTCTCGTCGATGTGGTCATCCCTTGATGCTATCTGCGTATAAATTTGTGAAATCAGTCCACAGGCATTTAGGGGGAATCTGCTTTGATGTCTTATTTGCAAACTTGATACAAACAAAATTGGGTGGTCCAAAAAGGAAAATTGCAAGGTCGTACATCTGGACTGTACGGGGGATGACGTGGAACTTCCCAATGCATTTCTAAGAGAGTCGCGGTGGCCACATTTGCCAGGTGAGAGCAAGGATTATTATGCATTGGAATTTCACCCTGAGACAAAATACGTTGGTGGTTTGTGTATCGCCTCTCTCACTTTGTTGCCGAACAAGTCACGGACAAAATAGAGGGAGACAATCTGTGTGGGGAATGAATGAGTGGGAGGAGAGGATCCAGGGGGTGGACAATATGGATACAGATGCAAACTTAAAGGAAGGAAAAAAACCCGGAAATTTGGAAGGAGGCAGGGGAGGGGGTGTTAACGGGAGTAGAAAAGGTCATGGTTTTAGATGGGAGATGATCTGAGATAGTGGTGAACAGCGAGCTGTCTTGACAACTTGGAGAGAAGGATGAGGTTGAAGAGAATTGGCAACAAATGAGTGGAGGTAAGTAGTGATTCTGGATTTTTCGGGGTTTCACCAGAAGGGGGTTGATTGTGGACCACGTGCACCTGCAGTAACCTGGGGGATGGGGGGGGGGCACCGAAAGAGCAGATGGTGCGACGTCAGAAAGTAGGCAGTAGTAGACAGAGAGAGACTACCGACCTGTCTGTGATTGGGAAGTGATTGGCCCATCGACTCAACTTCGTCGTGGGAGATTTCATTAATCTTAAATGCCTTGGTTTCCATGGCATCAAGCTCAGAAAGGTGTGAGGCAGGGGCACCAGCTCAGAGGGGAGAGCAGTATTCCACCAAGCTGTGGATGTGGGCCATGTAGATGGATAGGAGTTCAGTTGTGCCAAGGAAGAACTTTGAACGACGCAGGATGCCCAGTTGGTGGATGGCTTTGGAGGCCAACTTAGAAATGTGGTTTGCCTAAGAAAGATCATGGCTCGTAGTGAGACCCAGGAGTTTGAATGACTGAACCTCCTCAAGAGGATCGTTAAGAAAGTAGATGGGAGGGTTTACCAGACGGTCCTTTCGGAGAGAGAGAGAGAGAGTGAGAGTGTGACATTTGTCAGGATTGAAAGGGGATGGGAAGATTTGCCAGACGGTCCTTTTGGAGAGAGAGAGAGAGAGAGAGAGAGACAGAGAGAGAGAGACAGACAGACAGACAGACAGACAGACAGACAGACAGACAGACAGACAGACAGACAGACAGACAGACAGACATTGACATTTGTCAGGATTGAAAGACATATTCCAGATGGTTGACCAGCTTGATATTCTTTTTTTTCAAGGTCTGAAGAAAGGGAAGAGGCTGCTAGAATAGTTGATCGGTGGAATAGTCTATCGATGGATTTGTTACTGTACAAGCCCCAGATCCATAGGATCCCAAAAGACTGTCAGAAGCTTTTCGGTTGATAGGTGAACCTAATTTTTTTTGACGCTTGGGAGAAAGATTGTCTTCCTACTCTCCATGCTGACTCGCTTTAACCTGGCATTAAATGTCTCGCGCGTTGCATTCCCCAGGTCTCATTATATGTTGCATTCCTCTTCATTAAACCATGTGCCTCCCTCTGATAACATTCTAGGCTGTTGTAAAAGCTACGCAAGTTGCCTTTAGATCAAGTGTCGAGTCCTTTGGTACCGAGCAAACACAAAGTACCGAATTTATCATGAGAATGAATGATTGTCCTGCATTTTTCCAAAAGGAGCTGTTCGACATGCTTACTCTTTGTCTGAGGCACAGCAGTTGGTTGCATGTGATGATGCTTAAGGTCTCTCAACAATCGTTTGACATTTTTCAAACTCACCATAGCAAATAAGCACACCGCTTGAAAGACATGAATCACCAATTTGTGCCGATCGTAGTCTGTCTATTTCAACTGTTTTGTGATCTCCTTCACAAGGAACCTATTAATACACCTCAGTTCCATAGCAAGTGTGACTATGATGGTGACTTTCTTGGTTTTACCCATTACTGCCTTGACCATCACTGATATCACTTCCTATTTAATTTGCCGCATGGTAAAAAACATAATTGTACAAAATTTTAACAATGAACTATTATTACCTCTGCCACCGAAGGTGGATGGAGGTTATGTTTTCACGCCTGTTTGTTTGGCCGTCTGTATGTCTGTCTGTCAACAGGATGTCTCAAAAAGTTATGGACGGATTCAGATGAACCTTGATGGACAGGTTGGGTGTGTGCAAGGACGAATTGATTCGATTTTAATGAAAATCCGGATCCGGTTACGAGGAATTTTAAAAGTGATTCTTCACCAGTGAGAGATGGATTCAAAAACGATATCGAGCAAGATATCTCAAAAAGTTTTGAATGGATTCGGACGAAACTTGGTGGATGAGTTAGCTAGGTGACAAGAACAAGCCGATTAAATTTTCGCTCGGGTCCAGATGCAGATCCGGCCTATGAGTGGGATATCTAACAAGTAAAGTGTTCAGTCTGGCAGAGGTTTGTGCTCTACGAATGCTGTTGTAGTATTTCCTGTTATTGCCCTTGAGTGTTGTGTGTGTCGGTCAGTCATCTGTTTGTTTATCACCAAACTGTACAGCTAATCTGCAAATTTCAGCTGTTTTAGTAATCATGTATTGATATTGTCATGTCCAGGTCAGTTAACACCGATGCTGGGCGGATGAGCCGAACTGGCGGTTTACTCCCTCAGACGACATTCCGAAATATGGTGGACAACGTACGTGGGGGTCATGAGGAGAGACACGAGTAACTTAGGCTTTTAAAACCAACAGGTTTTATTCCTGAGACGACAATAAAAAGAACTAGAAAGAGCAATCGGAGATTGCAGACCCTCACCAGGACTTGTTTTGTGTGGAGTATTTTGTGCGGTGATTGTGTACTGATGTGTTGCGTAATTAATAAGAGACAGAACTAGAACTGCCACTTCATAACTGCTGGCAGTGATGACTGAGTACCAAGACGTCCTGCTTTGATGCAACCCCGCTTTGATCGGACACCTGACCCTGACCCATGACGTTTTTTTATTATTATTCAACTGAATTCAGAATGGGATAAAAAATAAATTCAATTCAAATCAAATGGAAGACCAAATAGGTACATTCCTGCATTGGAATAATCAGAAGGAACCAGAACAAGCAAAAAGCAAAGATGAAGTCAGCAGGAGGAACTTGGATAGGATTCGCATTTATAGGAACATGTGTTGGTATTGTCATGTCCAGGTCAGTGAACACCGATGAGGAGAAACACGATACATTTTCGATATATAGCAAGATATCGATTGATGAAGCGTTTCAAGACTTTTCAAGACTTTTCAAGACATTTCAAGACATTTCAAGCGTTTCAATTTCCCCCCACACTTTCAAGCGTTTCAATTGAGGCTTTTCAATTTCAATTCAATAAAATTGAAATTTCCGTTTTACATCCCTCCTAAATAAATACAGTCCTGGCAGCACTTTGGGGGCAGCATGTGGCTACAGGTTTGGGTCATTGCGAGCATGGCGGGGCTGCTGATGTGTATGCATGTGGCTGCAGGTTTAGGCAACAGCATGTGCTGCTACTCTACCTTCAAACCCATCCAGGCACAGCCAAGTGAGCCTTATTAAAAAAAAACAAAAAAAAAACCCAGATCAAATAAATTAAATAATTCTGCCTGCCAGACCATGTGTCTGATCAAGTTGAAATTTAAAACATCAATTCCGCATCACTACTAGATCATAATTGTGGAGTTTCATGTTGATTGATTGAGCGGTTCCAGAGAAAACATTATTTAATATTTTTCTTCAATCCAATATGCCTGCCAAACCATGTGACCTATCATTTATTCCTGAACAAACTTGTACACCCAAGGCTTTGGGAACATTTGTGTGAAGTTTCCCATTGATCTGTCAAGCAGTTCTGGAGAAGAAGATTTTTTTATAGGTTTCAGGGTAAATCCGATATGGCTGCCACACCACGTGACTTATGACGTCATAATTATCATTATATCATTCTACATGAGTAGCCGCACTTATGGTGACAATTTTGTCTCAATCAGACAAGCGGTTGCGGAGAAAAACACAAATGTTTTGTGCGGACAAACAAATAAATAAACAAACAAATGGTCCCCAACGCAATACCCTCTCCTTCGGCGAGGGTCACCAGCAATGATTGATCGTGACGGAGGAGACGACAGTGGGTTGGGAGGGAAGGAAGGAAATGGAAGTCAGAAATAATTACACACAATGAGAATAAAAATGAATCTCAAGAAACGAAGGCACCTCACTTCAGACTCAGTAACCGACGGAAAGAGGGAACAAAAACCGGAGGACTCTGCTCTGGCGGCAGCGGGGAGGAGCAGGACAATGAGGTGAGCAGACGATGACCAGGATGATGAGACGAAGCACATGGGCAGATGAAACGAGCACAGGGCGAAGAGAGGCAGGCAGGGGACAACCTACTTAAAACTCTACTCTTCTTCCTCAGACCAAGCAACTCTCAGCCGCGTTCTTTTACTCTCTCGTCTCCAACGCTCTGACCAACTGTCCTACCAACTGCCCGTTTTGCTTCTCCCGGGGCAACGCTCTGCCCCTCTGAGGTGATCCATAGCTCCGCCCCCTCTTGGAGGCATCAAATGCTCCGCCCCTGAAGGCATTCATAGCTCCATCCCCTGGGAGGCGTCAAACGCTCCTCCCCTTGCTCTCGTGCCAAGTCTCCCAGCCCCCCAGTAGAGGCTGACATAGCGGTTATACGCATGATTTCCTTAACCATAATCCCTGACTATCTGTTACCACACGCCACCCCCTGTTTGGCGCACATGCAAACAAGACAATCCTTAAGTTGACGTTTCCCTACTTGTACATCGAAGTGGCTAACTACTCGTCCACGGACCTTGCTACTCTATACATTCCTATCTGCTCTGGTAGTCTCTAACCCCACTCATCCTCCCCTCTCCCCCCACCCCCATCCCCTCCCCTCACACAAACGTAACAAAATTCTTATTCTCCATGACTTCTATTGCACAGTGCTGTTCTCAAGCACAGGATGCACTGACTGTTCAATGCTATCTTGGAAATACCCAGAATGCTGAGTGCAGCTGTGATGTCACTCGACACAGGAGTTGCCACCATAATTCCACTCAGATATCTGTCATTTTGTAATTGTCTTGAACAAAATTGTGAAGATTAACTTTTTAATTGCCTAGTTGTAAATTGGTTCCAAAGGGGGTTTATGCAAAGAAAGATAATGAAACGGATGGATCATTTTAATGGGTGTGGATATGGCACAAGCAGGGTGAGCCAAATGGCCTTTTCTTGTATGTACAGTCTTTATTGCATTTCCTTGAATATCTGACGTTCTCAATTCACTTGTCCTTGTGAATGTGTAGACTCCACTGCATCTGGCTGTCCTCAGTGGTAACCTGCTCAGTGTTCAGCTCCTTTGTGAACAGGTAAAGATCTCTATTTTCCTTTGCGAATGCATTTGGCTTCACATTCACTGGTGGATGAACGGCATTAGTCTTGGTTAAGTGTACATCAGATCATATAAAATTGTGATAAATACTGTAGTCATGTGTTTGAAAAAAAATCAATGATTTTCATGTGGGATGTCAAAGGTGTGATGTTCATGTGACTTGTGTACAAGAAAAAACCCCTTTGATATTGCCATATCTACAAGAACATCGAATTGGATTTATTTATTTTTCAGGAATATGCACGGATTGCTGCAAAGCATTTTCTTTTGTTGGTGTTGTGCATGCTGTTCGTTAATCCAAAGCGTGCACCAACTAACTGTCAGGAGGAAATGATGTGTTGTTTCTGTGCTTCAGGAACCTGCGGATCTACACGTACTGGATAAACAAGGAAATTCTCCACTCGACCTGGCTCGGGGACGAAGCTACAGCGGCATTCTACTTCATTTGAGGAGAGCAGAAAGGCGTTCTTCCAGCTATTCCATAAAGCCAGACCTCAGGTAGAGTGAATACCATGTGACCCCCCTCCCCCTTTTTTCCCCCATCCCCCAAACCCACCAAAACATCTGCCCCCTTCCCCACCCCACCTTCTCCTCCTGATTCACCCCCCTTGTTACTTGTTGCGTCTGCCTGTTGTCCCTCTGGCTCACTGTTGGTACATTACTTTTTACCCTTTGTCACCTCATTCTTCCATGAGCCTCGACTTTGCATACAAAAACGATAAAGCAGTTTCTATTGGCTGATATCGGAACGGAGAAACGTTATAATATAATCGGAATGACTGATAATAATGGACAAGAAAATACTTCTTTAATCATGAAAAGAGCATTTCCACTCAGAATAAATTTTCTGCACGGCATATATATATATATATATATATATATATATATATATATATATATATATATATATATATATTATATATATATATATATACATATATATAAAATAATAATAATAAAAAATATATATCATTAAAAAATATATATATATATATAGATATGTTGTACACTGCAGAGGGTAACTTGCTCATGAACTCCTCTTCTTGTTCCTCTGCTGTACCTTGTTTTTACACTCAAAGGGAAACAAATCCAAAGACAGAGGAATTGGAAATGCAGTTTAATAACCAATCAGCATGAAGCAAAATGCCCACAAACGTGCCGTAGGCTACATGTAACATGTCTAGTTTATTTAGCTTTATGTCCATTATAATTCCACTTCTGATCTAAAAACCCACAACATTCAAAACGATCATGAAGCCAATGTTCCAAATTTATATTTCAACAAACAAATTGATAGTAATATACCCATTTTTGAAATGTATCATTTTATACCAAAACACATTTGTCTAGAATGATGTCATATCCCATTGACTTGCTATCATGGCCTGGACACCGCCAGATGCTGGAGTTGTGGAATTGCAATTGACATAAAGCAATATAAACGAGATGTGTGATGTGTAGCCTATGTCATGATTGTGGGCATTTTGCTACATGCTGATCAGGTCCCTGGACACCGCCAGACGTTAGAGATGGATGGAGTGTGTAGAATCCCTGGATTTCACGCAGTCAAACCACCAAACTGGGGGCCTTTTGAGGAAATCTGGTGCGGCTAAGGCTATGAATCGAAATCTTCTGAACTCTTGGGTAGCTTCTCCCCCAAGGAACTCAGGGCCAGCCTGGCCATGACAAAAATAGGGAAGACTACTGGGAAAGATGGAATCCCTCCAGACGTCCTCCATCACCTTGGACTGATGCCTCAAAAGTGTCTCCTGAGCCTATATTCAAATATGATGGTGGCCAAATTCCTTGAATCTGGTGTGAAGCAATGGTCATTGCTCTGCTGAAACCAGAGAACAGCTGACAATCCCCGGAACTACAGACAGATATCACTGGTGTATATGACCTGTAAATTCCTGGAGTAACTTGTCATTCAAGGGATTGGCCTGATCACTGAGCCACGCATCCCTCGGTCAAGAACAAGCCAGATTCAGACTACACAGAAGCTGCTGTGACCATGTGCACGTCCTTACCACAAATGAGGCTGGCTTCCCGCGCAACCTCAAGACCAGAGCCACACTTATTGACCTTTCCACATCATATGATATTGTTTGGAAGCATGGTCTGATGCTAAAACTGTCCTACTTGCTCCACCTGTGGACTTTGCTAGGCAAATGACAGATGTGTGTCTACTTCCGGGACAAAGTAAGCAAACCAAGGACTCCAAATAAAAGCCTCCCACTGGAAAGTGGCCTCGCCGCATTCCTCTTTAATGTATATGGGATTGACATACTTGCTATTACATTGAGGAAATTTTGATATGCCAATGATCTGGTAGTGACCACACAGGCAAAAACTGTCAGAGCGATTGAAGGCATGCCGATGTCAGACTTGTCATTGGCAGAATATTTCTGCATGTGGAGTCCGTGGTCAAACGCAACAAAGTCCGTCGTGTCAGCATTTCACTTTGACAACCACAAAGCACAGCCCCATCTCAACTTCACCTTTTGCGGAGAAAAAGTACAACACGATCTGACCCCAACCTACCTAGGTGTGACACTCGACCGTGACAACCTCTGAAAAACAGCTGCAAAGACGAAGAGACAGATGAACATAGTTCGAAAACTCATCGGAATGGGCTCTGGTACCAACGCGAAGTACTTTGCAACTCGGCTATGGCATTGGTGTACCGCTAGTCACTGGACGGGTATTGTGCACCTGTCTGGGCTGCAAGTACTCATTTCACACATGTGGATGTCCAGCTAATTTCCACAATGTATGTTATCACTGGAACCCTAAGATATACACCAATTCAATGGTTACCGTTGCTGCCCAATATTACACCCCAGACATTCGCTGAGACTCAGCTCCATGCAGAGAGGCCATCGGTACAAACAACAACCCGGATCTTCCCATCGATAGATCTAATAAATCCAACTTGCTATCTGGTCTCCGGAAAACATTTTTGGACACGTGCTCAAGCCTCGCACAGGACACGACAGTGTGTAGTTGCTTGGAGGAAAGTGCGGGACGAAATTTCTGTCCACAACAAACATCTAATTTCTGACCCAACAAGGAAACCACCTTGTTTTGACCTGCGTCGGAAAACATGGGAGGCCCTTAATCAAATCCGAATAGGATATGGTCACTGCGGCCACTTGATGCATCGGTGACGTATTCCGAGCTGCGCAAGATGGCTCCGCATGATGCCACAACCCTGATCAAACTATGGACCACATAACAAGTCTGTCCTGTATTCAAATTTGAGGCTGACATTGCTGAGATACACTCCTCTCCTCAATAGTATTAAACTGGCTCACTTAATCTCAAACAGGATTTATAACTGTTGCTCCAAACCCACCAGACACAAGAAGAAGGATGGCCTGGAAAGACCTCTGACTCTTGGTGCCTATTTAAATGATGCTGCTTGAATGCCGTCGATAGCCATGTATACACTGCGGTGATTCATCAATGTGAATCACCTCAATGCTGCTGGAGGTTTGCCAAATAATTGGTTCATTTGCTTCGCAATTGAGTTTGTTGCAGAGGATTTTCTCACAAAAGACCTATTTCGCTCAACCCCGAATCTGGCGCCGAGTAGAGCATGTTACACTCGCTGAACAAATTGCAGATAATTGTTAAAAGCCATTAACCTTCAATCTTTGCTTTTTTTCCTCTTCTTCTTCTGTATATCCATAAGAGATTTCTGCCGATTTGATGCTACTGGGGATCCAAGCGAGTCGGAACGTTTGTTAAAATGGTTTTGTTTCTCAGTAATCACAAAAGAAGCAAATTTTATGTGTTTTTCAATTTCATTTTTAACAGCGGAATTTTAGCCACGGGGAAGGATGTGGTTGTTTTTATGAACCTCACTCGGAGATGTGGGAGACTACTCAGCATGTTTGCTTTGTGCCAGCGTACATTCATTTCGCTGGCGAAATGTCCTGGGATCAACAATCGGCCGGGATTCAATCAGACAAATTGTGTCACCGTTTGGCTGGCTTATGTCATTGGGGATGTTTGAGCCATGGCCAATGAGCAAGCGCACTCAAATTTGAAGAAACCCTGGAGAATGTCGTGCGTGCATTTAAACGTGCATGCATACAGATATAGCATTTTTTTTTGTCGCAATATGTAAACCTGTGCATGTTTTGGTGTTTGTTTGTACTGGCAGGCTTTTGGTTTGTGGACCGCCGGGAAGGTCGAGGATTCCAGTCTTGTTCTTCATTGGATCGCTGCTCCTTTGGTTATACCCACTATACATGATAGAGGTGCTTACCTTTTTGAAGATTGCAGAAGTGCCTTTGCTACAGCTGTGAAATTTTGCAAATCATCGTAGCTTGCAGGAGTAAAATTATTACTTTGTGATTTTCTTCAACAGATTTTATCAATTTAATATTTTATAGTTGTTGTTTCAAAAGAGGGATGTTGAGCTTTTTATTTTGATCTACTTTTTCTTTTTTAACACAGACTAAACCCCATGGAAGAGCTGGGAAATAGGAAACGTAGGGTAAGAAGGTAATGTACCGCAATGGAGTCGAGATGAACATACAGCTAAGAGGCATGGATAAAAAAGACAGAACTATAAGGGACAAAGACAGACACAGTACTAGAGGATGTGAAGATGAGGGTCATATGAACAAATGGGATATTCAACAAACAGGTTTACAAAAAAAAAAAGAGGGTCTACAGGTAAACAGAGGAGAAAGGTCACCAAGAATAAAGATCAGGGGAGAAGTGAGATACAACATAGGATGTAGGTTGTGATCTTGAAGGACTATTGAGTATCGAGACAAGATATGACCGATTCAGGAAGGTGAATTCACAAGTAGAATCTGGAACGGCACTCGTAGAGTGCAAAGTCTCGCCTCGCATGTTCATTCTAAACAAAAAATACCATTGTTAACTGAACACGCTACTGGAGTAAAGGAGTGAAGATGTTCATTGATATTCGATTTGGGAAGGGGAACAAGGTATGGGTTGTTGATGTTTGTGCAACAAGGGCAGGGGGCAAGATCAGATGAAATGTGATAAAGGTCCAGAAGGCTACCAATCTGTCATTGGTGTGAGACAAACAGTCTCTATACTTCAGATTCCTGCTGAGATGTACGAATTACAATCAGGATCT
>CM068959.1:88713999-88725495 GCA_035128595.1 Eptatretus atami
GGTAGTTTTTGCCTTTGATGATACAAGCATGAAATTTGGTACACAGTTATAGCATACCCTTAGGAAACATTTTGGATATAGGGACATTCCAGATTACCCCTAGGGTCAAAATGGTGGCCATTTTACAAAATGGCTGCCACGAATAACAAATTCTGCCTACAAGGTCAGCAAAGTCATATGTGCTTGGTGCAAAACACAATGTCGTGAGTATAATATGATTATTATCAACTAGTATGCACATGCTTCATTATCTACTTCATTTTTGACTAAAAAATGCATCTACGGTGGTCTATGAGGGACACAGATAACAGTTTACCATCGCAATAATGCATGGCTGGAACAAGAGCTCTACAATATGATCATGCATGTGAATGTTACCTGAATATTGTTTCTGGAAATATAAATAGATCAAAAATCAAATTTGGTGAAAGGAACTTAGACTCCAGAATATTTCCATTATTAATTACATACTGGTAGCTGGCAATGTCGCGATTAAATGCATAAATTTGCGAAATCGATATTGATGTACTCACTGTATTAATTTTCATGATTGCATAATAGAAATGTTCAAACTACAATGGTGTGTTCATATTGATTTGGGTTTAACATGGCCTGTCCAGCGCAAAGAAATAATGTATGGTGGCCTATTGGGGACATCGAGTGACAATCACCCAAGATCGCCATTGTGTATATATGCATCTCCTCTGGGCTGGGGTTCGTAGTTGAAAACATTTTAACTTGCTATTCTGTTTTCAGGTGATAACTCCACTGTAGTGTACCCAAAGACTAATCCCCTGCTTGGTGGTGGTTCTTCCAATTTTACAGTGACTGATTGGTGGTGGTTCAAGACAAATGTCCAAGCATTTCAAACTATTAGACCCCAGCAGCGAGGGCCAAGTACATTGTTACATCAATTAACCAGACAGACTGGAACCTATGTGTGCTGTGTCAGATGGACACCACTGAGCCTCTTCATTGTCCAGCTGACTCCAAGCGAAGCACAGGAGGGTCTCGATACCAGACTCTGGCAGACAACCTCCTCAGGTTCAGTGAGATCGACTGCTTGCCAAAATCTCTGACATGTCCGCTTGGACGATGTGGGGTATTGAGTCCACCTTCCAGCACCACAGGGCTAAGTGGCATGATTCGTGCAGACTACAAATAACCAAACTCAATTGATTCGGGCAGAGAAGAGGAAAACAACCAGTGGGGATACCGAAGGCGTGACACGAAAGTATACCCGTCAGAGTGTGGACCGCACAGAGTCACTGCTCGAAACGTGTTTTTTTGTGACAAGCCAGCAGGTAATGAGTCTTTGCGCAAAGCTTCTACCTTTGACCTGGACAGACGAGTCAGGAAATGTGCTCTGAAACTAGAAGACAAGCCACTTATTGCTAAACTGAGTGCTGGAGATATGATGGCGCAAGATGCCCTGTACCTGTGAAGTGTCTGGTTTCCCTCTATAACAAAGCAAGGGACACAAAGAGAACCTTGGATGACCAGGATGATATCAATCATGGCATAGCTCTCGGAGAACTGGTGTCCTACATCGATGATGCCCGCATGGACGCTCTTGTGGCCCAGTGTTCAAGCTGGCAGACCTAACAAGTCTGTACAACAACCGCTGAAACAGCTTGGAACAGTCTTGACTGGACGTGTTCCTCGACCAAACTCAAGCACGGATCATGACATATTTTCCGGACATGGAGGAGCACAAGCCTGCCCGAGATTTTCTGCTAGCTTTCAACGAGGACATCGGATCAGCCCTTCACAAGGCCTGTGAACACGATGCTGATAGTGATGGTGTTCATCTTGCTAGAGCCGCGAACATAGTCCGAAGAGACATGTTGAAGATGAAGACAGCCTTTAGTGGTTCATTTGACGCCCTCTGCCAAGAAATCCTGCCAAATTCTCTCGTGGCACTAGTTGCTATGATCCTGAATGGTCCCACGATCCAAGAGCAGTCAAGCCACTCATCTGTATGAACACCCACTCTTACAATCTCACAGCTCCTCATGTTCAACAGCTACGCACGCCGCGACATAGTACGAGTATTGAGTCTACCAAGCACGGCCACAATCGGGAGACCCCGTGCCTGTGTACCTGGGAATGCTGATGCACACAAAGACTCGCAAACGAGACCTGGTTGACACTCTGTTCACTTGGGTCTCTCCGTCTCCTATGATAGGGTGCTGAGCATCCCCCGACTTGGGAACAGTATCTGCCGCTTCTTCCAGCAGGAGGGTGCAGTTTGCCCACCTGAACTGAAGAGTGGTCTGTTCACGACTGGCGCAGTGGATAACATCGACCACAATCCCAGCTCAACTAGTGCTCAAGACTCGTTCCACGGCACTGGCATCTCGCTGTTCCAGCACCCGAATAGTGAAGTGCGTGGAGTTCAACGGCTGCGGGTAGTAGTCTCAGATGATGTTACTACAACAGCAACCACTGCACACCTGCCAGAGTCATACACCACTGTACCTCCTGTGGTTCTGGTAAACGTGAACCACCGATGCCCAAGTTGGCTGGTCCCAACAGAAGTGACTGCCAACTGATCCCTCAAGCAATGCAGGTGGAATACAGGTACGCCACAGAAAATATATCATCTGAAAGTTGTACATATTCTGTATTCATATATGTGCCTCAATCTCTTGTTAACTGTGTGTGGTGCTGAGGTCCTGTCTCTTGTTAATTGTGTTGATAGTTCTTGTCATTTTGACAGGTGGCTAGAGCAGATGGCAGTTAGTGTAGCATCAGACACACCACTACAGGGAGACGAGACTGTGTCATGGGCTGCATATCATGCCAGCAAGCAGTCCATTCCAGAGGAACCAGAGTGTGGCGTGACCCTCACCTCATTGCTGCCTCTCTTCTACGACCAGGCCAAGTCCTGGCTATGATTCGTCACTCCATGGACGTCATCAAGACAGCAGTTGAGATTCTGAACCCTGGTCAGATCCCAGTCCTCACAGTCGATCAGCCACTGTACACTCGCCAAACAGATCCAGTGGAGATGGCCAGAAACACATGGAGAAGATCACTTCGTCATCCTATTTGGTGGACTCCACATTGAGATGGCTGCACTAAAACTCTGGGTGATCTTCTGGATAGCAGTGGGTGGACAGGAGCTCTGGTGCAGGCAGGAGTTGCTACAACTGGTACTGCTGATTCCTTCCTGAAGGCTGCCCATGTTACACGCACTCGGCGAGCTCACCAGGTCACAGCCAGTAGCCTCTATCTTCTCCTACAGAAAGCCTTCAGCCAAGGAGCAGATGAGGGACAGGATCTAGAAGACTGGTGTGCTGAACGTGTGCAAGCCAGTCCGCAGTTCCACTTCTGGTGGATCATTCTACAGTTGGAACTCACTGTCCTAATCTACGTCAGATCGGTCCGTGAAGGGAACTTCCTGCTATACATTGATGCCCTGAGCAAGATTGTCCCCTGGTTCTTCGCCTTGGGTCATACCAACTACGCAGGTGGTACCAGTTCACCTGCGCGACATGGTGACACTGGCGACCAAACATGCAAGTGTATACACGCAGTTTCTTGCCGGCAACTTCACAGTAAAGAAGACCACTCATGGCGTTTTTGCGATGGCCATCGACCAAGCCCACGAGCAGAATAACGCATTAGTTAAGGGTGACGGAGGAGCTGTAGGCCTGACAGAGAAATTCTAGCAGTGTGCCAAATTTCATGCTTGTATCACTAAAGGCACATTTTTTTCACATATCTGCCGGACTACACCTCACATCAAGTAGGTTGAGAACCACTCGGCCAACGATCAATTGTTGGACCTCTTCGTGCCGTCAAAAATCCCATCATCTGCACATTTTTACAGATTTTTCTTTTTATTTTTGTACACAATGTCGAGGCTCGTATGATTTTTTTTGTAGACGATGTTGAGATGTGAACATGTATCCCTTCGAATGCTTCAAAGATCACCGACAATGAACAGGAGCTTGGTCGAGTGATTGGCACGCTGGACCAAGGTGCCACCTAGTGGTAGGTGCTTATGCCAGGCTGGGAAATGAAGGGAGCGGTGAAGCTGCTGCAATTGTGGTGATGTTTATAATGGTCCATGTCACAGCCATCACATGACCATAATGTTGTGCCACATATATAAGGCCATGTCACAACCACCTATAATGTAGACATAGGTGTCGGCCTAAAGGCCTCAATCTTATCCTCTATAACCATGGCATGGCACGCTCCATAAATTATCCCCCAAAACAGTTGGTAAGCTCTTAGCACGTCTTTCAGGTAGAAAGGTAGTATTGACTACCTGCGAGGCTTTGGGCCTTCTGTTCTGTATTAATTGAGTTTGACAGCTTTATTTAACTTTCATTGGATCATGTGCTCAATTAATGTAATCTTGTTCTCGATATTCTGCCGTCAACAGGCGTTCGTGTGGTGAGCAATGCAGGTGGGGTAAACCCCGAGGCTTGTGCTGAGGCCTTGCGTGATGTCATACGGAGTGCCAAGGTCCCTCTTAGTGTTGCTGTGGTGACGGGAGATGACCTCATGTCTGAGGCAAGCACATCAACACTTTCACATACCTGTTACTTTTAAAAGTTTAGTTGTGGACCCAACTGTAACATCATCGTCACGTTCCCAGCCCCCCTGTATTACCGAGGAATCGATCGAGATCAATCAGTTTCTGCCACTTTTGGCGGAAGATGGTACGCAGCTTTGGAATAGTGTCGGGTTCATAATTGAAATTGTGTTCCGTCATATGCAAGGGCTTCCGCCGTTCTGCAAAGCAATGTCAGGAATAAAATTTGAAAGGTGGGATTCGTACACCACGATAGGGGAGAGCACCAGAATCAAGCTGGTGCTGCGAGGTAGCGTCCTTGGCAACGGGCATGGAACGGCTCGGGATCTACTCGTGCGATTAGCTGATGGCATTGCTGGCAGCTCCATGAGGGAATATGAAATAGCTCTGCTCATTACCTGGTTACACCCCTTGAATACTTCGTATTTGGGAGGACAACTTAATAAATTCTAAACAAAACAAGTTTAACCCTCAACCTGCATATCATGGGGCAGAGTCCTCCCTCGTGCCTAATATGTTCACGCTTGTAGAATTTTGTAGCGCTCTCTCTGTGTGCCATTTTAGGCCTGTCTCCGAACAGCGATGATGCATTTGGTGGCTCTAATGGCAATACAGACTTTGCTTTTCAAAAAATAATTATTGATATTTCACATTTGATCATGAATTAATCTTTTTTTTTAATGGGTAATTGGCTTTGTGAAGGTGTATTAGTTTGTCTCATCCACCTTGTGTGGCTGTGCAGAGGGACTCGATGGCCGCCGTGGGTTTACGAGACATTGACAGCGGGATGTCCTTTCCAAAGGAGGTGCACAGCATGAACGCCTACCTGGGGTACGTACACCCCGACTATGCTCTTGTGCCTATTCACTGCAATACCGTACGCGCCGTGCGGTTCATTTGGCTTCACGGTTAAGTCGAAGTACCTGAAATCTGGAGTTTGATGCTTGTTGCAACGCATGTATCAATGGCCAGCCTTAATATTCACTTCATCCGAATGTCTTTCTGCCAGAGAGATGTGATGGTTGAGTAGAGATTAATTTTTACTCTTTGGGGCATGGCGGAGGCAGGCATAGTCAATGTTTCCATCGACTTTTTGATCGTGGGTTTGATTTTCAGCAGAATCTTAGAAAAGCAAAACTGCTTTCTGACGTGCAGGTGCTACACTCTGGAGTATGCTGTTTATCTGTAAGAATTGACTAGTTACCCGTCACATCTATAACGTGGCCATTAAACATCCTTTAGTTATTCGAATTATTAAGAGGAGGTTTTTTCCACTTGGCTCTGTGATGAAATCCAACACACAAGTTAAATGCAGGGTTTGAACGCCGTCGGACATACGGTCGACACTTCCTGGGCGTTAATCAGCACGCTGGCCCCTTGAGAGTCGATGAATGTTGGGCCTACAATCATATGTTTTCTGATTATGTTGGAGCTTCGCCCTTTCCTGAACATCACATTAAAAGGTTAAATTAACACTGTTGTTCAGAGTTCACCTCGTCGGAACTGTGTCAAGGGTTTAAATGACTATCGTGATCCGAGCCTTGATGAACGGTGACCAATATTCTGTTTCTTGAAAAGTGCTGGTGGCATTAGCCGAGCGCTAGACCTCGGCGCAGATGTGGTGATTACAGGCCGGTGTGTGGACAGTGCACTCGTTCTCGGACCTTTGATGCACAAGGTGAGACGAGTGCTCTTTCTTTGATTTTTTTTCCCCCTTCATCATGATCATACGATAATATTATTATAATGGAGCTATGGCATGTGTGTGTGTGTATATGTATGTATCATCTACCCCTCTGAGAGGATTTGACCAAGTATGCTGAAACTTTCAGGGATTAATGAGGACACCCTAAAGTTGTGCCTGTGCAAGTTTCATTTGATTCCATGAAGTTTTGCCAATCTTGGTATTTTGATATTTTGGGGGCAGAGTGGTGGTGGTTGGGGGGGGGAGGGGTGCAATTGGTATTATCCAAGCTTTTTTTGCTTCATGTACGTAACCTGGGTTATTTTTCTTTTCGGGAGCGATTGAGGCAGCAGTCTGTTGCCTATACGGCGCCCAAATAAAGGGATGTGTCAGAAGAATGTGTTGCACGCTTGGAAGATCGTTCTTAAGGCTGATACTCCGCTAGTAAGGCCAAAGGCTGTTGTGAGCACACATAGGATGCCTTTACCAACAGCTTTCTGCCATCGTTTTGTGAATTCAGACCAGCAGAGATGTCAAAGTGAAATGTTTGTCGTCTTCTCTTTACATTTTCACATTCACAGTTTGGATGGAAGGAGACCAACTATGATCTGCTCGCTGCTGGAAGGTGTGATCTTGTGCATGGAATTCATTTCCTTGTTTTCACAAGTGTCTTTCCAATTGAGCTATTACATTTGTCATCACTTATCATCACTTTTTTTTTTTCTTCTTTATTTGTTACAATTTCATTACACACCTGGTTTTGAGTACTGACTCGTTAAAACTCGTCAATGCTGGCTTCACTTTGAGTAATTGCATTTGGTGTCTGGGCATGCAGAGAGAGGGTGTTTAAAAAGCCTGCAATTCTGTGTATGTAATATGTCGACGAGTCTCGAAGGATTTTGCACTTAGGTGCTTTGTTGGAGAGAGATTATCACTGACGGAACGCTGTTCCCGCAGTCTGGCAGGACACCTGATTGAGTGCGGTGCCCAGTGTACGGGCGGAATATTTACAGATTGGCACACGGTTTCTGACTGGTAAGAATAACAATATCTCCTCTGTAATCAAACGAGAATCGTGGTCTTACCTTTTGGTGAGCAAGCTTACCTGTGAGATGTAAGTGTCCATTTAAGATCCTCTTTTGTTCATTGTTTCTTCTTTTGACCTCTGTTTCTGCCTGCATTGTCATTATTCCCACACTTTTTGATAATAACGGGGGGGGGGGGGGGGGGGGGGGGATATTGTAATCGCTTCCGTCTGTCCATCCATCACACTATCTCCTCAAAATATTGCCTCTGCAGAAATTCACCATACTTATGAGTTATGATCACATGGCAAGAAGGGGTGAGAGCAGTGTAATTTTGGCCTTGCCACTTGGAGCCCTAGGGTGGGGTCAAAAGGTCAAATACCAAAAAAATGTAATTACGGGCACATTTTAAAATGGCTTTTAATGAAACTTTGTATATGTAATCAACATTGGATCACACATGAAATATGTAAGTTTTTTTAAAAAAATTTGACCCCAGGTTCATGTCCCAGGGGTGGGGACTTAGGGTCACGGGGATCAAAACGAGAAAACCATTTCTTAACTCAAAATTTGATATTGGCTCATTTCTGGTGGAACTTTTTGCCATCTTTCAATTTTGCTTTAAGTGGGAAGCGTGGGGATTTGCGAAACAAATGTCGAATTTCTATCTCTGGAGCGTTACTAGTTTTATACAGCTCCTGTTAATGGACTTTAATTTGGGACTGTTTATTTCTTGTTTGTGCAAATTTACAGTATGGTGAAATCTTTGACCTCCAAAACAATCATACTAAAATACACCATTTAGTGTGTCTGTCTGTCTGTCTGTCTGTCTGAACGCGATGCATTCAGTCGTTACTTAACCGATCTCAACTAAATTTGCCAGGGGAACTAAGGCTCACACAATGGAGGTTGGAGCGACTTATTTTGCCTCCTCCCAAAGGGGGTTTTCCACCTTGGACAAGCGCCTTGCTTAGGTGTACCGATAGCTTATGATGGCATTTTTCCAAAACCGCTTCTAACAACAAAAGTAATAACAAAAATAATGATGACAAGTCTGGAGACGGCGATGGTTCACGAGCAATGTACACGGTTCGCCTTTTTTTTTATTTTTTGACCTTCGAGGGGACGCCACGGGCAAACTGGCGGGAATTGGGAAAAACGTAAATGATGAAAGTTGTATTAATCGAAGAGCGCTACAAATCGACCACGAATTGCGAAATCCTAAACGTAGTTCGCCTTTTTTTATTTTTTTATGGCGGGAATCGGGTAAAACGTAAATGATGAAAGTTGTAGTACTCGAAGAGCACTACTTGCATACCAACTTTCATTCGAAACAGTTGAAAACCCTAGGAGCTCGATGCCCAATTTATTGATTTTTTTGACATTTTCTAAGTTCGTGACCTTGTGACCTTGACCTTGGGATGAAAATGAAAAATCGAGCTCCGTGGGGCTATGCAGGTGCCATTGGGCTAACCAAATACCGAAACCCCTGCCAGATTAGACAAACCCCCTCGGAGAAGATGCAACTTGAAACCGGCTACCCCCTAAAAACACATGTTTTTTGGGCGTGGCTCCTCCCATAATGGGCGCACCACGCCCATTCTCAGGAAAACACAACTAGATCATGATATAAACCTCCCACCAAAATTTTTATCAGGATCGGATCAAATCCCACGGAGCTATGCTCGGGACAGACAGACAGACAGACAGACACACACCAATAACGAATATAGTGGTCACTTACTGACTAGTGAATTAATAGCACAATATTAAAGTTATAAAAAAAACAATATTAATACTTATAATATCCCCCTCCCCAAGGGTTTTTTTTTCTCCTTGGACAAACACCGTGTTGACGTGTATAATTAGCTTACCGTGGCGTTTCAAGGGGCACCCCGACCAGAAGTAAAAACATCTTAAACCACAAGCGCGTATGATTACTTTTTTAAACAGTCACTACTGCTGTTTAACACAAAACCGAAAGGGAGAAAACCCGACGTTCTTGAGGCATCGTATGCTTATCGTCTCCCCCACAGACTAATGGACCGAACTGACTCGACTTTAGGCCGCTAGCTAGGCCACAGTGATCTTCAGCGAATAAAGGTCTTCAGCAAGTGTGACGTGTGACATTGCCCTTGACACCCTTATGACCCAATTGTGACCTTTATTCGATACATAACCCTATTCCTAACGGTTTGAGTTTTTTTTTTTCTCCAGCCTGAGACACTCCAAATCCACCTCGAGAATGAACAAACGGTGTTCTATGATAACAGTGGTGTGCGAATAGCCTAGTGTTGGCGTAGTGGTTAGGGTGGCGGCTTGGGATTCTAGGGTCCCGAGTTCAAGCCCCGTTGGCTGCTGAATTAATATACACCAGGAGGTTGACTCAGCCTGTCACCTTCCGAGGTCGGCAAAATGAGTACCAGTGTACTGGTAAGGGGGACACTGCATCAGCGGCATAGCCGCGTCCCAACCAATGATGCAACCAGCAGCCACAGGCTGCACTCGATAGAGAGAGAGAGAGTTGTGTGCGAGAGGTGGCTGCGTGTTTGAACCTGCAGGGAGCGGGTGTACTAGTTAATATATCACAAGTTAATATAAATAATTTCCGTTCATATTAAAAGTTTTCCATTTTCTTTTTCTTTCCTTTTTTAAATTTTTATTCTTGCTTGTGGAACCGCCTACCAGAGGAGGTTCAATCACACTCTTCCCCACCAGACTTTAAGTAGGATTGATGCACTACCATTTCACATCATCTCCCATCTCCACACGTAATATTTTCTACCCCCATTAACCCAACCCAACCCACTTACCGACAGGTGACTGTGTTTCCTCCAGTCCTCTCTCTCCTCTTTTGTCCTGTTCATTCATTCCATTGATCGATGTATCCACCTGTTGCCCCACTGTCACTTTGTTGTCTTTTTACTCTCTGTCACCTAGCTCTTCCATGATCCTCGATGTTGTATTCCCCCCAAAAACGCATTACAAACATGGCCAAAGGTTAGCAGGATGGCCTGGAGATACGCACACTCACCTTTTAGCTGTCTCGCCTGGGTTCAAATCTCGATCAAGTTATTAACTGTCATCCGGGTGTTTCACGGGCAAGGTGATTCGTCAACGTGTGTGCCATCCCTTGGATGGACGTTAAACGGGTTATCCCGTCTGCTGGCGTTCGTTAGTGGACGTTAAAGATCCTTTGGTGTCCTTCGCGAAGAGTATGTGAGCTATCGCTGGCACCATGAACAAATTACAAATTCCTCCCCTAACTACCTGTCGGGAAGGCAATGGCAAACCACCCAGTGTAACTCTTGCCAATTGCGACTGCTTTGGCAGCACCAACGCTCTTTAACGGAGTCTGATACATCAGAATCGGAAGTACATGGCCAAAACATGTGGTGCCATCATCACATGCCTATTAATGTTATAACTATATATATATATATATATACACCCTCAAAACACAAACTTCCAGGGGACTTGTTGAACTTGACAGTTACAGTTGAGGAAAAATGAAAATCAGGAAGATAAATTGGAGAGCAATTACAAATATAATATGGTGATCAGCATTCCGACATATGCTACTCTCTCCAGCACCTGTCTCCACATACGCACCGTCCTGAAACATTCCGCACCTCCCCCGTGCTGATGTAATAAATGTACGGGCCCTTATAGGAAACGGTAATTGTAATAAAAATTGTACAAAGCTTTGAAAACTTAACCACGTCCTTGATTCTGCGATAGCTCCAGTTGCATTACATTTAACATGAGCATGTAAAATATATTTTTTATTTTTAACTGTCACAGGATAGGGGGTTTATTTTGGGCAGCAGCCTAGTGCTGATTCAATGTGCAAGTTGAATTTGCTTTCAGTGTGTTTACCTTCTCTCTTGTAATGCGGAACATTCAAAAGGTTTGGTCAACAAAAGCATTTTTAGAGTGGTTTTATTTTTACCTCCACCACCGAAGGTGAACGAGGTGATGTTTTCACCCCTTTCTGTTGCTTGTTTGTTTGTTTGTGTGCAGGATATCTCAAAAAAGTTGTGCACGGATCCGCATGAAATTTTGTGGACAGGTTGAGTGTGTGACAAGGACGAACTGATTAGATTTTGGTGAAGATCCGGATGCGGATCCAACGATGAGAATTTTTGAAGTGATTCTTCACCATTGAGAGATAGGGCCAAAAACGATATATAACATATTTCAAAAATGTATTGGGCCCGATATGTTCTCGTGGA
>CM068959.1:88731445-88745307 GCA_035128595.1 Eptatretus atami
TCGAACTGTGTCAGGTTTAAAGACTATCCGTGAATCCGAGCCTTAGAAGGTGAACCATATCTGTTCTTGAAAAGTGTGGGGCATTAGCCGAGCGCTAGACCTCGGCGCAGATGTGTGATTACAGGCCGGTGTGTGGACAGTGCACTCGTTCTCGGACCTTTGATGCACAAGGTGAGACAAGTGCTCTTCTTTGATTTTTCCCCCTCATCAAATCATGACGATATATTATATAAAGGAGCTATGGCATGTGTGTGTGTGTATATGTATGTACACTACCCTACTGAGAGATTTGACCAAGTATGCTGAAACTTTCAGGGATAATGAGGAACCCATAAGTTGTGCCTGTGCAAGTTTCATTTGATTCCATGAAGTTTTGCCAATCTTGGTATTTTGATATTTGGGGCAGAGTGGGTGGTGTTGGGGGGGGAGGGGTGCAATGGTATTATCCAAGCTTTTTTGCTTCATGTACGTAACTGGTTATTTTCCTTCGGGAGCGATTGAGGCAGCAGTCTGTGCCTATACGGCGCCCAAAATAAGGGAATGTGTCAGAAAATGTTGCAACGCTTGAAGATGTCTTAAGGCTTATACTCCGCTAGTAACGGCAAAGCTGTTGTGAGCACACATAGGATGCTTTACCAACAGCTTTCCGCATCCGTTTGATGACAGACCAACAGAGATGTCAAAGTGAAATTTTGTCTCTCTTACATTTTCACATTCACAGTTGGGATGAAGAGACCAACTATGATCTGCTCGCTGCTGGAAGGTGTGACTTGTGCATGGAATTCATTTCCTGTTTCACAAGTGTCTTCCAATTGAGCCTATACATTTGTCATCATATTCATCTTATTTTTTTTTCTCTTATTTTGTTACAATTTATTCACACCTTTTTGAGTACTTGACTCTTAAAACTTCATTTTTTTTTTGCGGTAATTTGGCTATTGATTTGTTGTTGGCATGCAGAGAGAGGGTGTTTAAAAAGCCTGCAATCTGTGATATTAATATGTCGACGATGTCTCGAAGGATTTTGCACTTAGGTGCCTTGTTGGAGAGAGATTACACTGACGGAACGCGTTCCCGCAGTCTGGCAGGACACCTATGTAGTGCGGTTGCCAGTGTACGGCGGAATATTTCAGATTGGCACACGGTTTCTGACTGTTAAGAATAACTAATATTTCCTCTGTAATCAAACGAGAATCGTGGTCTTATTCTTTTGACAAGCTTACCTGTTGTTTATTGTAATGTTCATTTAATATTTTCCTTCTTTTGTTTTTTTCTTTTTTACTCTCTGTTTCTGCCTGCATTGTCATATTCCCACACTTTTTGATAATAAGGGGGGGGGGGGGGGGGGATATTGTAATCTGCTTCCCGTCGTCCCATCATCACCTATCTCCCTAAAATATTGCCTCTGCAGAAATTCACCAGACTTATGAGTTATGATCACATGAAGAAGGGGTGAGAGCAGTGTAATTTTGGCCTTGCCACTTGGACCGCTAGGGTGGGGTCAAAAGGTCAAATACCAAAAAAATGTAATTACGGGCACATTTTAAAATGGTTTTAAATGAAACTTTTGTATAATGTAATCAACATTGGATCACACATAAAATATGTAAGTTTTTAAAAAAATACGACCCAGGTTCATGTCCCAGGGTGGGGACTTAGGGTCACGGGGATCAAAACGAGAAAACCATTTCCTTAACTCAAAATTTGAATATTGGCTCATTTCTGGTGGACTTTTTGCCATTTTCAATTTTGCTTTAAGTGGGAAGCGTGGGGATTGCGAAACAAATGTCGAATTCTATTCTGGAGCGTTACTAGTTTTATACAGCTCCGTAAATTGGACTAATTGGACGTTTATTTGTTTGCAAATTTACAGTATGGTGAAATCTTTGACCTCCAAAACAATCATACTAAATACCCATTGGGTGTCTGTCTGTCTGTCTGCTCTGAACGCGATGCATTCAGTCGTTACTAACCGAGTCTCAATAAATTTGCCAGGGGAACTAAGGCTCACACAATGGAGGTGGAGCACTTATTTTGCCTCCTCCCAAAGGGGGTTTCCACCTTGGACAAGCGCTTGCTTAGGTGTACGTAGCTTATGATGGCATTTTTCCAAAACCGCTTCTAACAACAAAAGTAAAAAAAATAAGATGACAAAGTCGGAGACGGCGATGGTTCACGAGCATGTACACGGTTCGCCTTTTTTTTTATTTTTTGACTTCGAGGGACGCCACGGGCAAACTGGCGGGAATTGGGGAAAAACGTAAATGATGAAAGTTGTATAATCGAAGA
Source organism: Eptatretus atami (assembly GCA_035128595.1). Lineage (NCBI taxonomy): Eukaryota > Metazoa > Chordata > Myxini > Myxiniformes > Myxinidae > Eptatretus > Eptatretus atami. Next base: position 88,733,735 of record CM068959.1, read on the forward strand.
GCGCTACAAATCGACCACGAATTGCGAAATCTAAACGTAGTTCGCCTTTTTTTATTTTTATGGCGGGAATCGGTAAAAACGTAAATGAGAAAGTTGTAGTACTCGAAGCACTACTGAATACCAAACTTTCATTCGAACAGTTGAAAACCCTAGAGCTCGATCCCCAATATTGATTTTTTTTGACATTTTCTAAGTTCGTGCCTTGTGACCTTGACCTGGGATGAAATGAAAATCGAGCTCCGTGGGGCTATGCAGGTGCCATTGGGCTAACAAAATACCGAAACCCCTGCCAGATTAGACACACCCTCGAGAAGATTGCAACTTGAAACGGCTACCCCAAAACCATGTTTTTGCGAGCTCCTCCATAATGCGCACCAGCCCATTCTCAGGAAAACACACTAGATCATGATATATAACCTCCACCAAAATTTTTATCAGGATGGATCAATCCACGGAGCTATGCTCGGGACAGACAGACGACAGCAACACACACAAATAACGAATATAGTGGCACTTACTGACTAGTGAATTAATAGCACATATTAAGTTATAAAAAAAACAATAATACTTATAATATCCCCCTCCCAAGGGTTTTTTTTTCTCCTTGGACAAACACCGTGTTGAACGTGTATAATTAGCTATCCGGCGTTTCAAGGCACCCCGACAGAAGAAAAACATCTTAACACACAAGCGTATATATTTTTTAAACAGTCACTAAGTTTACACAAAACCGAAAGGGAAAACCCGACTTCTTGAGGCATCGTATGCTTACGTCTCCCCCACAGACAATGGACTCCGAACTGACTCGACTTTAGGCCGCGCTAGGCCACAGTGACTTCAGCGAATAAAGGTCTCAAGCAAGTGTGACGTGTGACTTGCCGCTTGACACCCTATGACCAATTGTGACCTTTATTCGATACATAACCTATTCCTAACGGTTTTGAGTTTTTTTTTTTCTCCAGCCGAGAACACTCAAATCACCTCGAGAAAGAACAAACGGTGTTCTATGATAACAGTGGTGTGCGAATAGCCTAGTGTTGGCGTAGTGGTTTAGGGTGGCGGCTTGGGATTCTAGGTCCCGAGTTCAAGCCGTTGGCCTGCTGAATTAATATACACCAGGAGGTTGACTACAGCCTGTCACCTTCCGAGGTCGCAAAATGAGTACCAGTGTACTGGTAAGGGGACACTGCATCAGCGGCATAGCGCGTCCAACCAATGAACTCACAGCAGACAGGCTGCACTCGATAGAGAGAGAGAGAGTTTGTGCGAGAGGTGGCTGCGTGTTTGAACCTGCAGGGAGCGGGTGTACTAGTTAATATATCACAAGTTAATATAAATAATCCGTTCATATAAAAGTTTTCCATTTCTTTTCTTTCTTTTTAAATTTTTCTGCTTGTGGAACGCCTACAGAGGAGGTTCAATCACACTCTTCCCCACCAGACTTTAAGTAGGATTGATGCACTACCATTCACATCATCCACCATCTCACAACTAATTATCTACCCATTAACCCAACCCAACCCACTACCGAACAGTGACTGTGTTTCCTCCAGTCCTCTCTCCTCTTGTCCTGTTATTCATTCCATTGATCGATGTATCACCTGTTGCCCACTGTCACTTGTTGTCTTTTAACTCTCTGTCACCTAGCCTCTTCATGATCCTCGATGTTGTACCCCCAAAACGCATTACAAACATGCCAAAGGTTAGCAGGATGGCCTGGAGATACGCACACTCACCTTTTAGCTGTCTGCCTGGGTTCAAATCTCGATCAGTTATTAACCTGTCATCCGGGTGTTCACGGGCAAGGTGATCTCAACGTGTGCCACCTTGGATGGACGTTAAACGGGTTATCCCGTCCTGCTGGCGTTCGTTAGTGGACGTTAAAGCCTTTGGTGTCCTTCGCGAAGAGTATTGACTATCGCTGGCACATGAACAAATTAAACTCCCAACTACCTGTCGGGAAGGCAAGGCAAACCCACCCAGTGTAACTCTGCCAATTGCGACTGCTTGGCAGCACCAACGCTTTAACGCTCTGAATAATCAGAATCGGAAGTACAGGCAAAACATGTGGTGCATCATCACATGCCTATTAATGTTAAACTATAATATATATATATATACACCTCAAAACACAAACTTCCAGACTTGTTGAACTTGAACAGTTACAGTTGAGAAAAATGAAATATCAGGAAGATAAATTGGAGAGCAATTACAATATAATATGGTGATAGCATTCCGACATATGCGTACTCCTCCAGCACCTTCTCCCAATCCAGCCGTCCTAAAACAATTCCGCACCTCCCCGGCTGATGTAAATAAATGTACGGGCCTTAAGCAAACGGTAATTGAATAAAAATTGTACAAAGCTTGAAAACTTAACCACGTCCTTGATTCTGCGATAGCTCAGTTGCATTACATTTAACATGAGAAAATATATTTTATTTTAACTGTCACAGGATAGGGTTTAATTTTGGGCAGCAGCCTAGTGCTGATCAATGTGCAAGTTGAATTTGCTTCAGTGTGTTACTTCTCTCTTGTAATGCGGAACATTCAAAGTTGGTCCACAAAAGCATTTTTTAGAGTGGTTATATTTACCTCACACACGCAGAGGGAACGAGGTGATGTTTAACCCTTTCTGTTGCTTGTTTGTTTGTTGTGTGCAGGATATCTCAAAAAGTTGTGCACGGATCCGATGAAATTTTGTGGACAGGTTGAGTGTGTGACAAGGACGAACTGATTAGATTTTGGTGAAGACCGGATGCGGATCCAACGATGAGAATTTTTGAAGTGATTCTTCACCATTGAGAGATAGGGCCAAAACGAATAATATAACAATTTCCAAAAATGTATTGGGCCCGATATGTTCTCGTGGATCAGGCATTACGTGGCGGAGGTAATGCGCTCGAGTGCCTTCTTGTTGAATGTGGATTTGTGCCAACAAGTTGTCTTTATTATTTCCAAAAAATAATATGGTCTTCTTGTGACTTTACATAACACATCGTTGCTCACTTGGAGACCTCTGATTTCAGTGTTTCAGTGGCACTGAAGCTTATTTAATTAGCCTTCTTTTTACACCGTAAAACCAGTTGCTTTGGGATATATTTGGCTCTATTACATTGGTTAATAAACTGATATTTTTGTTTCGGTTTGTTTTCAATAAAAGCAAAAACGTCTTTTAGGCGAGTCGTGTTCTGTGCTCACTCACTCATTCGGTCGCTTTCCACCTCCATTACTGTACTGCTGCACAGGTAACATGATGTTTGTTATCCAGAGTTTTGTACCACCACACTCTTAGCAATTCATTGTATGATCCATGGCATAGAGACATGGCTTGTACGAATTTGTACAAGGAAACAGAGAAGATGATGAATACTTTGATTTCTAACATTTTAAATAGATTTCCTCATTGTAATTGGAGAGTTTTATTCCTACACAACTGCCAGGGACAAACATCGGCTTCCTGGGTAAGTGCAAGCAGGACGGCCGGTTTTCTGTGGCAAGCCATCTGGTACAGGGACGCTCGTGTCCGTGCCACTGTGGCCGAACAACTTGTGAGAGCTGGAGATCCAGAAGTATGTTGCCAGATGTGTGCTGTGACTTTTCGCAGGTCACCTCACCGAGCTTCCAGGTATGGAACTGTGTGTGTGTGTGTGGTGTGTGTGTGGTGTGTGTGTGTGTGTGTGTGTGTGTGTGTGTGTGTTGGTGCGCGCGCGTGTGTGTGTGCGCAGCTCACTGCGATCCTTAGATCCTGAAAAAAAAGGCTCTAGGAGCCTGTGTTGTGATCTTGAGAGCAGGAGTTTGGCAGGAAGGACAGAAAATGTAAATGTTCTTTATAACATCACTGTTGTCGACTTTTGATGCTGATAACAACGTTATCCCCTTTTTCATGAAGCCTTTTGAGTTTTCATTTGAGACTCCCAGGGCATCTTTGATATAACAGTCATGATGCTGTGCCCAGGCATTCACTGTGTTCATTTGTCGTTGTCTTTTCTGTATGTGTAACCTGTGTGAAGTACAGTACATGCGTGTCTGCTACAAAGCTCCTCTATGAACTTAGATACTGTGTAAGTTTTTTGGTTGATGGTCTGATATCAGGAGTGAGATCAGATGGAACACTGTTCAGTCTCAATTTTCGGATGATGTAAATGAGGCACTTTAATACCGAGATGTTTTTTTTTTTTTTTGAGCTGCGTATATATTGTTGGAAAAAAAATAATCAATCTTTCTGTTAATTTTCATAATTGTTTAGCATGTTATAATGAGTAACAGTATTGAAATAGATTGTGAGATTATTCCTTCCGTGGGATCATGTCAGACACCATTTCAAAAACTCTGTTCCAACCATGGACTCTCAACGTATTTACACGGTCTTCGGGACACTTTCACAAACTTTACGTTTCCCATGCACATATCTTCAATTCTGGAAATACGTATTTTTCTGCATATAAGTGGAGTGTGAGTACAAGTAGAATTAAGCTAATTTCCCCATTTTTTTTTCCTTCATTCATGGATAAGTTGATTTGGAGTACATGGACGATCAAATCAACTACGGTAGATAGCAAAACTTTCAATAGAACAACAGAGGTTTATCTCCCTGACACGCACAACGCCATCGCTAGCTGCGGTACTTTCAGGGTCTGAATAATTAATGAGCTGTTTTGGTGCATATTTTGAACTGCTTTGTGGGACAAACCTTTCAGATAAATTCGAATGTACATAGTTTTCACATGTTTTTATCATATAGAAGTAACAGTATTTAAAACAAGCTACAGAATATTATTTGCACTGGCTCACAGCACGTTACATTTTGTCACAGTTCACCACTATCCTCCTCCTCTCCCTATAAGGCACTAAACGAGGGTTCCCGTTGTGACAGCGGTTGATAAAAAAAATCAATTTCAACAAAAAAATAAAAAATATAGTCAGCGATACAACTGAGTGTGTCATTGACATACTCACCGAGATACTTGACTGAATCGGGAATTGATTTTTTAATAATTTTTTTCGTTGCCCGATTTGAACGAAAACTCGATGTTGCGCGTCAATGTAAAAAAAAAATGGAGAAAAGAAGTCGAAGAAATTATGTGCGTATCTTCTAAACACAATTTGATTATTAATGAACACGGAAGTATTAGATCAAAATGGCGATGTTATTTTATGCTTAAAATAAATCGTTCTTTGCGATACTAAAGTTTGGAGATTTTTAAATAAATCATTTCAAGAAAAAAAAAAAGAATATAGTCCAGCAAACTATAACCGCTGAGGTTGTTGCATTGATCAAATCTCACCAAAGAGGACTGGACTGAATTGGGAATTGATTTTTTAATCATTTTTTCGTTTGCACGATTATACGAAACTTGATACTGCACGACCGCAGGCGAATGGTGAGTAAGGTGAGCTGAAAATTTTTGCGCTATTCGTGTACCATTTTGGCTGTATTCGGGAACATCTACAATAAACATACATACATACAAGCCGGTAGGCGACAATGGTGGTCGCTATATAATTGCATACGTCATACAGTTTTTGACGGATCGGGCCTGAATTTTTTTGAACAAAGAGGTTGATTATAGTACGCATAAAATTGCGGAATGCCGATTTTGATTTCGAAAAAAATATATATAAATATTTTCGGATTTTTTCAAAAATTTCAAAGCCCGTTTGCTACGCAACGGTGGCATCTCCATACAACGGTGCTCAAAAGCATACAACTAGATCTGGATATGAACTACCAGTCAGTTTCATCAAAATTGGTTTGACTCTCTGGCCTCCAGAGCTGTCCATTACATACATACAGACAGACGGAAACAACTGAGAATAACGGTAATCAGTGACAACGCACAACATACATACATACATACATACATACATACCGGATATCGAAATAACGGATATCTTACTGAAGTTTGAGGAACTATTGCTTGTATACGTTGCTAAGGACTTTGTTTCTCAAACTCCAAGAAGCTAATATCCAGTTATTTCGATTTTCCCATCACGTGTGTTGTAAACTTCATCGTAAGATATCTTGTCAGTTTTGTGACGGACACCATGTATAATACAGCCGTTGTGAAGGATATTTTATGGGCTTTCAAATAAACCCAATAAACTCAATATTTAATTTTTGCAACTCGACTGGTTTTGTACTGGAGGGTCACGTTTGTGTATTTTATTTGTGTTTCTTTATTGAATTTGTTAATATTTGTACCAATATACCTGGTAGTTAAGTGGCGTTAAAGTTTAATGTTCGGCTCACCGAAAATGTGCCTGGAACGCAACCCAAATCCCATTATAACCCCACATCTGTGGGAATATCTCGTCTGCTTAACCTCATTCTGCTTAACGTCGCACCTTCTGGGAAACATCCACGAATTACGTGAGAACTTGCTGGCACGTGTTTTAAATTTACCAATGATACAATTAATTCGGAAAATATCACACATTTGTAATTATTTTTTTCATTTAACGCAATTCAATATCTCAACCACAGAATAAGTCGATCTGAGTAAGTCGAGGCCGGACTTTTGGGGTGGGTGCGGGATGGGGAAGTATCGACCGAGAATGCTGAAAAAATAGGTAAATGTATGGCTCCCTCTTTTTGGACAAAGGTGTAACAAAACCTATTTCTATCATCCGAAGGTTGAACAAATGGAAATGTCTCCTCTTTTTATTTTCACATTCATTTGTTGCAGGCAGTGAGGGAATGGAGGTATTGGTTTCAGAGCCAAAGGATTACCCCCCCTTCCTCATACAAGGTATTGGGCACGAATGAGCACGCGGACAACCTTTTTCAATCTGATTTTTTTCAATTGTTTTCGATCATTTTGTTACACTGCTTGAGATAGTAACTTGTTCCTGTCGATGCAAGGTTCTATCGTTGATATTTTAAAACTTTCACCAAAGAGGCACGTCCTGTATCACGATTCTGAGAGAAGAGGCTTTTAATATACACTCGAATGTAGACTCATCACCCTCCAGGGAAAACAAAACAAAAATTAACTTTACCTTTAAAAATCGTGTGAATAAATTATTTAAAGAGCAGTTGCAGGTACCAAAACTGTTCTGAAAATTTTATCAATATGATTACATGTGCATTAAATAGTTTGATGCAAACTATTGTGGTTGCTAACTATGGGAAAATAATGAAATTTAACTCCGAAGTTGTTATTCTCGAGGCTGTTGAAAAAAACAGCCGTGTGCCCATATATGGATGGTGACGTCACGTTCCCAAACAAAGCGGATGCTCATCGCTCATTGAAGAAGTGTCCAGTTGAGGGGCCGTTCTTTGCTTTTTTGAGCTTGCAACTGTCTATATTATCCTTTTTATTTTGAATTATTGTAGAATAAAGTTATTTGGATATTTGTACATCATGCTCGTACGTTGTTGTCATGTTTGCCAAATGCTGGAAAATGGGTATCGCTCCACCGATCCCAAGGAACAAACATCGCCGGCAGTGGATAAGATTTGTACAAACAAAACGGGCGAATTTCCCCAAAGAAAACGGGTAAAGAGGACTTTGGATAGACTTGTCATTGTGGTGGACCATTTCACACGCCGAGGATTACGAAGCAACGCAATGAGTAGCTCGGTTTCAAAAAAACTGCTCAATTGAGACTGAAGCATGACGCTGTGCCCACCATTCAGCCTTCTCCTCCTCAAGCTGGCTCTGCTTTATCTTCTCACACGTCACCTACGATTATTCGCAATTTTAGTTTTAATGGCAATTATTCAATTAGCGCCAACGTATTTTGCCTTTTCGCAATGTCATCGCAGGAAAAACCACAAAGAGAAGAGAAGAGAAAAAAAAACAAAAAAACAACGTACGTACAAAAAAAAAAAAACTTTCAACACAACCACACAGTCTGTTCTTCACTCTCGTAAACGAAGACTGATTGGGGCATTGCGTTTATCTATAAGTGCGCATAAGAAATCGAGAATTATTAGAATACCTATCCGAGTCATACGTTGTGACCCGTAATGGGACGCGCTCGAGAATCTCTCCCATCGCCACGCTACACAGCAACGTGTCCTGTCATTGTTGGTAAATAAATGGCCATACTTGGGAAGCACTTGTCCATATTAATATCAACTTGAAAAGGCACATCCCCAAGGGCCCAGCAATATACCTGGCAAGTTTCAACTTAAGATCGGACCAGTGGTTGCGAGAACAGCGGTCACAGACACGCACGCGGACGGACGGACAGACGGACACTGCGAATTATTGATAGATGCCAAAAGTCTCTGAAAAGTTGGGGTTTGTTCTAACTGTTCACTTTCGCTGGGGTCAAGCTCAGCTGTCAAAAGACTTCAATGCCAAGGCTACGGGTATCATATATTTGGTCCATTATTGATTCATTCTATTTCTGACTCATGAGTGACTAGAGAGGTTGGATGGTGGCTTATGGGAGCTTAGCTGCCAGGGTAGCTATCATTCTTGAAGCGCGACTGTGTCGCTGATGCAGGGCCCCTCTACAGTACAACACACTGGAACTGGTACCCATTTCGCCGACCTCGAAGGATGACAGGCTGAGTCAACCCCCTGCGTATTAATTCAGCGGCCGCGGGGCTTGAAACTCAGGACCCGAGATCCCAGCCACCACCTAACACTGAGCTACTAGAGGGTTTAAAAAAATTATTATATCAAGTCACAGAAAATCAAACTTTACATTATTTTATGCATCGAACAAGAAAATCAAATCTACAAACAATCTGTCTGGTGGAGTCTGTCATGTAACTGCCGGCAGTCCAGTCTGCCCTTGTATACGAAAAGGCCGTTTTCTGGCACTTGCAAGTGGCTCAAATTTATATGAACTCAGGGCAGAAACTCCATAGTATAAAATTCCCATCATCCTCCGACTCGTCCTCGGCAATACGGATGAAAAACCTCAATTTCATCGCCGTGAAATACTCTCTGATTCGCATCTCGCCATTGTTCACATGCTGTTCCGAATGTTCACGAGTTTTCGGAGAACGTGACGTCATAGCATCTTCGGTAAATCGGTCTGTTTTTCGATCACTGACAAAAGTTTTGACTTAAAAGTTAATTTTAGCATATTTTGAGTTTTAAATGTCAGAAAATAAATACCCCACGTTTATTAATGTGATTACAACCTTTGAATCATGCGAAGTCATCAGCGACCCAAAACCTGCTCTTTAATATTAGCTGTTTTTTTCGTTCGTATCCTTTTCTCAACCTGTGTTGCAAGTAGAGCGACCTGCTTTCTGATGCTTTAAAAGGCGGTGTATAATCGGAAATACTGTTTGATATGGCGATATGAATAAAATGGAAATGTTGAATAAAAGTATTGAATGTAGCTCATGTTTAATCGATATGAGAAGCGGGATTGAATGAGACTCACCATTATTTTAAGTGAAGAAGAAGATGAAGGAGGAAGAGTTTTTGTTTTAATGTAAATTGAAACCGGCTCATCTATCCTCACCTTACTCAACTATATCATACTGTTTTATACCGGCCCATCTATCCTTACCTTACTCAACTATATCATACTGTTTGAAACCGGCTCATATATCCTCACCTGCTCAACTTATCATACTGTTTGAAACCGGCCATCTATCTCACCTCTACTATAATCATACTGTTTAAACCGGCCCATCTATCCTCACCTACTCAACTATATCATACTGTTGAAACCGGCCCATATCCTCACCTACTACTATATCATACTGTTTGAAACCGGCCATCTTCCTCACCTACTCAACTATATCATACTGTTTAAAACCGGCCCATCTATCCTCACCTACTCAACTATATCATACTGTTTGAAACCGGCCCATTATCCTCACCTACTCAACTATATCATACTGTTGAAACCGCCCATTATCCTACCTACTTACTATATCAACTGTTTGAAACCGGCCATCTATCCTCACCTACTCAACTATATCATACTGTTTGAAACCGGCCATCTATCCTCACCTACTAACTATATCATACTGTTTAAACCGGCCCATCTATCCTCACCTACTCAACTATATCATACTGTTTGAAACCCCCATCTATCCTCACCTACTCAACTATATCATACTGTTTGAAACCGGCCCATTATCCTCACCTACTCAACTATATCATACTGTTTAAAACCGGCCCATCTATCCTCACCTACTCAACTATATCATACTGTTTGAAACCGGCCACATATTCCTCACTTACTCAACTATACTACTGTTTGAAACCGGCCCATCTATCCTCACCTACTCAACTATATCATACTGTTTGAAACCGGCCCATCTATCCTCACCTACTAACTATATCTACTGTTTAAAACCGGCCCATCTATCCTCACCTACTCAACTATATCATACTGTTTGAAACCGCCATCTATCCTCACCTTCTCAAATAATCATACTGTTTGAAACCGCCCATCTATCTCACCTTACTCAACTATATCATACTGTTTGAAACCGGCCATCTATCCTCACCTACTCAACTATATCATACTGTTTAAACCCCCATCTATCCTCACTCTACTCAACTATATCATACTGTTTGAAAACCGGCCCATCTATCCTCACCTCTCAACTATATCATATACTGTTTGAAACCGGCCCATTATCCTCACCTTACTCAACTATATCATACTGTTTGAAACCGCCCATCTATCCTCACTTACTAACTATATCATACTGTTTGAAACGCCCATCTATCCTCACCTTACTCAACTATATCATACTGTTTGAAACCGGCCCATATCTATCCTCACCTTACTCAACTATATCATACTGTTTGAAACCGCCCATCTATCCTCACCTTACTCAACTATATCATACTGTTTGAAACCGCCACATCTATCCTCACCTTACTCAACTATATCATACTGTTTGAAACCGGCCCATCTATCCTCACCTTACAACTATATCATACTGTTTGAAACGGCCCATCTATCCTCACTTACTCAACTATATCATACTGTTTGAAACGGCCCATCTATCCTCACCTACTAACTTAATCATACTGTTTGAAACCGGCCCTCTATCCTCACCTTACTCAACTATATCATACTGTTTGAAACCGGCCCATCTATCTCACCTACTCAACTATATCATACTGTTTGAAACCGGCCCATCTATCCTCACCTACTCAACTATATCATACTGTTTGAAACCGCCATTATCCTCACCTACTACTCAACTATATCATACTGTTTGAAAACCGGCCTCTATCCTCACCTTACTCAACTATATCATACTGTTTGAAACCGGCCATCTATCCTCACCTTACTCAACATATCATACTGTTTGAAACCGGCCCATCTATCCTCACCTACTCAACTATATCATACTGTTTGAAACCGGCCATCTATCCTCACCTACTCAACTATATCATACTGTTTGAAACCGCCCATCTTATCCTCACCTTACTCAACTATATCATACTGTTTGAAACCGGCTCATCTATCCTTACCTTACGCAACTATATCATACTCTTTGAAACTGGCCCATCTATCCTCACCTTACTCAACTATATCATACTGTTTGAAACCGGCCCATATTTCCTCACCTTACTCAACCATTTCATACTGTTTGAAACCGGCCCATCTATCCTCACCTTACTCAA
>CM068959.1:88747576-88759087 GCA_035128595.1 Eptatretus atami
AGGTATCGGACCAAAGTTTGGAAATTTTCCCGTTTTTTGCACGGCGGGCCGCCATGGTTGAAATTTCAGGAAAAAATCCATATTTTTGGAAAATATATTGATTTTGAATGCTTTAAAAATATATATTTCTCTGTTTTAGATGCGGGGGCCGAATGCACTTCAGTAGCCGAGTATGAAGTAAGTTACCGTAAATATTATTCCCAACTGTCCCCCAACCATTTTGAAAGGGGTTGCCCATTTTGGAATTCACGAAAAATCCATATTTTGACAATTAATTATTGCACGGCACATTGTTCGGATTTACAGAATTATCAGTTAGCGTTTTCATAAAGGACATTATTTAATGACAAACTGAGAGCTGATCAATTATTATGAGAACAACCAATATGTTTTAAGGCGACATGGTTTCATAATGACCAACAAACATCTAAAGCAATACTAGCAAACAAGCAACCACACAGATATCTTATAGAAACATATCGTTTGTTTGTCTAGTCGGGGTAAAGCTTCTGGCTCTTCCACGCACTGTAGCAATGCTTGACGTTTTCCTCATTATTCACATATGAATAAGTCAGACACTAAGCTTATTCTCTTTCAGCCTATATCATTTACGACACGCAAAAATTGCACTTTCGCAAAATTTTCTGTAACTCGGCGAACTTGTCCACATAGCCACAGGTGCTGCAGCACACTCCTGATCATGTCTATTCTAGGAGGGTCAACATCAGCCAGGATTCTTGGCTAATGAAGACCTTAGCGTGTGCATATCATCAAGTTGAATTAAACCACGTGGAGGATTTGGGCTGCCAGAGTCGAACGTTTCAGCCGTTCTTGTATCAATAACACTTGTCCGAATCAACTCTCTCTCTCTCTCTGTGCTCGGGACCCGGTTATCAGCTAGGACAACACGAACTAACTGAGGTGTTAAGTACCGAAGTATGGGATTGCATGACAAGATACAAGCTCTTGCCCCTCCACACCACTGTCGTAATGTTTGTACAGGAACATGTCAGCCAGGAACTTCAATCGGGGTGGTCGTGCCGCAGATTATAATGTTGGGACTCTGTAGGAATGCCTTTAGCATAGAACAGACCTACTGAACTTGGTATCTGTTTAAATACAACTTGTTAACATCGATATCTGGAACTGTCTTGAGCAAAGCTAAATGAGAAATAGATGGCCCTTTTCGGCATCCACTCTGCGTGGTGGTCAGCGCCAGGGCACATAAATTGAAGTTTGGCGAGATTACCCACCGAGCCAAACTTAACCACGAGCGTGATTAATTCCTTATAATCATCTCGAGGAAAAGTACCCGTAAATATTATTCACAACTTGTCCCAACATTTTGAGAAGGGGTTGCCATTTTGGAATTTCACAGAAAATCCCATATTTTGACAATTAATTATTGCACGGCACATTGTTCGGCATTTACAGAATATCAGTAGTAGCGTTTTCATAAAGACATTATTACTCAGACTAATGTAAATCGATCTGATTATAAATTATGTGGCACATACAACAACACGTGTGATTAAGATGCAAATATAAAGATAGGCCCCCCACCCAAAACCAAAAAAAAAAACAAAAAAAAAAACCTTTGTAGAGTTCACGTATGTGTCAAAATGTTTCTTTTCATTCATACCCATGTGTATGTCATGCATGGTGTATGTACAGTTTAATGTGCGCCATTAGTACTGTGCGGACACGACATTCGCAGGGGATAACAATTCTGGAAAATGCGAGAATGTCAGGGCATTGTTGCAATGGGGGAAAAGGGAGGAAGATCCCGGCTGGTTCATCAATTCATTCGGGGAAAATAAAAAAACCTGTGAAAAACTGCGAATAACGCAAAAAAAAAAAACCCGCGTGAAACACCCGCAAGAAAAAACAATCATGGATGATGCTGAAGCACAGGGCTGCAAAATGGAGAACGCAGGTCCATATTTATAAACGGGCGAATACCGGAGTCTGCGAATGTTGGGGCCAACAGTGTCTGGGTTGTGTGGTGTGTGGTGCTGTGTGTGTGTGTGTGTGTGTGTGTGTGGTGTGGGTGTGTGTGTGTGTCTGTAGTCAGTGTGCATGCATACATGGATGCATGTTGATATGTTAATGATTTGTATATTGTATGTGATATTATGGATGTATGAATATGTATGTTGTGGTGTGTGTGTGTGTGCATGCATCGATGTATCCGTTTAAACTCGGATTACTCCCAGAGCCATAACGGAACAAAACTAGCGAGTTCAACAAGACACAAAAAGGAGAATGGGATTAGCACACTTGTTTGTATTTACAAGAGGAAATAAAAGTTCAAAATACTTACCCACGGAGGTGCCAACAGTTTCACACTTTCACAAATTCAACAATAATGCAGCAGGGCTTCCCTTTTCTCCACGATGTGCAGGGTGAAACGCAGAACTACTCTAATGGTGTCCACTTTTAGAGACCAGGAGGGAGACGACGAGGCGAATAACAATTCCAAGGCCAGCGATGGCATAGGCTCGGCTTCTTTCCCGAAGCCACATTGTCCCCTTTTTCCTCCTTGCAGCATGAGGCTTGTCCTCCAAGTGAAGGTCTGCATCCTCTTCCTCCACACTAGCCCCTCTTGGTCCTCTCACAAGCCTCTCCTGCAAGGAGTTCTCTCACGAGCCCTCCTGACCAGAGTGCCCGTGTACTCTCATGGTGGACTCTCCCAGTCTCCACTCACGTGCACACTGACCCTCCGTCACGACTCGGTTCCTCTTCTTATCCTGGCGGACTCTCTTCTTGGGTCCCTCAGCGGGGCAGCCTATAAAAGAAAGGTACACTTTTCTTATTGGCTCTACACCTACAATTGACCAATAGATCATATTGGCCTTTTTGCAACACCTGTTACACGTGTGCCTCTGGAGGATGGGAATCCACACCTTGCCCCGCCTACAAGAGGTATTTAACACATACATATTAATCTGTCTACCGCTGTTATAAATATATTACGAGGCAGACAACATGGTCCTCTTCAGCGTCACATGGAAACAAACGACTTACCCTCATGACAGTCCCTGTTGCATGACAATCTAACCTACTCAAACTTCACGGACCATGCTACGTGACACAGTCAGTATGGATGTCCTCTCCCCCTCCCCCTCCCTTTTCCATGCACCAACTATAAGTTGTATACTTGCATATATGGATGTAGCTATGTAATGTGTGTTGTAACGATGATATGTATGCATGTGTGCATGCATATAGTGTGTACTGTATATTGTTTGTCTGAGGAAGTGTATGTGTCAATGCATACATATTTGTATGCATATAGTACCACGTTGTTTCATGTGTATTGCACACATACAACATTACATACAAATACCATACACAGGTTGACCCCTTTTTACAGTATGGTGATCCGGCGATTCTGTTTCAAAAGAAACTCCAATTTTCAGGTCAAAAAAGCCACTTCAATCCTCTTAAATTTTGTCTTGAGGTAAAATAAAAACATACGAACCAATTATTTGAGGTCAGTCGAGAAACCTTCACTTTGTTATTTGGCTTGATCATTAAAAAAAACATTGTTCCCTCATAAACATCGTCATTTAAAACACGGCGGTTTTGTAAGAGTGCGACAATGTGGGTCGGCTGACGAGCATGTTCATTCACAGAGATGTAAACCCATCCCTTGGATACACAACTCTAGAATTGAAACACCCCATGAAACACAAGGAAGATAGTGTCTTTTGCAAAAACATCAAAAAGGCCTCGTATTTATTACTACGCTCGTGGCGAGGGGTGGGGATGAAGGTCCTCACCTACTCCACGGCTCCCAGGAATGGTACCTTCCTCAAAAGGTGTTTAAGTAATTCGCCACCGTTGGTGAAGTGAGTTGTTTGCTTTAGGTAAGGTAGTAGCGGGATTTCGGCCAATGCCACCTGTGGGGAAAAACCAAATCGAAATTGGCGAGGATACCTGTGCACTCTTCCTGTCGTATGAAAAAGTTGAGAGGCCAGCAACAAGTGATCAACATGGATAGTTTAACACGATTGTATGGCATTTCAATCAGCAATGCCGATTTTTTTTTTAACCTGCACAACAAACAAGAATACTCACACATCTGTTGTTCAGTTGAGGAAAAAGGGGAAGGTCAAATGAGTTTCCTGCCTTCAAACTCCCCATATGCCGACTCGACCTCCAAAATAAAAATTAAATTTAAGATTAGCGAACTTCGTTTATCCTCGTACCAACGTTTGCTGTGTTGCTTTGTCTCCACTACGCTGGTGTAAGCCATCTCCTCCAGCCGGAAGCTGGCACGACCCGCATGGTAAACTCGGACCTTCGGTTCTTCGCGGAAAATGCAGGGAGCCTGACCAGGGCAGACCGAAAACGTGGTTATGTGATTTTGACAAATAAGTGATTGCTGGTCTAACGATAATATTGATACAGAAGATGTGGTCCGAGGCACTTCATAACGTCATGTATGTGCTCTTCCACTTCAAACAAAACTGCCTTTTTGGCTCACCAATCCCACAATCAACTATGTTGCTCAAATTACAGAAATCATATGCGCCAATAGGAAATTTATGGAGAGGCAGGGCTTTTTCAGGAATTATGTTTTGGGGAGGATACGTGGTTCCACCCATCAACTTCAATAGTTAAGACAAACTGACAAATGAAACAACCTACCCTCGAGTCGGAAAAAAAAGGAGAAGAGAAAAAGGAGAAAAGAGAGATGCTACATTGTCGCATTGGCGGTATCCCAACGTAGAGCTGAGTAAGGGTTGGTATGTCTCAACATTGCTTTCCATCCCAGTGTGGATTTGTAACCTGCGATCAAGCTCTCACTGGAATGCATTACTACTCCATTTTCTATCAAAGTACCCATAATCACAGAGCTCGGTTTCATCAGACTGTATCATGGCGCAGTGGTGACAGGCAGACAAACAGTCTGTTGTTGTTGCACAGATTACTTTATTGTAAACAATGTGGTTGTAAACCATCCTTGGAGAAAGGTGCACGTAATATAACGGTTCACGATCCCCCATATAAGGCTCACGGTGTGGGTGAAATGCAAACTCAGCTTGTTATATTCAAGGCTCACTTATATGACTCGACGAACAGCTTGGTATTCTCGTGACCGAAGCTGAGTCTATGGGCCTATCACTATCGCATCGCCGATAGGTCCGATGGGCTCTCTTGTCTTCTTCCAACCTCATTTCTGCTCTTGCACCTCGCCATCTCGCATGCTCTCCCACCCCCTCCCCCTCAAGTATCTGCAGGATGCATGTGGTCACCAGCAACCAACTCCTCATGAAACTGCCTAAATCCAGAACCACTGCTCAACCTCCATCATTTATTCTCTCTCTCCTACCAAGCCGTAGAACCACCTTCCACACTCTTCTTCGATATCATTTTTCTCTCCTGGTTTTCAAGATAGCTATTCACCATCATCTCAAGTTCATTCTGCTCGACATCCATGATCTTTCTCTACAACCCGTTAAACCACCCACCCCTCCCAAAATTTTTGCTTGTTGTATCCATCTTGTCCACCCCTTGCATTTACACTATCCCTCACCGTTACCTGCATCCCTTGTTTGTCCTTCTCCGTTTACTTCTCTCTCTGCCCGTGCTATTTGCCGTTTCCCCTCTCTCCTGCTGTTCCTTTGTTGTGTTTCATTCTTCATGAGCCTAGACCATTGTATTTAAAATAAAATAATAATAATAATAAAATAATAAAATGAAATGGTGTCAAGCTAAATGTTATTGGAGGTCCTCCAAAGCTAGATGTGTTTCGCAAGACAAGCATAAAGTTCTAAACTACACAGTGTGCCACTTACCTTTATCTGTCTTTGGGAAAAAGGAAAGAAACAGTTTCCAGCACTGGTGACCTACACAGAACAACTGTTTGAGCTACGTGTGATCGTCGCACACTACTTATAGTTGTTATACACTGTGCCAAAATCTACTGCGTTTGCTTCATAAACTGAGCTTAAGCACTATAATCTTGACGCACCTCTGGTTCAGGTACGGGCTCGCCGATTCAAAAAAAGTGTGAAAGAATAACCGACGGAATGTAAAAGGCAAAAATGCCAATTGCAATCTGTAGAAGGTGATGAACGGCAATGACACATCACAGACAAGAATTGAGGTTAATGCATGATAATTGTAATTGATGTGAGAACATCTGGTGATGGGTACAGAATGGGGCTGAACAATGCTCTTTAGTATTTCAATATAGTCCCTGGAAAGTGGGTGGCAGCACTTGTGACTTCAACAGTGGGCCTTTCCCACCAACAAGCCCGTCAGACCAGCGGCTGAAAAATAAATAAGTATTAAAAAAAAAACACCACCAAGTTGTTGTTGCAAACTAAAAAAAAAATCTAAATGGGCAATAAACAATTAAATCAGACTTCCAATCACTGAATTCTACCGTGATCCATATGTACTGACAGAAGTTCTAGGTTTGTGATCAACCCGGACTTTTATGGTGCGAACAGTATGTGTACTTATCTGCAGCTGTAGGTATGCATTTACCGTTAACCAGAGAATTCAAAACCATGCCAATTCAAATAAGAGAAATTAAAAAAAAACATGTAATTTCAAAACCAAGTTGATCTCAACAAGAAAGGGTTTTGTGTGTCTCAACCGCATCCTGTGCACAGGGGGAGCAATTCTCGTGCAACATCTCCAAGGGCCTTCCTTTAGTATGCTCACAGCCGGAGCCAATAGGACGGCCTCTCTGGGACCCTGCAACAAGTGTGAGATGGTGAAGGAGGAGGAGGAGGAGGAGTAAGGAGGAGGAGGAGGATTGGGACCATACTCTGTGCAAGGAGCGTTGCGTGCTGCTTAAACAGTCTCTCTTGGGCTATTGGGCCACAATCCTGGACCGGGTCGGCTCACTCCGACACGTATACCGCATGCTGCACTCATTTTGCCGACCTTGGAGGATGACCGGGCGAGTTAACCCCACCTGGTATTAATTCCAACATTCTGGAGCCGGGATTTGAACTCGGACCCGAGGATCCAAAGGCCATTAAGCACCTTAACCATCTAAGCCAACACAGGCATACAGAGGTGAAGGGTCAAACACATTATTAACTGTAATAAACTAGAGCTCATAGAAACATTACCTTGAATTCGTGAGAAACAGAGTATGGGTGGATGCTACGAGCGGCAAATGTTGATTATCGTGATGACTAAGCCCCGTAATATTGTGGTCGCAAGTGTGCTTCACGGAAGGTTTTTTTAAAGTGGCCAACAAGGCGATTTGTGTTCTTGTGTTAAAGTCTATAATTCATGAATAAATAAAATTTGAGAGGTTGTAGGAAAAAAAAAACTTTTCGGAAGTTTTACCATTGTCTGATCATGTGTCCTGGATACCCCAACTTATTTCACAGCATTTACATGTTCTTCATGCCTGTTGTTTTGTGTCCTTATATGAATCGCTTAAAAAACATAAGTTTCTCTGTTTGGAAATGATTTTTAACATTGTTTGTCTTCCAGACAAAGCAGAAAGAGTAAAAAAAAAAAAATTCTCTCTCCTATCTATGTGCCCGATCGGGACCGATTCAGAGCCCAAAGTTCGTGTGTTCGTGTTCAAAATAAAAACATTCATGGTAAGTTAGAGTTATTCTCGATTATAAACTGACATTTGTAAGACAGATCAGAGTGGCATTTTGAAACCACCCCAACTTGTTGTTTCTCAAGAATTCTCAAGATATATATTAATATGTATAAATATATATACCGTTAATATAATATTGATATATATTTATGTATAAAATATATATACTCGTATATATACGATATATATATATATAATTGTAATAATAATATATACTGTATATCTTCTTCTTCTTCAGGCTGAAATCCCCGTTAGGCCGGTCGCCCAGCGAAATCTCCGTTATTGATCCGCATAATGATTTGGCACGGTTTTACCCGATGCCTTCCTACACTAACCCTGGTCGGCCTCTTACGACACAGGGATATTAACGCTATCTAACGCGGGGCATACACCGGGCCCAGTACAACTGGTAACTCCACTTTGGCCGACCTCGAAGAATGACAGGCTGAGTCAACCCTCGCTTGGTGTATTAATTTCAGTGGTCCCAACGGGCTTGACTGCAGGACCTTTTGATCCCAAGCCCGCTGCCCTAACACTGCACCAACACCAGGCCCTATATATAATAGTACTGTACTAATACGCATATAATATATATATATATCCTATACATAACGTTAATATTATATATATAATATATATGTAATATATATCATATATAATATATTATATATATAATATATATTGAATTATGTGGTTGACCCTTCACCTGTGTATGCCCTTGGTGCTGGCTTAATGGTTTTAGGGTGCGGGGCCTTTGGGGATCCGCAGGGTCCCTGAGTTCCAGATCCCGCTTTCAGCTGTTGATTCAGAGCCAAAGTTTCGTGCTGTTCGCTTTCAAAATAAAACTTCAATTTAAGTTCCGTTATTCCCGATTAATTAAAAATGACAAATTTGTTAGACAACGGACCAAAGTAAACCACTTGCTTAACCTCACCTTTCGCTTCAACACGTGCAGGGTAAAAAAATAAAATAGGAGAAAATAATGAGACAGGACAAAAAGACAAGTTAAGTTGTTTTCTTGTCCAGTGACCAAAGGCTCATGAAGGTGATTTAACATGTAAAACATTTATGGGGAAGAACATAAAAGGCAGCAGTGTACATCTGTATAAGTTTACAAGAAAACGAGCAGACATATGGACAAATTAACACCATCTCTGGGGATTTATGACTTCCAAGGTTCCAGATTCTGAATCTGCAGTTCAATGTTGAAATACCAGAAACCGGAAAATATTTAGTTTCCATCATTCTGGTTTATATGTAATCTTGAGGTTATCCCAGGTCTTCACCCCATCGGAAAATAGAGCGGGGGGAGCATGGTCTCCATATGAATCTTCTACACCCAGACTTTGCCAGGTTGAACATTGTGAAAATCGGACATTCCTAAGCTGTCCGACACATCCTCCGAAATCCTGTGAGGGTGAAGATGTGGAAAAGTGGAAAGTGAAAACTTGCATTGAGATGGAATGGCAAAATGCAACACAGATGGATGCTGTGGTTAAACTGCAACCTCCATATCAATGTACTTTGGAAACGTATTACAAACTTAAGGGGATGAAAGAAGAGAGAGAGAGTAGAGAGAGAGAGAGAGAGAGAAGAGAGAGAGAGAGAGGAAAGAGAGAGAAACGAGAGAGAAGAGACGAGAGAGAAGATCAGAAGAGAAAAAAAAAATCTGGCAAAATTTATTTCAACTTCGGTTTTAAACGTAACCGCATGTATTCAGCACCCAAATCAAATAAAGGTCTAATTGGGTGGGCTAACGTCGCGCGAAACAGACTCCTCACCGTTGAGAATGCTCTCAGCTTGTTCTACCGCAACTTCTCTGTAACTGCGCCGAAACCGCCGGCCATTGCAAACGGCTTTGTGGCCCGGTAGCCATCCGGTAAGTGGCGTCTTACCTGTTGAAACAAAGTACCACGTGTTCAAGAAGTACTTATTGCTTTCTTCCTCTTGTATCCTATCACAAAACAAGGTCAATCTTGAATATGAGCAATACTTTGAAAAAGTTTAGACTGTTGCCCTCGTGGCCTGAAAAACAGGTCTCTTCAAAGATAATTGACCATTTTAAGAGAAACTTGGACATACTGACGAATTTGGGAAAAGCACAAAGGGCTGATAGTATAGCCTGAAGGTAAAGCATGCTTTCACTCAGAGCTGTCCAATCGTCGCGGGCTGGAATCCCGACCCAGCTGTAAACTGTCATCCTGGGTGTTTTCTTAATAATAGGCGATTCAATCCAATGTTACTAGGGTGTACCCAACTTTTGCAAAAGTAGTGCTGCGGAATGGGAAGCACTATGGCCTATCATTCCACCTATGAAAAGTTATGGTGATCGACAAAGTTTGAAAATTTTCCCACCCTTCTCTGTATTGATTTGAACGGCGGGCCGGGCATTTTGGGAAATTTCAAGGAAAAAATCTCCATATTTTGAGAAATAATATTTAGATTTTATAATATTTGTACAAGACTATATTCTCTTGTTTAGATGGCCGATGCACTTCATAGGCACCATTATGATAGTAAGTACCGTAAATTTATTCACACAAACTGTCCCAAACATTTGTGAGAAGGGGTTGCCATTTTGGAAATTCAGTGAAAATCGTTCATTTGTGTATATCTAATGAAATATACTTATTTTTTGAGGTCTTTGTGTGAGCGTGGCAGATAACCTTGACTGACATATATATGAACTGCACATAAAACAATGTAGTCGAGCACGTGACCAGAGCAAACAAAAAGATCCCGGGAACAGAAGCTATTTCGTCTGATATAAAGAAAAAAAGGCCGAATGGCACCCTTGTTATTGACTAACACAAAACTGAACATATGTTTTCCTGGGATTCAGCAATCCCCTGGTTGTTGTGAAGTAGGCGGCAGGACTTTCTTCATCTGGTCCGGGAACAGTTAGAGAAAAAACGTTTCCTTCGAGATGATTATATAGGAATAATCACGGCTCGTGGTTAATTGCCGTGGTGGTAATCTCGCAACTTAAGTTTAGTGTCCCTGGCGCTGACCACCACGCCAGAGTGGATGCGAAAAGGCCATCTATTTTCTCAGAATTATAGCTTTGCTCCAGACAGTTCAAGATATCGGATGTTCAACAAGTTGTATTTTAAAACAGATACCAAGTTCGTAAGGTCTGATTCTATTGCTTAAAGGCATTCCTACAGAGTCACTTATACACTGGCGGCACGACACCCCCGATCTGAGTTCTGGCTGACTGTTCCTGTACAAACATTACGAAGTGTGTATGCAGATTGCTTGTATCTTGTCCATGCAATCGCCAAACTTCGGTACTAACACCTCAGTTATTGTGTTGTCCTAGCTGGAATACCGGGGTCCCCGAGGCACAGAGAGAGAGACTGGAGTTTGAATGGACAGTGTATTTGAATACAGGAACGGCTGAGAAGTTCGAACTCTGGCAAGCCCACAAAATCCCCACGGTGGAATTTTAATTCAACATTGATGATATCACCACGCTAAAGGTCTTCCATTAGCCAAGGAATCCTGGCTGATGTTCTGACCTCCTAGGAATTGACGATGATCAGGAGTGTGCTGCAGACAACCTTTGGCTATGTGGGACAAGTTCGCCGATTAACAGGAAAATTTGCGAAAGTGCTAATTCTTTGCGTGTCGTAACATGGATTAGCTGAAAGAGGAATTAAGCTAGTGTCTGACTTTATTCATATGTGCAATGAATGAGGAAAACGTCAAGCATTGCTACAGTGCGTGGAAGAGCACAGGAAGCTTTACCCAGACTAGAACAGAAACAAACGATATGTTCTCTATAAGATATCCTTGTGTGGGTTGCTTGTTTGCTAGTTTGCTTGATTGTTATGTTGTCATTATGAGAAACCATGTCGCCTTAAAACATATTGGTTGTTCTCATAATTAATTGATTCATGCCTCTCATTTGTCAT
>CM068959.1:88759618-88773675 GCA_035128595.1 Eptatretus atami
TAAGAACGTCCTGCGCTACTTCACACAACCAGGGATCTGCTGAATCCCAGGAAAATATGTTCAGTTTTGTGTAGTCAATAACAAGGGTGTTCCATTCGGCCTTCAAACGACGAAATAGCTTTGTACCCGGATCTTTTGTTTGCTCTGTCACGTGCTCGACTACATGTTTTATGTGCAGTTCATATATATAATTGGTCAGTCAAGTTTATCTGCAAGTACACAAAGAATAAAAAATATATATTTCATTAGATATACACAAAATATACGATTTTCACTGAATTCCAAAATGGCAACCCCTTCTCAAAATGTTGGGACAAGTTTGTGAATAATATTTACGGGTACTTACTATCATAATGGTGCCTACTGAAGTGCATTCGGCCATCTAAACACAGAGAAATATATTTTAAAAAATATTCAAAAATCAATATTATTTCCAAAATATGGATTTTTCCTGAAATTTCAAAATGCCGGCCCGCAGTCAAAAAAAGGTGGGAAAATTTTCAAACTTTGGTCGATCACCTAACTTCACTAGTGGAATCGATAGGCACATAGTGCTTCATTCCAGCAACTACTTTTGCAAAAGTGGTACACCCTAGTACACATTGATGAATCGCCTTTATTAAGAAACACCAGGATGACAGTTTACAGCTGGGTCGGGATTCTAGCCGAGATTGGACAGCTCTGATGAAAGAGTGCTTACCTCTAGGCTATACTATCAGCCCTTTGTCCTTTTCAAATTCAGCAGTATGTCCAAAGTTTCTCTTAAATGGTCAATTATCTTGAGAGACTGTTGTTCAGGCCCACGAGGGCAACAGTCTAAACTTTTTCAAGTATTGCTCATGATTCAAGATGACCTTGTTTTGTGATAGGATACAAGAGGAGAAGCAATATGTCTTCATGAACCAGTGGTAATTGTTCAACAGGTAAGCGCCACTTACCTGGATGGCTACCGGGCCACAGCCGTTTGCATGGCCGGGGGTTCGCGAGCTACAGAGAAGTTGCGTAGAACAGCTGAGAGCATTCTCAAACGGTGAGTCTTGTTTCCGCGACGTAGCCACCCAATTAGACTTTATTTGATTTGTGTCTGAATACATGCCGGTTACTGTAAACCAATTTGAAATAAATATTTGCCAGATTTTTTTTTTCTCTTCTTCGCTCTTCTCTCTCTCTCTCTCTCTCTCTCTCTCTCTCTCTCTCTCTCTCTTCATCCCCTTAAGTTGTAATACGTTTCCAAAGTACATTGAATGAGGTTGCAGTTTAACCACAAGCATCCATCTGTGTTGCATGTTTGCCATCATCTCAATGGCAAGTTCTTCACTTTCCACATCTTCCTCCCTCACACAGGATTCGGAGGATGTTTCGGCAGCTAGGAATGTCCGATTTCACAAATGTCAACCTGCAAGTCCTGGGTGTAGAAGATTCATATGGAGACCATGCTCGCTCTTTATCCGATGGGGTGAGACCTGCATAACCTCAAGATTACAGTATAACCCAGAATGATGAAACTAAATATTTTCCGTTTTGGTATTCACATTTGAACCTGCAGATCAGAATACTGGGAACCTGAGTCATAAATCCCAGAGATGGTGTTAATTTGTCCATTGTCTGCTCGTTTTCTTGTAACTTATACAGATGTACACTGCTGCCTTTTATGTTCTTCCCCATAAATGTTTTACATGTAAAATCACCTTCATGAGCCTTGGATCACTGGACAAGAAAACAAACTTAACTCTGTCTTTTTTGTCCTTGTCTCATTATTTTCTCCCTATTTATTTTTTTACCCTGCACGTGTGAAGCGAAAGGTGAGGTTAAGCAATTGGTTCACTTTGTCTGTCTGTCTACAAATGTCATTTTATAATCGAGGAATAACTGAACTTAAATTGAATGTTTTATTTTGAACACGAACACACGAACTTTGGCTCTGAATTCAACAGCTGAGCGGGATCTGAACTCAGGACCCTGGGATCCAAAGGCCCGCCACCCTAACCATTAAGCCAGCACCAGGCATACACAGGTGAAGGGTCAAACACATATTCAAATATATATATATATATATATATATATATATATATATATATATAGTGTTACGCTCTGGAAATTCGCAAACACCATAAAGGTCCCGTAGGTGAGATATATTTCTTAAGTACATGTGTAGTTAGCCCAAACCCATTGTATAGAGGGAATTAATGTGATTCATTCGGGCTGCGATCCTTTGAGTTAGGCGTTTTTCTGTTCTACCTTTGTTTTGAGCCACCCACGCCAAACAACAACAACGCCAGCAGCAAAACCTACCTTCACCACTCGCTACGCAAACCTCACACACCGCCATTCCAAACAGCGCCATGGCCATCGGACACCGCCGAAAACCCTCCACCACCTTCTCCTACGGCCATTCCCGCGCCACCTGTGGACGCCGAGCGTCGAGCTGTCTTCAGCGAGACACGCGAGACGCGAGTGCAGATGGCGGGTTTTTCTGAGGAGAATTCGGATCAGGAATGATGCACGCCCACATCTGATCCACCCAATCAGGAAGCGCGGGGCGGCTTGGCCCCACCTCCAGACGCGCCTGACGAAAATCGGCATATGCAAATTTGAGGATCAGGAATGATACACGCCCCTTTTTCTCCGTCCAATCGGCGAGCGTGGCTCCGCCCCGAGGTCGTTTGGATCCGATAATTTGCATATGGTGGGTTCCCAGCCGATAAAAGGCGAGCGCAGTGAGTCAGTATCGAGCAGTGTCGGTGGAGGAGTGTCGGTGGAGGAGGAGTATCGAGCAGAGTGTCGGTGGAGCAGCAGATCGGTGAGGAAGTCAGTTGGGCGGGTCGTTGGAGACGGAGCTCGAGAGATCGGTGAGGCGAGATCGGTGGGGCAGACGGCTGCGGAGGCGAACGCTGAGGTGGACCTGGAGGCTCGCTCGCGGGATTCGAGCGAGCCAGCCATACTCCCTCCCCAGAGCATCAACATTCCCCCTTTTCCCCCGCGCTGAGAGAGTGCGACAAGGGGCCCCGTTCCCACTTACACAGCAGGTGCCCACGGAACCGCCGTGCAGCGACATTCTGCGGCTCGCCACGAGGGCGCGGGTAGGACCCTTCGGTCTCGTGGGCCTGGCCGCTCATCCAGGTCCCACGCGCATTAGGCCCACGGCCCAGTCTGACTCCCTTGCCTTTGAGGGGTCTTTTCTTTGCTTCGGTGTGAAATGCGTGTTGTCGCCGTGTCTTGTAAGGTAGTAACTGTATAAGTGGTCCGTGTGTCGTGTAGTTCGGTTTTAACTCCTTTTATATGTGCATTTCTTTTGTTCATGTAATATATGTGCAATCGTTAATTGTGACTGTAAATACGTGCTATAGGTGTGAATCCGTGTGCCACGGAATAAATGTGCATTGTGTGAACTGTTTCCCGTTTCGCTTCGTCTTTTCTTTAATTGAACCTCCATCCTGCTTCACGTAAAGGGTTCGTAGTGGGTGCAAAACGCCCGGTAAATAATCTGAACCGTCGAGGTCGACGATAAACCGCTCGTTATCCTGATAGTACGGAACGGCCCGCCCAAGCGGCTCGTGTCCGGAGTCGACCTGCGGCGAGGTACGATCGCCGGTTTACCATCCGCGTGGGTACTTAGGTAGGTCGAATTTGGCGAACAACCCTATCCTACGCGGGTGGCCGATTGGCACGATTGTGGTGAGGTCGAAAGGCCCACCCGTGACTGGATCCCGGCGTCACCGGAGGGTCACGACTGAATTGTCCGTCCGGTGGGCGAGGCGGTCGCGGTTCGAGTCGCGTGGCGATCGCACGCCGACGGGCGCGAATTCGCAACACTGGTGTCAGAGAGCGGGAAAACAAACCCTCCTGTCTCCAGCTAAATTCACGGGAATCGGTCCAGGGGTGAGGGGAGCGACCCCGATTCCCTCTAAATTACGAGCGATTAAATTAACCCCTACGTGGAATAAGATGGCGTCTCAAGGCGAGCGGGAGCCGGGGTAGTAGAGATGTATATGTGTAGTGATGTAGAATCCATGGTCCAGGATGAGACCCCATGCAGGAAATGCTTAATGAGCAGGAACAATTTCCCCCCAACTGAACCCAGGGCCCGAAATGGGCGCGGCGGCGCCAGAGGCCGCGGTGTATGACACCCCCACCCGCCTCCGTCAAAGTCCTTCCCAGTCGCCGGCGACCCGCGCCTGAGGGTGAAGCGATTGCCGCGGACCCACTTAACGTGGGCCAGGTAACATGATTTGCAGGCAATAAGCGGAATGAAGCAGCAAATGAGCGAAATGAAAAACGAAATGAAAAACGAAATAAAAGGAGTGAAAGCAATGGAAACAAACACAAACGAAATGAACGGCAAAATGGATGGAATGAACGAAAAAATGGATGGAGACGCACTCAAATGGAAACAACAAAAACGAAATGAAGGAAGAAATAAAAGAAATGCGGGGTGAAACGCAGCAAATGGGCCGGAGCCTGCAGGCGGGCATGAAGGCAACAACAGCGAAGTGCGTAATGGCGACGCCACGTGTGGGAGCGAACGAGCTGGGAGGGGTGCAACGGTTGTCAGGCCCGCGGTGAAGGCGGGTGAGAAAAAATAATTCGGGAGACGTGTTGGGCGAGAAGTGTGGAGGTGACGAAAAAAGTGACTGTAACCGAGAGGGAAAAATTAATTGGGGTGACGGAGACGTGCACGAAGGAAATGAAAATAGTGGAGTGTGAGAAAAGACTGCAAGACATGACGAAGAAGTTGATAAGCTGGGACGGGAGGTAAAAACGGAGACAGAGGAATGGGAAGACGGATAGACAAACACAAGGGGAAGCCGGAAGGACAGTTAGAAGCCAAAGTAAGGTCGGAGTGTGCGGAGATGAAAAGGAATTGGAAAAGAAAACTGAGTTACAGAAACACCAGAACGAAGAGACGGAATTACAAAACGAGTTGAGGATGGTGAGAGAGGAAAGAACGAGAACGGAGAATGAAACGTTAGGAACCACGCTGTACAGATCCAACAGCTGGAAGCGAAGGCCAGATTAAAGAATGAGATGCAAAAAGAGTAATGATGGAAGAACGAATGAGACAGAAGAAGGAAATCGATCAATGGAAGGAAACCACGAGATTGCAGAATGAGGAACAAGAAAGAGTCCTGAAAGAACAAAGATTACGACAGGAGAACGAAGTCAGCCAACTGAAAGAAATAACGAGATTACAGAATGAGGAACAAGAAAGACAGTGGAATAGAAAACTGAAAGAGTATGAATTTGAAACTGAACGACAAAAGAAAAAAAATAGGTTGGAATACGAGGAGAAGTTGAAGAGCAACGAATGAAGCAGGAAGGAGAAATCAGGAGATTGAAGGACACAACGAGATTGGAGAGGGAAGAACGAGAGGAACAATGGGATAGAAAACAAAGAGGAACATGAAGCCGAGGTTGACCAATTGAAAGAAAAGGCAAGGCTGGAGTGCGAAGAGGTAGACAAAGAACAGCGAATGAAACACAAAAGGGAAATTAACCACATGAAGAAAACCATGAAACTGCAGAGGAGAGTGGGAGAGAAAACAAAAACAAAACGAGTTTGAAATTAATGAACTGAAGGAGGTAGAAGTATTGCCAGAGACACAGGAGATAAGACACGAGGTGAAAGGAATTGGGAGGGAGAGAAAAGAACAATTAGACGGAAAGCAAGGATGAGGTACGCGGAGATCCTGAAAGAGCAAGGAGTGAAACAGAGGGAAGGACGGGAGCGACTTAAGGAGAAAGCAAGGTTGACCTATGTAAAGATAAGGGAAAGACGCCAGAAAGAAGCAGAGTCTAATAGACACGAGGAGACACAGAAACTAATAAAGTATAAGACACGAGGTGAAAGGAATTGGAGGGAGAGAAAAGAACAATTAAGACGGAAAGCAAGGATGAGGTACGCGGAGATCCTGAAAGAGCAAGGAGTGAAACAGAGGGAAGGACGGGAGCGACTTAAGGAGAAAGCAAGGTTGACCTATGTAAAGATAAGGGAAAGACGCCAGAAAGAAGCAGAGTCTAATAGACACGAGGAGACAACAAAGAACTAACAATGTACAGAGACGCGGGAGGTAGAGAAAGTAGAGGAGAGACTGCACGATAAAGACGGGTTAAAGGAACAGAACACACACACACAGAGTTAGCGAGGCTTAATGGGGGCGAGCTCGCGGACTGGGTAGAGACCCGGTGCGAGCAGCGGGATGGCCGCCTCCAGGAACGAGGGAGGGAGTATGCCCCTTGAGGCGAATCACGACCAGGTGGTTCGGTCGTGCCAAGCGGAGTTGAAGGGACGAGTGCTGGATAGGTGCACGTGCAGCTTGGGGGTATAGAGGCCCCGGGAACCCTTGTGGGGACACGAATCCCCAGTGTGGTTGTGCAGGGGGTGTGTTTGCGAGTGTGCGGAGATGCGTGCTTTCCAGCACGCATGGTGTGAGTGAGACCCCCTGTGCAAGTGGAAGGTTGGGTGCAAGTGAGAGGGTCCGTGTAAGGGAGACCGTGTGTGTGAGGTCTCTGTATGTGAGGGAGATGTCGGTCGGCATGCGTGAGCATGCAGCCGCGTCTCCCGGTGTGAATGTGAGTGTGTTGGAGTGGAGTCTGTGCGTCGTAACACGCAGGTATGCGTGGGTGGAACGGAGACGACGGCGACAGAGAGACAGAAGCCGGGTAGCGGCCGTAGCTGTTGTGGGGACCGCGCCGGGTTCACCCAGCAGCGAGCGCGGGTCCGTGCTGTGCAACGCACGAGCCCCCACGTGCTCGCTTGCGGAGTGAAGCCCGGTCCGGAAACGCCAGCGGTGGATTTGCCGATCCGCGAGGCGACAAAGGTTAGGCAGGATAACGGATTTGGACCGGATGGGTTCTCCACGCGAGCTTGTGTTAGGCTCCAACGGGCAGAGCACATGTGTTCGCGTGGGGAGCCCCTCGGAGTGTGAGGTTTGTTTTTGGGGGTGCGCAGGGTGACGTCATGGCTGCACGTGGGTGGAATCCGGCAGGAGGGGTATCCTGCCGGATGGTACCGTCCAAGAGGAACGAGGTACACGTGCAGCTGCATGACGTCACGGGCAAGGTGCAAAGTGCGCGAGCTGTGAGTTGCCGCGCTGGTGCTGCGCGTATTTGGCAATACAAAATTAACGAAAGCAAGCCTCGCTTTCGGTGAACAGGATTCCCAGTAAGGGGTGAAAACCCCTTCCTGGGCACAGGATGGAACTAGCTAGGGGAAGGGTTAGCTTAGTAGACGGCTTCATGGGGCAGGGGTAAGTCCTCATGGAGCCCGTGGAATGGATTAGTTAGAGGGATTGTAGTGAGCTTTAGGATGGGAAAAGAGATTTTGAGACAGTGACAGACTTTGGATGTGTAGAGGGGACGTAGCTTAGCTACGTAGTGTTAAATGGAATGTGCTACTAGTGTAAGGGACGACGGGGAGCACGAGGTAGTTAGGGGAGGTAGTTAGAAGGATGGCAGAGTTCAGCGGTGTGTGTGTGTTGAAGTGTTGGTGAGTTGTGTGAAACGTGTTGAGTGAGTGAGGCCAGCGGGTCTGTGTGTGGAGTGAACGTGGAATGCATGGTGCGATGAGTGATTGGGGGAGGAGTGACTCCCGCCCAAGGGACCCCGGGGTCGGTGTAAGTGAGTTAGCTGGGTTAGTCAAATTGACAAAATGGAGGTCGTTTTGCTGTTGTGGGAGTGTAGGCTCGAAACCTATTTGGAGGGGTGCAGGAGCCCTGTTGACGGGCTGGGAGCGTGGCTGCGAACGGTGAGTATCGCTGAGTGGGTACCCCGGGCACCGGGCTAGTCGGCCGTGGTAGGCCAAGGGCCCATGGGGGGCCGGGTTAGCGTAGTGGGCACGGGTGCGCCCGCTTGGTGCGGGGCCCGGAGCGCCGTTGGCCGCGTGGGCAGTGTCGTGGGCACGGGTGACCCTCGGAAAGGGCCCGGGGCGCCAGCCTGCCACGTGTGGCGTTTCAGGGGAGTTGCCATGGGGGCACTCCCCGGTGTTTAGGGAGCTGGTAGGCTCGGAGGCAGTGTAGTGCCGGGGTGCCATCGTTGGGGAATCGGCAGAGGGTCGTGCCTGCCAAATGGAGCCACGCGTCCCAGCCACGAAGCCGTGTGAGGGCACGGAGGAAAATTCGAGGCGAGGCCCGAAATTGTGTGGACACCAACACAGCGACGGGAATCTGTTGTTTAGAACCAATAGATTAAACGAGAGGCGCTTGTTGAAAGCCCCGGGTAGTTTAACAGTTAAATGGATAGGGTAGATTAGGAAGTGTACCCCCCCGCACCATCCATCCTTCGCTCTCGTTGTGGGCCGCTGGACCCACTTTGGTTAGATCGCTGAGATCTGGGGAGGCCATCTTGAGGCTTGGTTGGCCTCGGCACAGGACGCTAGCTCTCCCTTATTCCCCTCGGGAAGGGAACGTAGGGGTTGGGAGTAGGCTAGGGGACAATAGGTTAGCCGAACAAGGACGATAAAGGGGGTTAGGGACGATTTATAGTGGGGAAGTATGAAAGTAAAAAAAAGAAAAAAAAATTAGTTGGGGCTAAATTGGGTTTGACAAATTAAGGGGGTGGGTATGGACAGTGACAGGCAGAGGCGATAGGTGGGCGGGAGACAGGTAGGTAGGACCGAGCCCGCCTTCTGCGAGTGGCCAGCACCACCGCACTCCCTCCACCAACCTCCACGGCACGGCGAGAGGCTGGCCCACTTCATCGGCAGCTGTTGTTTTACTGCTAGGCCTGTGCCGGCCGGATCGTCTGCTGTGTTTTTCTGCAAGGCCTGTGCCGGCCAGTTCGTCTGCCGGCTGTGTTCGCCTGCAGCGGCCTTGTTCTGCAGGCTGTGTTTGCCTGCTATCTTTGCCATGCCATGCCCACTGCCCCATCATCAGTTTGCCCCCGTTCTGTTCAATTTTGCTTTGCACCCCCCTGTTCATTTCCATGCGCGCCAGGATCCCGAAGCAACAGTTTGCAAGCTGCAGGAACTGTCCTGTTGGCAGCTGCAACAAGGGCCTGCAGTGGCGGCCCGTGCACCGGTTTCCTTCTTTGACTCTCTTCTTGTTCCCTGCAGAGTCCATTGATCCTGGGCCATGGAGTAGTGTAAATTATAAGGTAAGGTGTTAAGTTGTATTGTAAATATGAGTGCGCCCCGGCATGTATGTGTTAGCGCCGGCAATTTTATTTAAGTCGTCCGGTGTGAGTGAGTTTGTTTAGTTAGTTACTCAGCCCTCAGGTTATTTATTTTGGGGACACGAATACCATGAATGTCGCACTCAGGGATCCGTAGGTAAAACGTACTAGGGAGAACTACACATGATGGCACACGATAATTTGACGACTCGGGACGAGTCTGTAAAAAGGGGAGGGGGTAGTGTTACGGCTCTGGAAATTCGCAAAACACCATAAAGGTCCCGTAGGTGAGATATATTTCTTAAGTACATGTGTAGTTAGCCCAAACCCATTGTATAGAGGGAATTAATGTGATTCATTCGGGCTGCGATCCTTTGAGTTAGGCGTTTTTCTGTTCTACCTTTGTTTTGAGCCACCACGCCAACAACAACAACAACGCCAGCAGCAAAACCTACCTTCACCACTCGCTACCGCAAACCACTCACATCACCGCATCCAAACGCGCATGGCCATCGGACACCGCCGAAAACCCTCCACCACCTTCTCCTACGGCCATTCCCGCGCCACCTGTGGACGCCGAGCGTCGAGCTGTCTTCAGCGAGACACGCGAGACGCGAGTGCAGATGGCGGGGTTTCTGAGGAGAATTCGGATCAGGAATGATGCACGCCCACATCTGATCCACCCAATCAGGAAGCGCGGGGCGGCTTGGCCCCACCTCCAGACGCGCCTGACGAAAATCGGCATATGCAAATTTGAGGATCAGGAATGATACACGCCCCTTTTTCTCCGTCCAATCGGCGAGCGTGGCTCCGCCCTGAGGTCGTTTGGATCCGATAATTTGCATATGTGGGTTCCCGAAGCCGATAAAAAGGCGAGCGCAGTGGATCAGTACGAGCAGTGCGTGGAGGAGTGTCGGTGGAGGAGGAGTATCGAGCAGAGTGTCGGTGGAGGCAGCAGATCGGTGAGGAAGTCAGTTGGCTGGGTCGTTGGAGACGGATTGAGGAGATCGGTGAGGCGAGATCGGTGGGCAGACGGCTGCGGAGGCGAACGGCTGAGGTGGACCTGGAGGCTCGCGTGCGGGATCGAGCGAGCCACATTCTAGAGCATCAACATCGGCTAGCCGCAGCGCGTCGCGATCGACGTGCGAGCTGCGGCCGAGCGGCCGAGCATCCGGGCGCGAGTGAGCGAGCACGCGAGCGGCAACCCTTCGCGCTGAGAGAGTGCGACAAGGGCCCCGTTCCCACTTACACCAGCAGGTGCCCACGGAACCGCCGTGCAGCGACATTCTGCGGCTCGCCACGAGGGCGCGGGTAGGACCCTTCGGTCTCGTGGGCCTGGCCGCTCATCCAGGTCCCACGCGCATTAGGCCCACGGGCCCAGTCTGACTCCCTTGCCTTTGAGGGGTCTTTTCTTTGCTTCGGTGTGAATGCGTGTTGTGGCGCCGTGTCTTGTAAGGTAGTAACTGTATAAGTGGTCCGTGGGTCGTGTAGTCGGTTTTAACTCCTTTTATATGTGCATTTCTTTTGTTCTATGTAATATATGTGCAATCGTTAATTGTGACTGTAAATACGTGCTATAGGTGTAATCCGTGTGCCACGGAATAAATGTGCATTGTGTGAACTGTTTTCCCGTTTCGCTTCGTCTTTTCTTTAATTGAACCTCATCCTGCTTCACGTAAAGGGTTCGTAGTGGGTGCAAAACGCCCGGTAAATAATCTGAACCGTCGAGGTCGACGATAACACCGCTCGGTTATCCTGATAGTACGGAACGGCCCGCCCAAGCGGCTCGTGTCCGGAGTCGACCTGCGGCGAGGTACGATCGCCCGGTTTACCATCCGCGTGGGTACTTAGGTAGGTCGAATTTGGCGAACAACCCTATCCTACGCGGGTGGCCGATTGGCACGATTGTGGTGAGGTCGAAAGGCCCACCCGTGACTGGATCCCGGCGTCAGCCGGGAGGGTCACGACTGAATTGTCCGTCCGGTGGGCGAGGCGGTCGCGGTTCGAGTCGCGTGGCCGATCGCACGCCGACGACGGCGCGAATTCGCAACAATATATATATCGGTATATGTATAGATAATATATATATGCGGTATATATACAGTATATATATATAGCCTGGTGTTGGTGCAGTGGTTAGGGCAGCGGCTTGGGATCCAAAAGGTCCTGAGTTCAAGCCCCGTTGGACCACTGAATTAATACCACAGGAGGTTGACTCAGCCTGTCATCCTTCCGAGGTCGGCAAAGTGAGTACCAGTGTACTGGGCCCGGTGTATGCCCCGGTTAGAATAGGTGTACCATATCCCTGTGTCGTAAGAGGCGACCAGGGTTGCGTCAGGAAGGGCATCCGGCGTAAAACCTGTGCCAAATCACTATGCGGATCATAACGGATGATCCGCTGTGGCGACCCCTAACGGGATCAGCCGAAAGAAGAAGAAGATATACAGTATATATATTTATACATATATATATATATATACGGTATATATACGGTATATATATTTATACATATATATATATACGATATATATACGGTATATATATTTATACATATATATATATATATTCTTGAGAATTCTTGAGAAACAAGAGTATGGGTGGTTCAAATCCCACTCTGAATCTGTCTACAAATGTTAGTTTATAATCGAGGAATAACTTAACTTACATTGAATGTTTTATTTTGAACACGAACACACGAACTTTGGCTCTGAATTCGTCCCGATCGCACATAGAGAGGAGAGAGAATTTTTTTTTTTTTACTCTTTCTGCTTGTCTGGCAGACAAACAAAGTTAAAAATCATTCCAAACAGGAAACTTATTGTTTTTAAGGATGTCATAAAGGACACAAACAACAGGCATGAAGAACTAATGTAATGTGTGAAATAAGGTGGTGTTACAGACACACTGCATCAACAATGGTAAACTTCCGAAAAGTTTTTTTTTTCCTACAACCTCTAAAATTTTTATTTTATTTCAATTGAATTATAGACTTTAACACAAGAGAACACAAATCGCCTTGTTGGCACTTTAAAAAACCTTCCGTGAAGCAGCACTTGGACACAATATTACGGCATTTTACGTCATCACGACTAATCAAATTTGCCGCTCGTAGACTCCACCCATACTCTTGTTTCTCACGAATTCACAGGGTAATGTGTTCTATGAGCTCTAGTTTATTTACATTGAATATGTGTTTGACCCTTCACCTCTGTATGCCTGGTGTTGGCTTAATGGTTAGGGTGGCTTAATGGCCTTTGGATCCTCGGGTCCTGAGTTCAAATCCCGCTCAGATGTTGAATTAATACCAGGTGGGGTTAACTCGGCCTGTCATCCTTCCAAGGTCGGCAAAATGAGTGCCAGCATGCCGGTATACTGTGTCGGAGTGGCGACCCGTCCAGGATTGTGCCCAATAGCCAAGGAGACTGCTTAAGCAGCACCAACGCTCTGCACAGAGTATGGTCCCAATCTCCTCCTCCTCCTCCTCCTCCTCCTCCTTCACCTCTCACACTTGTGCAGGGTCCCAGAGAGGCCGTCCTTTGGCTCGCTGTGCAGCATACTCAAAGGAAGGCCCTGGAGATGTTTGCACGAGAAATTGCTCCCGCTGGCACAGGGATGGGTGAGACACAAAACCCTTCTTGTTGAGATCAACTTGGTTTGAAATACATTTTTTTTTTTAATTTCTCTTTTGAATTGGCATGGTTTGATCTCTTGGTTACGGTTAAATGCATACTCTACAGCTGCAGTAAGTACAATACTGTTCGCACCATAAAAGTACCGGGTGATCACAAACCTAGAACTTCTGTCAGTACATATGGATCACGTAGAATGTCAGTGTATGGAGTCTGATTTTAATCTGTTATTGCCATTTAGATTTTTTTTTTTAGTTGCAACAACAACTTGGTGTGTTTTTTTTAATACTTATTTATTTTTCAGCCCCTGGTCTGACGGCTATTGTTGGTGGGAGGCCCACTGTGTAAGTCCACAAGTGCTGCCCACCACACTGTTCCAGACATTATTGAATACTAAGGAAAGCATTGTTCAGCCCACTTCTGTACCCATCACCAGATGATTCTCACACAATTACAATTAATCTGCATACCTCATTCTTGTCTGTGATGTGTCATGCCGTTCATCACCTTCTACAGATTGCAATTGGCATTTTTGCCTTTTACATTCCTCGGTTATCTTTCACACTTTGTTTTGAATCGGCGAGCCCTACCTGAACCAGAGGTGGTCAGATATAGTGCTTAAGCTCAGTTATGATGCAACGCAGTAATTTTGCACAAGTGTATAACCAACTATAATAGTGTGCGACGATCACACGTAGCTCAAACTGTGTTTCTGTGTAGGTCACCAGTGCTGAAACTGTTTTCTTTCCTTTTTCCCAAAGACAAGATAAAGGTAAGTGCACCTGTAGTTTGAACTTTATGCTTGTCTTGCGAGAACACATCTAGCTTGAGGACCTCCATAACATTTAGCTTTGACACCCATTTTATTATTATTATTATTATTATTATTATTATTATTTTAAAATACATGGTCTAGGCTCATGGAAGAATGAAACACAACAAAGGGAACAGCAGGAGAGAGGGGAAACGCCAATAGCAGGGCAGAAGGAGAAGGTAAACGGAGAAGGACAAACAAGGGATGCAGGTAACGGTGAGGGATATGGTAGAATGCAAGGGGTGGACAAGATGGATACAAAAGCAAAATTTTGGGAGGGGTGGGGTGGTTTAACGGGTGTAGAAAAGATCATGGATGTCGATGCAGGGGATGACTTGAGATGATGGTGAATAGCTATCTTGAAGACCAGGAGAGAAAAATGATATCGAAGAGAGTGTGGAAGGTGGTTCTACAGGCTGGTAGAGAGAGGAATAAATGAGTGGAGGTGAGCAGTAGTTCTGGATTTAGGCAGTTTCATGAGGAGTTGGTTGCTGGTGGACCACATG
>CM068959.1:88789552-88806989 GCA_035128595.1 Eptatretus atami
ACCAACTCCGACCAACTCTGGCGCTCTCCACACCGACTCCTCTGAACTGGACTCCACACTCTACTGCAGGCTCGACTCTCTGGACTGTAACGGCCCAGCCCAACTCTCTTCTCGGCATTTCAGCCCGGCCTTTTATCGGGTTCGGGGGGGCTTGGTCTTTCACCCCTGGCTGGCTCGCCCATTTTTGTCGTTTTGATCCATTTTGCAAGTCATGCACGGACGTGTTTGAGATCACTCTCACAACGCGGCCGTGTTTGAAATCACTTTTCCGCCGTTGAGGAAGTCATCGTGTTTGTCCGCGGAGATGTTGTTTGTTGGGGATGCCGTTGCTGGGAAAAAGATGGCGGCGCCGTGGAGATGATGGTGAGGAGATGTTGTTTGTTTGTTGAAATGTTGTTGTTTGTGGAGTTGATGGTGAGGACTTGTTGTTTGTGGAGATGATGGTGAGGAGATGTTTTGTTTTAAAATAAAGATAGAAAAAGAATAACGGCTAACTCAAAGATGCACAGCCCGGTACACGAATAATTCCCGTTAGACATTGGTGGGGAAATCTAACCTGGAACACACACTTATCGACATAACTGATCTTCAGGGAACCTGAATGGTGTTCTGTGAATTTCCACAACCGTAACAGTATTTTAAGAAATTGCTCCAGATGTAAATTTTTGCACCAGGACAATTTTAGAAAAGTGCACAAGTTTTCTGTGTATACCTAGCAGAATGTGTGTGTGTGCGTGTGTGCGTGCGAGATTCTTACAGAATTTTTTCTGTAAGGCTCACTTGGCTGCGCCTGGATGGGTTTGAGGGTAGTGGAGTAGTGGCTGAAACCCGAATCCTATCCAGGTTCCTTCGGTATGACGGTGATGTTAACTCTTTAATCTTTACTTCTTTGGATTCCTTCATGGTCTTCTGTTTCGTGTGTGTGTGTGTGTGTGTGTGTGTGTGTGTGTGTCTGTCTAGCACATAAAGTTTGAATAGTGATGTTGCATTGGTGGGTTGACTGACTTCCTGGACGCAACTGAGGTTGTGGATCTACTGATGCAGGTAATCTACTGATGTGGATCCATGACCGATGTGAATTTGCCGTTTGAAGAGGTTCTGGGCTGAAAGGATCGAAACTTCAAAGAAGAACAGTGTCCAGCTGATGATATGTGCGGTCGGGAAACCATTAAAGTGCTTTTAGGTTAAGGTTATTACTTTAGGTAAGGGAACGATGTTTTGAGGTTTACAAATGAAATAAAGTTAAATACAGCTGAGGATGTTGTTAAATTAACATAATCTACAGCAATCCTTAAAAAATTTATTATATTTTAGGAATAGCCGATACTGTACAATTTTCTGTATGTGTGTGTGTCAGTGTTTTACACCAGAAATCCCTGTGTCGAAAGGCTCACCTCTGCATAATGTGCATGGTTGATTTATTCCCCATCCCCCCCCCCCCCCCCCCACTCCCCAATGTGTTGACTTTTACATAACTAAATATTCTACATAGGTTGCATAAACTTTCGAGGTAGTGGACAAAAAAAGGAAACACCTGGGTAAATGAGCGACACCAAGTAACGGCTTCCACACAGGTGTAGCCCATGTGTTAAGCAAATAACATTCCAGCATGCTTTGGGTCATGTAGGAAAATGCTGCACAGCCCCAGTTGCCTATAATTATGGCTGGCATGGCTGCAAGAGATCCCCCATTGCCCCCATCCACAGGAATGTGTGGTCGCCCACAGGTTTTATGAGCATGACATTGATGTTATCCATATGTCATGGTCTTCTTAGTCACCAGATCTGAACCCAATTGAGCATTTATGGGATATTCTGGAATGATGCCTGAGACAGCGTTTTTCACCTCTATCAAACACGTGTGTTCATCGACTTTCTCATGGAAGAATGGTGCCGCATCCCTCCTACAGAATTCCAGATGCTGGTTGACTCTATGCCACGGCGCATACAGGCCATACGTGGTGGCCCAACGCCCTATTTAAGTGACTTTACATTGGTGTTTCCATTTTTTTATCCACTACCTGTAGTTCAGATGTCTAATATATCAGGAAATCTCAACCAAAAAAGAAAAGAAAAATTGTTTCTAATATTTTATTGAACCATTAATGCTTGAGTTCCAGTTGAGTGAGTTGTTTGTGTCCATAGCCACGAATAATAACAGTAACAACCACTCCTTTCACACTGTCAGGCACATAGTGCTGCCGAGGCAGTTTATCCTTGCCGAGGGGGCACAATCCTGGACAGGTTGCCACTCCGACACAGGATACTCAAATGGCTCATTCATCACAGTCAGCTCTTACTCATTTTGCCAACCTCGGAAGTTAACCCCACCGAGTGCTTATGGCACAACAAAGGCTCAAACTCAGGATCATAAGCCAGCCACCTTAACCATTAAGCCACCACTCGATGGTAATTGGCCTACTTATTGATTGTTAATCATTTATCGTGCTGTCCATCTGTCCTGATGGTTCGTTCCGTTTGTGTCTCCTTTAATAAATTATTTATATTTTTAAAGAGGCACGTGTGCGCTTCATTTTGTCATCTCACCATGTTTGGCCGTCGGTGCATTTGATTGGACTTGCCATGGAAAAATGAATTCTTATAATAAACATCTTGATTCGTGGGGGTGATTAAGATTTCCCCCGAAGCACGGGATGAATGTTCCGCTCAGGTGTGTGCTTGTGGTTACCGCATTGGCTATTCGCGAGGCCTTTAGCCCTCGGCGTTTGAGCTTCACCACTCCATGTTTTTTGCCACACTCTTTGGGGCCAAAAACGTGACTATTTCAACACACATTTTAGGAGGAAATGCTTTTTATTGATACATACATTATGCAAATGAAAATAAATCTCTTGCATGTTATGTGAGAGCTTAATCTTACTTAAATGGGCTGAATAAAAATGAACAAAAACTCACTTGCTATTGCTAAAGGAATTCCATCTGCAGGTTCCTACCCTTGCGGGGTGGAAAATGCAAACTGACTCGCCTCAAGCCCTGTGCCTGTGTATAAGGCGCACCATTTATGTTACCCTCATTTTCTTGGGAAAAAAGGGCGCCTTATAAAATGGGGATGCACGGTTATATATATATACTAGCGAGATACTCTTGCTACACCCAAGAGGGAGCCTGAATGCAAACAGACAATGTGGAAACAGCGAATGCCAAACTATGAACCAATATCTTCCACATTCCTGTTGCACCTGCAGTCGAACATCAGGCATGGACAACTGGTTCATGAAGCACTTGGGCAAAAAAAAACTTACTGCAGCTGACCCCCAACAGAAGTAAGGTGGGTAATATTTCAATGTCAGTGGCAAAACTGCTAATGCCGAATCTGTGAATGTCACCGGTGAAAACCCTCGCATTATTTCCTGATTCTCCTTCAAACTCAATCTCTCTATTTTCATTTTAAGCAGCATCATTCCAATGACAAATTAATACTATACCATTAATGTAACAAAATACAATGTTACAAACACTCCTGAAGTAAATGAAGATAAACGCCATTCTGGCATTACATCTGGGTAAGGAGCAGCTTTGTACAGATCGAAAGTCAAAATCGTAATTTCATTGAGGAATTTTTTAACACCTTAGGACACCGGCTGGGACCCCAAAAGGTTCCACAGAAGGTTTGGCAGGGCTAGCCCCAAAAATGAAGGAGTAGTTTGGGGACAGACAGACAGACACTCCTACTTTATAATATCGATGTATATGTTCCTCAATCACAATCCTAGCCACCTGGGGATTATTGATGAGGTGAGAGATGAGATGTCATTGGGTCTTGTTATTTATATGTTGACTGCTCTTGGCATTGCACATGGTACATGATTGGTCACCTCGGTGGTGCACATTTCTGTCTACGCTATCAGTGATGAAACCGGTCCGGTCGCTGAGGGGGTGTGTTGCATTGGGATTCTCATGTATGTACTATTTGTGAATGTCTGCAGCTGTAGAGGAACCCAGGTAATTTTGAAACGGCAAAAGCCTTACCTCGTGGAGCTTTTCTTGGTTGCTTTATGCAGCTTTCTTTGGCTCGAAGAGCATGGGGGTTAATTACGTCCACCGCTGAAGGTGGACTGAGATTATGTTTTCACCTGTCTGTCTGTTTGTCTGTCTATGACCAGGATATCTCAAAAAGTTATGTACAGATTCGGACTAAATTTGGTGGACACGTTGAGTGTGTGACAGGGATGAATTGATTAGATTTTTGTGATGATCCGAATTCGGATCCGGATCTGACAATTTCTTTAAGTGTTTCTTCACCATTGTTTGAATGGGCTTTAAGATGGGGACCTGCCTGATGGTAAGTATCTTCCTGGGAAGTATCAGATCAGTTTCATAATTTGTCCACAATAAAATGCTTGTGTGCAAAATATCCTTAAACAATCATTTATCCTACCAAGCACTATATTTTATAGTGATGAACCCAATGTATGACAACCTAAAAAAAAAAATAAAAGAAGACAATTTTAGACATTTGTGTGCAAAATAAGGGTGTGCAATGTTTTCTCAAAATTGTGTTCTATGTTAGCAAAAACATTTTCAAGTTTACTTACTTTTTCCAACACATGGTAGAGACCACTAAGAATTATGTGATGCCTAATTGTAACTTAATGTTAGGCTTTAAAGCTATACCACGTATTCACTGAACCACCATAACATGCAATGGACACACACCTTGTTGCTCCTTTATTATAACATGAAGCAAAGAATGCAAAGCGGTTCACTTTTCCAGGGAGGTCTGGTTCTTGTCATTGAAACATTTTTCATAGTCCCTATACAGAGAAAACAAAACACCTGCAAGAGACGTGAAAATGTGTTATCAAAACTGACAAAAGTTCACAACAAACTTCATGTTGATAAATTCATTGTGTGACCGGTAACAGTTTCAGGCCGAGTGACCATCAACCATTGGTTGCACCAATGATGGAAGTGGTCCACTTTTGAGTGACCCCTCATTTACAATACAAATATCCTAAGTGAGAGGGGCATACCCAGCATGATGGCTCCCATAGCAAAACTATGCGAGGCAAGGCGCATCCTGGAGAAAATCGGTGACAGATTTTCGAGTCTTCTGTCAGTTATGTTCTTCATGGATTTGATACTGTGCCCCAAGATAATGCAACCACCAAGCACCCCTGGACAGGTACAGGGATTAAAATGAAGTTAAAAAAAAACAAAACTTTTCATGTACATGCACAGTTTAGAATGTAGTTAAACTCATGAACTCCTTGGCCTCAACATCAGCCAAGGTCTTTCTTGGGTTGACCGTGCAGCGAAGCTGGCCTCTGACGTCACCCTCAATCGAGGCATCATTCTGTGTGTGGAACTGCTCCTCACACTGTTTTATCCCACTCTTCCCTACAGGGCTTCAAAATCATGTGCATCACAATGCCTCATCACCCTCCATCCTCACTGACAATATATATATATATATATATATATATATATATTGTTGCGAATTCACGCCCGCCGGCTGGCGATCGGCCACGTAACTCGAATCGCGACACGTCGCCCACCAGACGGACAATTCAGTCGTGACCCTCCGGGAACTACCGCCCGGAGCCAGTCACGGGTGGGGTTTAACCTCACCACGATCGTGCCAATTGCCCACCGCGCAGGATAGGGTTGCTCGCCAATTCGACCTACCTAAGTACCTGCGCGAGTGGTCGACCGGGCGATCGTACCTCGCCGCAGGTCGACTTCGGACACGAACCGCTTAAGCGGTTCGTTCCGTGCTGCAGAGATAACCGAGCGGAGTTATCGTCGACCTCGACGGTTAGGATTATTACCGAGCGTTTTAAACCCACTATCAATCCTTACGTGATGCAAGATGGAGATTCAATACAAGGAAAAACGAAGGATACGGGAAAACAGTTCACACAATGCACTTTAATACGGACACACGAAGCACGTATATACAGCCATACAATCAAAACAAAATGCAAGGAAAGAGTTAACACCGAATGGGCAATGTACAGGCACAGACACTTAGGCAGTTCTACTTGTTGGACACGGCGCCACAGCATGCATTCAACCCGAAAGAAAAGAAAGCCACCCTCACAGGCAAGGAGGCACACGGTCCGTGAGCCAAATGTACGTGGATCCTGAAGGAGCAGCCAGGTCCACGAGACCGAGAAGGTCTTACCCGCGTCCTCGGTGACGCGATGGCGGGCAAGCCGCAATGTTCGCGCAGCTGCGCCCCGACTCCGTGCCCCTGGCGTGGTCGGCGAGCCTCTCCCGGCGTGCTCGCGCGAGCAGTTTTGTTGGCACCACGTTTAGGGTGGGGGAGGAACGGGGCCCCCGGCACTATCTCAGCGCGGATGGGGGGGAAATTGCTGATGCTCAGGGAGAGGGAATGGCTGGCTGGCTTGGACCCCGCGACGAGACGACCGACCCCCACACCGCAACCTCGTTGACGACCTCCGTCTCCACTTGACTCGACTTGAACTCGACCAGCCGCCTGCAACTGAACCGCGCGAACTCCACTCGACCCGCACTGAACTGACTCACTCAACTCCACTCAACTCAACTGCCCAACTAACTTCAACTCAACTGCAACTCAACTCCCAACTCAACTAACACCTGA
Organism: Eptatretus atami; assembly: GCA_035128595.1. NCBI lineage: Eukaryota > Metazoa > Chordata > Myxini > Myxiniformes > Myxinidae > Eptatretus > Eptatretus atami. The sequence goes on from CM068959.1 coordinate 88,796,141, forward strand.
GTCGCCTTATGCTCACGTCTTTATAGCCTCAGGAGGAGCCTATATGCAAATATTCGGATCAAAACGCGATTGGAGCGGGGCACGCCACCCTCTGTTCAGCCATTGGTGCGGAAAAAGGGGCGTGAAGCCTTTTTGATCCGAATTCCTCTCGGAAAGGCCGCCATTCGCGCTCGCGGCTCGATGCGTTCGGCACCAATCGCCGAACGGGCCTAGACAGCCCGACGTTCAGTGTTCACAGGTGGTGCGGTTGCTGGTTGTGAAGGAGAAAGGCGAAGGTGGTGGAGGGTTTTCTGTGGTGGTTTGGTGTTGGCGGGCGTCGTTTGGAATGGCGGTGAAGCGATGTTTGCGGATGGAGTTGTGAAGGTAAAGGTAGTGGCTGTTTGCGTTGTTGGCGGCTTAATGGTCGAAAATAACAATAGAGAAAGAAAAATGGCTAACTCAAAGCGTCGCAGCCGGATGAATCACACATATTCCTCGATACAACGGGTTTGGGCTAACTACACATGAACTTACCGATATATCTCACCTGAGGACCTTTAGGTGTAATGCGAATTTCCACAACGGTAACAATATATATATATATATTACAATATTGTTGCGAATCTGGAAAGCTATCACACTCAACATTCAGGTCCTTTAGCTCAGTTATCTCGGTAAGTACGTGTTTTATAGATAGCTCCCCCCCCCCCCCCTGGTCTAATGGGTGAATAAGTGTAAATGGCTGCGATTTGTTATTGGAATACCCCATCTGCCGAAACAACAAACAGCAGCAACAACAACAATGCCACCTTCACGTCCATCCTGATGCCATGATGCTCGCGGCATTCTTTGTGCACACGCCAGCCAGCAGGCGCGTGCGTGGGCGGAGTCTAGCGTCGGCATGGCGTCCCTCCTTAGCCAATCGGCAGGGAGCGGGCGTCTTTCCCACCCCGTCTCCGACTCGACACGGTCGCCATTAGACACGCGGTCGGAAGTGAGGCGGTGGGCGGAGCCACAAACACCTCCGCTGGAGACTCCGCCCAGAGGAGTGGGAGTGCCCCGCCTACCGCGCGCCTGTCCAATGGAGGGCGGGCAGGGAATCGCATGATTGTTTCCGACCAACGAGAAGGCGAGGAGAGGAGGGGTGGTCGGCACAGGAGGGGGAGGATAAAAGTCGGGTTGATCCCCAGGAGGATCGATCTATCTCTCTCTCTCATTATCTCTGGTGGTCAGGTTCAGCCGCCCAGAAGATCTCTCGTGGTCAGGTTCAGCCGCCGGAGGATCTCTCGAGGTCAGGTTCAGCCGCCAGAAGATCTCTCGTGGTCAGGTTCAGCTAGGCTGGCTCGGACGACGGTGCCCGGAGCTCCAAAAATAAGGGGACGTCCAGCCGCGCGCTCGCGGCCAGGTAGCCGGCTATCCTGACTCCCAGCCAGACTATCCTCCTCGGCTGGAGAGCCGAATAAAGACCTGTGGGGTCCAATTCTGTTGTGTGTGTGTGTGTGTGTGTGTGTGTTTGTGGCACCAGTCCAATAAGTAGTGAAACTGTTTAAGTGCTTGCTGTATAAATCTTCGCATTGCATTTCTGATATTCGGTATAGCTCTGTCTTCTGTGTTCCCTTGGCCCCCATTGCTTTATAAATAAATCCCATTTGTTAAATGTTCTCAGCTCGTTCGTGTCCATTCCGGCATTGACTGAGCATGTCGCGTGCTGAGGAAATCAGCAGGCCATTGTGCCACAGAAACGGAATAATCGGACCGACGGAACTTGGCGATTGAAACCGCTCGGCATCGCACACGGAACGAGCTCGCTAAGCGGCTCGGTTTCGTACGGGTTCCGTCGAGGGTGTGAAGACTCGGTAGATCACCACGTGGTCTCTAGGTATTTTGAGATTTGGCGAATAACCCTGTACCACGTGGTGGAAATATTGACCCTTCACGGTCCAAAGGGACCCGTACTCTCCGGACTTTTCCGAACAGTACAATCTGATTTCCGGGCAATCGGTCGAGCCGACTCTACTGTTCGTGCTCGCAGCCGACGTCCCGGCCCCGTAACAATATGTATCGTCTTTATTTTTATTTTAGGTTTTAGTTTTTCTTTACATGAGTGAGGCTCATGGAAGAGCAAGGTAGAACTGACTGGGGTAAACATCAAGGGAATGAATGAACAGGAAAGAAAAAGAAAAAAAAAAGGAGAGGGGGGAACACTGAAACTAGAAAGTAAGATGTTTGATTTAGGAAAGGTTAATGGAGTAAAGATCATGGGTCAGAATTGCGGATGACAAGAGATGGCGGTGCACTGCTTGCTTGGAGCCCTGGAGGGAAGAGCGAGACAGAGCGGCCTGTAGAAGTTGGTTCCATACATGTGAGAAGCGAGAAATAGAGGGGAGGTTTGCAGTCAGAATTTGGAAGACTAACCAAGAGGGGGTAGGGGGCTGGTAGTATGGCCTATAGGTACACACACTTGTCTTAAAGCTGTCTCACCTGGGTTTGAATCCCAACCCAGCTTATATAAACTGTCATCCTGGTGTTTCACAGGCAGGGTGATCCATCAGTGTGGGTGCCTTCCCCCGGATGGACATTAAACTGGGCATCCCATCTGCCAACATTAGTTGGTGGACGTTAAAGATCCCCATGATGTCCTTCGTGAACAGTAGGCGAGCTATCGCCAGAGCACTGTGGCCAAATTACAAAATCCTGCCATAACTATTCCTGGGAAGGCAATGGCAAATCACCCAGCATATCCCTTGCTCAGGAAGCTGTTCAGTGGCATCGATGCTCTGTGAAGAGTATGGTACATCAGAGATAGAGAGAACCAAAATGGAGTTACTGGAAGAACGCATGCATCCTGCAGTTGTTGGGGAGGGTCGGAGGATTGAGAGCCAAGGGAACAATGTTGGCGAATAGACAGTAGTTTCAAAGACCAGCAGGTCTCTGTTTCTTACCGTCTATTCTCCAACATTGCTCCTGCTTTCTTACATGCCTGCGATATGAGACGCAGCTCTCCTCCCTCCCCACCCCCAATTAACCCCAACTAACCCAATCTTCCTACTTGCAGGTTACTGAGTTTACCTCCTCCTCTCCTCTCCTCTTTTCCTGTTTGTTCATTCCCTTCCTTGTGACGAACTATTGCCCCACTGTCAATTCATTACATTTTTCCCTCAGTCACCTCATTCTTTCATGAGCCTCGATCTTGTAAAGAAAACGATGAAATTTTCATTTGTTTTTTATTTTTATTGTGCTTAAAAGCTGGCCTGCACACTTACTTTATGAGTTGCTGTCTCTGCTAATCCAGAGAGAGATAGATAGATCTGCATCATTGCCATCCCAATCTTTCCACCTCCAAAGTTCCCCCTTAGAGGGACAAATGATTGTTATAATCCATACGGAAGAACAGGAAACTTATCTTGAAAAGGATTAGTCAGCCTCCATTGGCAGAAAAATAAGGACAACTAATGTTTTCCGAACAAAATGTTGACAGGTATGCTGACGATCTTGAGAAAACAGGTGAAGCACCATTTCGTGTCTAAGCCCCACTCCGAAGAACAGCTCAAGCCTGAATCCTCGCTTCATCCTTCTCTCAACTCAAAATTTGTGGGAAAATGGGTTTACCTTGTTTATTTATTTTCTCCCAATGCAGATCGACTCAAGTTCTTTGAAAGACTAGTTTTCCCTTCCTCCTTAGAGATTGGAGCAGGAATTGGCAATTTAGCCAGAACCCAACCAACCCACAATGGCCGACTGTTTTTGGAAAGCAAATACTGCATGAGTACATGATTTTTCACATCCATAAGTGAGTGCTATCAGTTGTGACAGCCAGCTTAACATCACCCCAAAATGACAGCATATTCTATGATGCAATGGCCTGCCTGGAAATCGGGTGTATGAGACCCTCAGCCATCTCGCCTGGGTTTGAATCCTGACCCAGTTATAAACTGTCATCCCGTGTTTCACAGGCAGGGCGATTCATCAATGTGTGTGCTGTCTGTTCGAAGGACGTTTACCTTGAGGGCTCGTCTGCCAGCACCAGTTGTTGATAGACATTAAAGTTGATGGATATTTGACTTCCAGTTCCGGTTCTTGAGCAACAGTGGCAGTTCCTCTTCAGGGTCTTTGCCGACTTTCTCAAAGATGTTTTCCGGTCATTTTTTTGTCGCGTTTTTACTGTTATCTCTGTGTTTACTGTGCGTTTCTAGTTCGGTTCTGTGTTAGAAGTTGTGCTAATTGGTGACTCTTCGTCGTCTTTTCATATTGAGTTTCCTTGAGGCCTACCCTTCTTCCCGTCTATGTGTACGATCTGTTTGTTGTATTTTCTCCTTATCACCTTCAGTTTTTTCCCCCCACTATCCCTCAATTCCTCCCAACTATACCCTCTGTTTCATGTCTCAAATATAAAATAAAATAAGAATCTTTTCCCTTTTCACCTTTCCCTCCTGTAACCATGACTTCCTCCATGGATTATTCCTCTTCTTCTTCCTTGCATTCCACATTTCCAATCCCACTTTGATCGTGAAGGCATTCACCACTCACCCTTCACGATTCTCTTCTTCAAACTCTTCTGTTAATCTGCCACCCTCTTCCGTAATCTTCAAAAAAACAAAAACAATCCCTTAAAATGTTTTGACTTCCTCTCTCTGACGTGCTTTTCTCCTTCAAAAAACCTGAGTTATTTGCAACCTTTCTTTGATAAGCAGTGCAATGTACCCAGCAATCCGTAGCTGTGATGAACAAGCATTCGATAATATGAATGAGGAATGTGAAAAATAAACTTTATCGTGACGAAATTGTTGCGGCCTGTTCCAAGTTAAAGCATGGTTGAGCAGGCCAAAAAAACATGGCCGCTTCAGACCCCCAGCGAGGTTACCCAGGAAACGCCTTAAGACCCCAGACAGTGAGGTGGCCGAAGATCGCCTGATGAAGGATGTAATTGAATCAGGCCGTTAATTATCTTCAAAAGGGGTGTTTTAATTAACTCAAACACCCAATTTTCACTCTTGCACTTCCTGGGAGTTGTTTTAGTGTGCATGCCAAGTTTCAGACTTTATAGTCTTGGAGTTATGGAGGACATGCTGACACACACACCCTTTTATTAGTATAGAAGATTACATACCAAGGCTTCTAATATGTGGAGGTAAGTCATCCGCTCTGAGAGATGATGTAATAGCCAGTTATGGGTCCGCAATCACGACGATCTATGAAGCCTTGGTATCTCATTATTTTCGACGTTATAACGAAACAATGTTAACCGGACAGCAACGTTAAGCGAAAACACCGTGTACACAATTAAGAAACAATTACTTAACGGGGACACAGTCATGATGTAATTTCCCAAAGGACATCTTAAAAGTGATGACTGTGATTGTTGAAGTTACACAAAAGGGAGCTTAACGACACTTACCCTCCACCTCTTCCGCAAGCCATGATAAGTTCGAAATATTTCCACCTCGGACTCCTATCGCGATAGTCTGATGGTTCAAATCAAATTCAAGTCAAAGAGATTGTTTAAACCTGACTCTGTGCCAACCGTGTAATCCAGCAATCCTATCCAATCAGAGTCCTCGGGATTGAAGCAAAGACCAAACTCGAATACTCAGTTTAACATACAGTAGTTAGGCCTTGCTATCTCTGCCTATGTCTGAATGATGGCATGTCGTCAGCAATGAGGGCTGGCAGGATGGCCTACAGGTATGCACACTTACCTCTAAACTGTCTCGCCTGGGTTCGAAGTTGACCCAGCTTTAAACTCCCACTGTGGTGTTTCACAGGGTCAGGTGTATGAGATTTTATAATCATCCCGGTGTTTCACAGGCTGGGTGATTCATGAATGTGTGTGTGTGTGTGTCGTCCCTTGGGTGGACGTTAAACGCGTGTCCTGTTTGCCTGCATTAGTTGGTGGGTGTTAAAGATCACAGGGTGTCGTATTCAGAGAAGAGTTATTTTAGATAACGTACGCACACTAACACACGCGCACACACACACACACTGACACAAATTAACACACACTGTCACACACACTAACCGGCACATGACACTAACACACAGTAACACACTAACATACATTAACACTTACACGTACACACACTAACCGACACACGACACACTGACACACTCGTTCGGTCGGTATAGCCCTTATTCAGATGACGTCACCGGTCACGTGACTGTGGCAGCTCCGCCATATTGAGTGGCAAGAAAGTATTACCGCGTCCATAACAACCGATAGTCTCCACTTCAACTACACCGTTATTTCCAAGCAAGCGATTTTTTTTTTTTTATGCAAATGGGTAAGAGTTGTGCCCCGGGATGTACTCAGCGATATACTAAGCTTCTGAGGCAGTTTTACCGCTTTTCCGCCGAAGTAGACCGACGAAATCTTTGGATATCGGTTCCAAGAAGAGAAAAATGGCGACCTGGCAAACATGAGTTCGCATGGTTGTGTAGCCTTCATTTTGTCTCCGGTATGTAACTAATTTCTGATACGTTATTTCAGTAGTTGGGTATTAATAGCTGGTGTTACAAAATATTGTCTGATTTGTATCATTAAAATGCATTATATCCCTTGTTTTATTGACAGAATGAGATAGGCTAGATCGCCTTTCTAACAGCTGTCTAACACGCACAGTTCTGAGTTGTTTCACCACAGAAAGTCACATGATATGTATAATACATAAAAAAAACTAGCACTTGGAAATATCCACAGCAGTGTGGCATTACACGGATGTTTGTCATGGAAAAAATATGTATCTGTAAGCAAACTGACGAACGAAGATTTTCTACAAACTTAGCATTTAGACAAGAGGTTCACTTGAAATTAACTTGTGGCAGCAGTCAGGTTAAAAAAGTGACGCTGGTTGCTGAACAAAACAAGCACCAACGAATGTACAATAATAGTGAAATGAAAGAAACAGGCTTACTTTACCTCACGATAATACAGTTCTTGTCAGCTTTCGTCAAGATTATGTCACCAACAAACCCGGCGACATAATACGAGTAAGCGTCCATACTCTTGGAGGCTTTCAGGCTGGCTTGAGTGTAAGGACTCGGCGTTTCAACAAGGTGAACATAGATGTCAGGGAAAAACGATTTGAGGCCAAAATTTCCTTTCTGTTGTCCATTTATCCTTTGAAGTAATATAAAGATCTTCACTAAGACCGCACAGGTTCAGTTTTTCGCGGTACCTCTCTTAGAAATATCATCTAATCCATGGAAATAGCCAGAAGTTCGCGTGACACGTGCGTGGCAGCCATGATTTTTTGCCATTCAATGGGGGGCTTCAACTTCCGCCGTGACGTCACTCGCTTCGTGCATCGGGTCAATTGTGTGCATGCTGAATATGAACTATCTAGCATGACGTAATCGATACGTCATTTAGGTGTATCTATTCCTCCACGTGGTCGGACTTAAATAAAAATTACCGCTGTCACGTGGACAGGTGTTTTAATTACCTTGTGTAATTGGGATCGTCGATTGAAAAGAATTATAAAGAAAATTTTCACTTTTGTCACCGCCATTCATTCTACATAAAGCTGCGGTGTGTTCAGGTCTCAATCAGCTTACCACCGCTCGCCAAGCCGGCCATTCCTTATCGACCGCTTCGTTGGAGTGCTTTCTCGAGTGCTTAAGCCACTCGGCGAGCGCTCTCCAAGCTGCTTTGTAGTGGAACACAGCCCTGACTCTGATCTCGGCACACACACATACACACACCGACGTGGTATAAATGATTGTTTTAAATCATGAGAATGAACACCTACCGATGGGAACCATTGGGTTTTCCCGTACTTTCCTCCACGCCTTGTCCCTCAATCTTTCCTCCATATATTCCGATGCATCCCAAGGAATTCCTTTCACGGCCATTCCTGCTGTAGTGGAACAATGCACAGACGTCATCACGATTACACGGACACCCGTAGTGAAGGTGACAGGTGAGTTAAAGGTGTACTGTGTGGAGTGAATTTTTCTCCTCATCAGGTTGCCGTGACCTTTTTCGTTTTTTCTTCTTCTTAGATGACGTGACCAGATATTCCAAGAGGGATGTTTTCGGATCGCTGTTTACGATATCACGTGGCGGCTTGATAAACGACGGTAACTCGATGGTATTCACGGACTACTTATCCCGCGCGGTCTTCAGAAGGACTTGGTGCGAGCCGACTCTTCTGGCGGGAAATTTGTAATCACATCCGTCTACACTTCTGAGGTAAATGTGTACAAATTATTATCGTTTGAAAAGTCTGCTCTCGAGTACATTCATAATCCTTTACAAAGCAGCTTTTATTCTCGTTCTCGAGTGTTTTCATAACTACCAAGGCTGATCAAGACGCCAGAATAGATCATTACAATAGAAATCGGGAGATCGTGAAAATCGCCTAATTGTTACTCTTCTTCTTATTGGTTCACGAGTCAGTAAGTGACCACTATATTCGTTATGGGTGTGTGTATGTATGTCTGTCTGTCTGTCTGTCCCGAGCATAGCTCCGTGGGTTTTGATCCGATCCTGATAAAATTTTGGTGGGAGGTTTATATCATGATCTAGTTGTGTTTTCTAGAGAATGGGCGTGGTGCGCCCATTATGGGCGGAGCCACGCCCAAAAAACGTGTTTTTAGGGGTAGCCGATTTCAATTTGCATCTTCTCCTAGGGGGTTTGTCGAATCTGGCAGGGGTTTCGGTATTGGTTAGCCCAATGGCACCTACATAGCCCCACGGAGCTCGATTTTTCATTTTTGTCCCAAGGTCAAGTCACAAGGTCACGAACTTAGAAAATTGCGAATTGTGTTTTTAGGGGGTAGCCGGTTTCAATTTACATCTTCTCCGAGGGGGTTTGTCGAATCTGGCAGGGGTTTCGGTATTTGGTTAGCCCAATGGCACCTGCATAGCCCCACGGAGCTCCATTATTTCATTTTTGTCCCAAGGTCAAGGTCACATGGTCACGAACTTAGAAAATTGCGAATTTTGACATAAAAATCATACGACCGCCCAAACTTTGAGAGGATGACAATATTTGACAAACTAGGATGACAATATTTTTTTATGCATAATCTTGAGGTCATTCCCCACCTAAAGTCTTGAAACCATTTTGCTCTATCTTGAACACCTTGCCCGTGGCGCCCCTTCAAGTATACTATATAATATATATATATATATATATATATATATATATCATGATATCTCAAAAACTTGGTGGATGAGTTGATTATGTGACAAGAACAAGCTGATTCGGTTTTGGTGAAGTTTCCAATCCAGATCCGGCCTAACAGTGGGATCCAAAACGTTCACCCGGCGGAGGTGTGTGCTCTACCGAGTGCCGTTCTCGTCGATACATATTACATGAGAAAGTTCCATTTGTTTCATAGATATGAAAATGTTACATGTGAAAGATGCATAACATTTTACACGTACGATGTACCAGAACATGTGAAAATGTGACTTATCGAGGTGAAAGATCATTTATTAAATAAATGAAGGGAGGCGAGCTATCGCTCAGAGATGTAAGATAAAGGGAAGGAAGGAATGGGGACATACGGGGTGGGGAGGATGAAGGGGTGTAAAAATTAAATAAATAATTCGGCATTCATTAGTTACGTAATAAATAGATAATAAATCGCTCGAGCCAGATTTAGTTTTTAATAATATTGCACAATTAAATCAGCAACATATAAAATATGGACTTGCACAACCAGCCACAACCTAAAGGTTATCCAATGAAACCTTGCAAATATACAACAATACAATGAGTAGAGACAAATATCACTGATAATACCTTAAAGGGCTGTTCTCTCTTGCACGGTGGAAGGACAAGTGAGCTGTGTATGGGAGAGGAAAGGGAAAGGAGGGAGGGGTATGGAAGAGGTGGAGAAGGAAGGTGGGGGTTGGGAGGAGGGTAGTGAGGAGAAGAGGGAATGATGTGGAACTTTGTTCATATTTTGTGGCATTTTCAGCCTCCAGTCGTGGGTGAAGGGGGTGGTGGGGGTTTCGGAGCCGGTTATGGTCAACTCAAGTGAATACATCCCGCTCCTTGAAGGTTTCATGAACATTGTGTTTTTATATAATTAGAAATTGAAACACATGGTGAGTTCACCTCGCACTTGGCCGTGTCCTGCTTTGAAAACGAACTTGTGGAATACCTCAAAAATACCGAAAACATGACGGGTTACCGATCTACATGGTTGTACCTAATTATGTGGGTTTCGACAGGTGGAACGAGGCCCTCCTTGTGCCCACGGTGTCCATCTTCATCTTCTAACTTTACGTTTCGAGGAGCAAGTTGTGACTTTTTCAAGCTGCTGATGCATGGGAACATTGTCCGGTGTCTCTTATCATTGAGTGGTTGCTCCAAGGGCTCCTTCAAGCATTGTGACTAAACCCAGGAAAGGATTCCAGTTGTAGTTGGGTGGTGGTGTTTTTTCCCGCTGTCCCAATCAGTTATTATCTCTGCCGATGGAGGTTAAGTTTTCACCCCTGTTTGTCTGTTTGTCTGTCTGATGGTGAGCAGGATATCTCAAGTTATGGACGGATTCAGATGAAACTTGGTGGACAGGTTGGGTGTGTGAAAAGGACGAATCGATTTGATTTTGGTGAAGATCCATTTTGGTGAAATTTTTCAACGATTCTTCATAATTGAGAGATGGAGCCAAAAACTGTGTACAGTATAGCACGATATCTCAAAAAGTTGTGGACGCGTTTTGACAGAACTTGGTTGATGAGTTGGGTAGGTGACAACAACCAGCCAATTTGATTTTGGTTCAGGTCGGGATCCAGATCCGGCCCATCATTGAGATATAAAACGCAAACTGTTCAGCCTGGTGGAGGTATTCGCCCTACCAAGTGTAGTTCTAGTTACCTCCGCCACCGAAGGTGAAAGTGGTTATGTTTTCACCCCTT
>CM068959.1:88879078-88892926 GCA_035128595.1 Eptatretus atami
GAACCGGAGGAGAGAGTAAAATTGAAATCCAGAGAGATGGAAAACTCCAGAAAGAAACAGAAACTAATAAATGTATGAGACGCGGGAGACAGAAAAAGTAGAGGAGAGACTGCACGATAAAGACGGGGTTAAAGGAACAGAACACACACACACAGAGTTAGCGAGGCTTAATGGGGGTGAGCTCGCGGACTGGGTAGAGACCCGGTGTGAGCAGCTGGATGGCCGCCTCCAGGAACGAGGGGAGGGAGTATGCCCCCTTGAGGCGAATCAACGACCAGGTTGGTCCGGTCGTGCTTCGCGGAGTTGAAGGGACGAGTGCTGTGGATAGGTGCACGTGCAGCTTGGGGGGTATAGAGGCCCCGGGAACCCTTGTGGGGACACGAATCCCCAGTGTGGTTGTGCAGGGGTGTGCGTTTGCGAGTGTGCGGAGATGCGTGCTTCCCGGCACGCATGGTGTGAGTGAGACCCCCTGTGCAAGTGAAGGTTGGGTGTGAGGTGAGAGGGTTCCGTGTGAGAGAGACCGTGTGTGTGAGGTCTCTGTGTGTAAGGGAGATGTCGGTCGGCATGCTGTGAGCATGCAGCCGCGTCTCCCGGTGTGAGTTTAATGGAGTGGAGTCTGTGCGTCGTAACACGCAGGTGTGCGTGGGTCGAATGGCGACGACGACGGCGACAGAAGGACGAAAGCCGGTAGCGGCTGTAGCTATTGTGGGGACCGTGCCGGGTTTCACCCGCGGCGAGCGCGAGGTCCGTGCTGTGCAACGCATGAGACCCCCACGTGCTCGCTTGCGGGAGTGAAGGCCGGTCCGGAAACGCCAGCGGTGGATTTTGCCGATCCCGCGGACGGATAAAGTGTAGGCTGGTTTACGAAATTTGGACCGGACGGGTTCTCCACGCGAGCTTGTGTTAAGCTCCAACGGGCAGAGCACATGTGTTCGGCGTGGGGAGCCCCGGAGTGCGAGGTTTGTTTTTGGGGGTGCGCAGGGTGACGTCATGGCTGCACGTGGTGTTGGAATCCGGCAGGAGGGGTATCCCTGCCGATGGTACCGTCCAAGAGGGACGAGGTACACGTGCAGCTGCATGACGTACGGCAAGGTGCAAAGTGCGCGAGCTGTGAGTTGCCGCGCTGGTGCTGGCGCATAATTGGAAAAAAAAAATTAACAAAAGCAAGCCTCGCTTTCGGGTGGGCAGGATTCCCCGGGTAAGGGTGGAAGACCCCCTTACCTGGGCACAGGATGGAACTAGTTTAGGGGAAGGGTTAGCTTAGCTAGACCGACTCCATGGGGCAGGGGTAAGTCTCATGGGGCCCCGTGGAATGGATTAGTTAGAGGGATTTTAGTTGAGATTTAGGATGGGAAGAATGATTTTTGGATTTGAGGACAGTGACAGACTTTGAATGTGTAGTGGGGACGTAGCTTAGCTACGTAGTGTTAAAAAGGAACGTGCTATAGTGTAAGGGACGACGTGGGAGCACGAGTTAGTTAGGGAGGTAGATAGAAGGATGGCAGAGATCAGCGTTGAGTGTGTTGAAGAGTTGGTGAGTTGAGTGGAAAAATGTACGTGTTGAGTGGGTGAGGCCAGCGGGTCTTGTGTGTGTGTGGAGCGAATGTGGAATGCATGGTGCGATGAGTGATTGGGGGAGGAGTGACTCCCGCCCAAGGGACCCCGGGGTCAGTGTAGAGTGAGTTAGTGGGTTAGTTAAATGAAAAATGGAGGTCGTTTTGTTTGTTGGTGGGAGAGTAGGCTCGAAACCCGTTTGGAGGGGTGCAGGAGCCCTGTTGACGGGCTGGGAGCGTGGCTGCGAAAGGTAGTATCGCTGAGTGGGTACCCCGGGCACCGGGCTAGTCGGCCGTGTAGGCCAAGGGCCCATGGGGCCGGGATAGCGTAGTGGGCACGGGTGCGCCCGCTTGTGCGGGGGCCCGGAGCGCCGTTAGCCGCGTGGCAGTGTCGTGGGCACGAGGTGACCCTCGGAAAGGGGCCCGGGGCGCCAGCCTGCCACGTGTGCGTTTCAGGGAGTTGCCATGGGGGCACTCCCGGTGTTTAGGAGCTGGTAGGCTCGGAGGCAGTGTAGTGCCCGGGGGTGCCATCGTTGGGGAATCGGCAGAGGGTCGTGCCTGCCAAAGGGAGCCACGCGTCCAGCCACAAACCGTGCAAGGGCACGAGGGAAAATTAGAGGGCGAGGCCCGAAATTTGAGTGGCACCAACACAGGGCGACGGGAATCTGGGTTTTTAGAACCAATAGTTAAGCGAGAGGCGCTTGTTGAAGCCCCGGGGTAGTTTAAAAGTTAAATGGTTAGGGTAGACTAGGAAGTGTACCCCTCCGCACCATCATCCCTTCGCTCTCGTTGTGGGCCACTGGACCACTTTGGGTTAGATCGCTGAGTTCTGGGGAAGGCCATCCTGAGGCTTCATTGGGCCTCGACACAGGACGCTAGCTCTCCCTTATTCCCCCGGGAAGGGAACGTAGGGGTTGGGAGTAGGCTAGGGGACGATAGGTTAGCCGAACAAGGAGATAAAGGGGGTTAGGGGACGAATTATAGTGGGGAAGTTAGGGAAGTGAAAATAAAACAACAAAAAAATAAGTTGGGGGCTAAATTGGGTTTTACAAATTAAGGGGGTGGGTATGGACAGTGACAGGCAAAGCGATAGGTGGGAGGAAAGACAGGTAGGTAGGTCCGAGCCCGCCTTCCGAGTGGCCAGCACCACCGCACTCCCTCACCAACCTCCACTGCAAGGCAAAGGCTGGCCAACTCTCAATCGTCCGCAGCTGTGTGCTGCGGGGCTGTGCCGGCCAACTTCATCGGCTGGTTGTTTTTACTGCAAGAACCAAGCCGGCCAGTTCGTCTGCCGGCTTGTGTTCGCCTGCAGCGGGCCTTGTTCTGCAGGCTATGTTTGCCTTCACCTTTGCCAGCCATGCCCACTGCCCCTGTTCACTCAGCCCCGTTCAGTTTTTGTTTTCCCCCCCTTGTTCATTGCCATGTGCGCAGGACAAGCAAACAGTTTGCAAGCTGCAGGAACTGTCCTGTTGGCAGCTACAACACGTCCTGCAGTGGCGGCCCTTGCGCCGGTTGACTCTTTGCCCTTTTTCCTGCAGAGTCCATTGATCCCTGGCCATGGTTTAGTGTAATTTTGTAAGGTTAAGGTGTTAAGTTTGTATTGTACTGTAAATATGAGTGCGCCCCCTGCGTGTCTGTGTAGCGCGGCAATTTATTTAAGTCGTCTGTGTGAGTGGGTTTGTTTTAGTTAGTTACTCAGCCCTCAGGTTATTTATTTTGGGGAACGAATCCATGAATGTCGCACTCAGGGACCGAAGGTAAAACGTTACTAGGGAGAACTACACATGATGGCACACGATAATTTGACGACTCGGGACGAGTCTGTAAAAGGGAGGGGGTAGTGTTATGGCTGTGGAAATTCGCATTTACAGATCAACCCCGCTTCAATCGCGGTTCACCTACGCGCCCCCGGTTCATCGCGGGTTTTCCCTGGAACGTAACTAATTTTTTCTGGCGATTCCCGGTACATCGGGTATAATGTATAAAATAAATTATTTAAGCAATAAATTATAATACGCGTGGAGCTGCGACCAGTCACACAACGCACAGAGACAAAGTTTTCGCTTGTGAACTTAGAATATTTTCTACTTTTTTTCCAGCCCACGATGGCGCCCAAACGCCCTGCACCTCGAAGGTTTCTGGCAAGGAACCGAAGCGCCAGAGAGAAGGTCCTGGGACCGCTCCAGGGAAAGGTATAAGGTAAAGTGCCGATATATGCTCTCGGGAGGAAAAAGATTTGCCGCCGTTGGATGAGCACCGCTCATACCCAGGCACCTCCAAAACGACCAGACCAGACTAGTCGATCTCCGCACTCAAACCATCACTGCCAACAACCGACCAGACCAGGACTAATCCGATCTCCTGGCACTTCAAACCCACTCACTGCCAAACCGACCAGACCAGACCAGTCGATCTCCGGCACCTCAACCCAATTCACTGCCAAACGATCAGGACCAGTCGAATCTGATTTTTGGGGAGGCGTCCATGTCATGCGGATATTTTCACTTGCGCGGGGAGGTTTGGAACGTAACCCGGCGAGAAACGGGGATTACTGTACACCATTCAGTCCCGTAGGTGAGATTATATTTTCTTAAGTACATGTGTAGTTAGCCCAAACCCGTTGTATAGAGGGAATTAATGTGATTCATTCCGGGCTGCGATTCTTCGAGATAGCCGTTTCTGTCCTTTCTTTCTAATTTGAACAAACACCCACAACACAACGCCCGTTCTTCCAACCGCGCCACCCCCCACCACCACCGCAGCCACATTTCTTTCGCTCCCCTCGCCGTTCAACCAGGCTGCCGTGCGGCCTACGATCTCCGCAGCGCTAGCAGAGGATGCGCACGTTTACGCCTGTTTTTCCCGTCTGGCTGTCTTCCGCGCTTGGAGGAGAGAAGCGAGGGGAGCAGCTCGCCGCGATGCGGTATGGAAGTGTGAGGCGTCGGGGTGAGGGAAACGCCCCTGTTCAGAACCCTCTCGAAGGAGGGTGGAGCCACGAACGGGGGCGGCAGCGGGGCGGGGCGCCGGGGTATAAGAAGTCAGAGGCGCAGGAGTTCTCCTCTCTCTGGTTCCGGCGCTCTTTCGGGTTCTCTCTGGCGCGTCTGTTCTCTGGTTCTCTCTGGCGCGTGCTGTTCTCGTGGTTCTCTCTGGGTCCGGCGTGTGCTCTCTCTCATGTGTCGTCGGTGCTCGTCGTGGCGTCGATGGGGCCAGCACGGCAGGCACGAAGCCGTCCGGAGGATCTCGCGTCCAGTGGAGCGGAGAGAGTTCTCGCGGGACACGGCAGAGGACCGGTCGCAAGGACTTGAAGCAGGGAAGTCGCGGACTTCCATTTTTTTGGGTTTTTGCAAATGTGTGTGTGTGGGCCAGTCCGAGCAAAGTAGTATTGTATAAGTGGTCCGTTGTCGGTAATCGGGTTTAACTCTTTCGCTTTATATGTGCATTTCTGACTGTTTTGTATACGTGTGCTTTGTGTCGTCTGTGTAAATAAAATGCCGTATTGTTGGAATTCTTCCCCGTTTGCGCTGCGTCCTTCCTTCGTTGGGTCTCCATCTTGTTACGTAAAGGGTACGTAGTGGGCGGCGGGGACGCCCGATTAATTAATTAATCAGGAACCGTCGAGGCCGACGATAACACCGCTCGGTTATCCCGGATTAGCACGGAAAAGGATCGCTTAAGCGGCCCGTGTCCGAAGTCGCCTGCGGCGAGGTGCGGTCGCTACCGGTTTAACCATCCGCGTGGGTACTTAGGTAAGGTCGAGTTTGGCGAACAACCTTATCCCACGCGGGTGGCCGATTGGCACGATCGTGGTGAGGCGAAAGCCCACCCGTGACTGGATCCCGGCGTTAGTCCGAGAGGGTCACGACAGAATTGTCCGTCCGGTGGGCGAGCGCGGTCGCGATTCGAGTCACGTGGCCGATCGCACGCGGCGGGCGCGAATTCGCAACACTGGTGTCAGGAGTGGGATAACGGACTCTCTTGTCTCCAAGCTAAATTCACAGGGAATCGGTCCAGGGGTGAGAGAAGCGACCCCCGATTTCCTCCTAATTACGAGCGAGTTAAATTAACCCCTTACGTGGAATAGATGGCGTCTCAGGCGAGCGGGAGCCGGGGGTAGTAGAGATGTATATGTGTGATAAGTAATTTAGAATCCATGGCCCAGATGTAAACCCCGAGCAGGACATTGGTGAGCAGGAACAATTACTCCCCCAACCAAACCCAGGGCCCGAAATGGGTTGCGGCGGCGGTTGCGAATTCGCGCCCGCCGGCGTGCGATCGGCACGTGACCGAATGGCGACCGCCTTCGCCCACCGGACGGACAATTCAGTCGTGACCCTCCCGGACTGACGCCGGGATCTAGTCACGGGTGGACTTTCGGCTCATCACAACCCAGTCCGCATTCTACCCGCGCGGAATAAGGGTGAATCGCCGAAAGTCGATATACCTAAATACCCGCACGGGTAACCTACCGAGGGGTTGTACCTCGCCACAGGCCGACTCCGGACACGACCTCGCAAGCAGTCCGTTCGTGCTACAGAGATAACCGAGCGGATGTTATCGTCGGCCTGACGGTTCAGATTAATTATCAGGCGTCTCGCGCCCACTCAACCCTTTACGTGAAGCAAGATGAAGACCACCCAATAAGGAAAGGACGCAGCGAAACGGGAACATTCAACACAAGCACTTTATTTACACGACACACGGAGAGCACACATATATCACAGCATGTATTTACAGCAAGAATGCACATAAAGCAGTTACAACAAAAGAAAACAATGACGCAGAGATACTACCGGCTAAGGCGAACACACGGCCACACTTCACAGTTCTACTTTTCGGACACGGCGCCACACACACACGTTCACACAGAACCCCAAAGAAAATGGAAGTGCGACTTCCCTGAGTGTCGCGTCTTGGGACCGTTCCTCCGACGTGGTCCCGTCTGGCCGTGACTCCCGCTCGAGCGTGGTCGGCGAAGCCTCTCCGGCGTGCCTCGTGCCTGCTCGGTGTTGGTCCCCGACTCCACGGACGAGCACCGACTGAGTACACCGACCAAGAGCACACCGACAGGACCAGAAAAAAGAACAAGGACGAGACGAAGCAGGACGAGAAGAAGCACCAGTCACGAGGAACCGAGACAGATAAGCTCACTGAGGAGGATCGCCAGCGCCAACCGCTCTTATACTCCCGGCGCCACGCCCTGTTTCTCCGCCCCGCCTTTGCTCCACCCCCCTTTGAGGCGCTTCGAGAAAAGGGGCGTTCCTTCTCGTTCCCCCCTCCCCACGCCATGCGGGCAAGGGGCGAGAAAATCCGTCCTGCGCCGGCCAGGGAAGAATGGCGGAAAGAAACAGGCGGGAAAACCCGCGCGCCACCGTTGTGCCTTCTTCTTTCCCTCCTTGCGTTCGACAGTTTCCAACGCGGAAACCGTCGTAGTGTGACCGTGGAGGATGGCGTTCGTCAGCGGGGGTAGTGGCGAAGATGGTGGTGGTTGTTGTGAGGGTAATTGGAGCGCGGTTGGCGTTGTGGCGTAGTTGGTGGCGGTGGTTGTTTGCGGCGAGGTTTGTCGTTTAAAATAACAATAGAAAAAGAAAAACGGCTATCTCAAAGGATCGCAGGCCGAATGAATCACATTAATTCCCTCTAAACAATGGGTTTGGGCTAACTATACATGTACTTAAAAAAATATCTCACCTACGGACCTGAATGGTGATTGCGAATTTCCACAGCCGTAACACTAACCCCCCCTTTTACGGACTCGTCCCGAGTCGTCAAATTATCGTGTGCCATCATGTGAGTTTCCCCTAGTACGTTTTACCTTCGGATCCTGAGTGCGGACAAGTCATGGTTTCGTGTCCCCAAAATAAATAACCTGAGGGCTGAGTAACTAACTAAACAAACCCACTCACACGGACGACTTAAATAAATTGCCGGCGCTAGACAGACATGCCGGGGGCGCACTCATATTACAATTAAAACTTAACCTTAACTTACAATTTACACTAAACCATGGCCAGGATCAATGGACTCTGCAGGAAAGAAAAAGAGTCAACAGAGCATCGGCGCAGGCGCCCACTGCAGGCCGTGTTGTAGCTGCCAACAGGACAGTTCTCTGCAGCTTGCAAACTGTTGCTCGATATCCTGCGCACATGGAAATGAACAAGGGTGGGGGGGGCAAGCAAAACTTAACAGAACGGGCTGGTGAACATGGGAAGTGGGTATGGGCAAAGCAAAGGCAGGAGGCAAGGCATGACCAGGCGCTGTAGCAAACTCAGCTGGCAGATGGAGCTGGCCGCACAGGCCTTGCAGAACACAGCTGCTGACGATCGGCCGGTACAGGCCTCGCAGCAACACAGCAGCTGCCGATGAAGTTGGCCGGCCCAGGCCTCGAAGTAAAACAGCCGTCGGACGATCCGACCGGCACAGGCCTTGCAGCAAACAGCCAGCGATGAAGTTGGCCGCCCTCTTGCCGTGCAGTGCAGGTTGGTGGAGGGAGTGCGGTGGTGCTGGCCACACAGAAGGCGGGCTCAGACCTACCTCCCTGTCTCCCTCCACCTATCGCCTTTGCCTGTCACTGTACATACCCACTCCCTTAATTTGTCAAAACCCAATTTTAGCCCCCAACTTATTTTTTTGTTGTTTTTTATGTTTATTTCCATACTTCCCCACTATAATTCGTCCCCTAACCCCCTTTACTGTCCTTGTTCGGCTAACCTATTGTCCCCTAGCCTACTCCCAACCCTACGTTCCTTCCCGGAGGGGATAAGGGAGAGCTAGCGTCCTGTGTCGAGGCCCAACGAAGCCTCAGGATGGCCTCTCCAGAGTTCAGCGATCTACCCAAAGTGGGTCTAGCGGCCCACAACGAGAGCGAAGGGATGGATGGTGCGGAGGGGTACCTTCCTAATCTATCCTAACCATTAACTGTTAACTACCCCGGGGCTTTCAAAAAGCGCCTCTTGCTTAATCTATTGGTTCTAACAACCAAGATTCCCGTCGCCTGTTTGGTGTCCTTACAATTTCGGCCGCGCCCCCAATTTTCCTTCCGTGCCCTCACAGGGTCTCATGGCTGGGACGCGTGGCTCCCTTGGCAGGCACGACCCTCTGCCGAATCCCCTACAATGGCACCCCCGGCACTACACTGCCTCCCGAGCCTACCAGCTCCCTAAAACCTGGGAGTGCCCTCCCTGGCGACTCCCCTGAAACGCACACGTGGCAGGCTGGCTTCCCGGGCCCCTTTCGAGGGTCACCCGTGCCCACGACACTGCCCACGCGGCTAATGGCGCCCCGGGCCCCCGCACCAAGCGGGCGCACCCGTGCCCACTACGCTACCCGGCCCCATGGGCCCTTGGCCTACACGGCCGACTAGCCCGGTGCCCGGGTACTCACTCAGCGATACTCACCGTTCGCAGCCACGCTCCAGCCCGTCAACAGGGCTCCTGCACCCCTCCAAACGGGTTTCGAGCCTACACTCCCACCACAACAAAACGACCTCCATTTTGTCAATTTAACTAACCCAGCTAACTCACTCTACACTGACCCCGGGGTCCCTTGGGCGGGAGTCACTCCTCCCCCCATCACTCATCGCACCATGCATTCCACATTCGCTCCATACACACAGACCCGCTGGCCTCACTCACTCATCAAGCACATGCTCCTTCCACACCTCTCAACTCATACCGCTGAATCCTGCCATCCTTCTATCTACCTCCCCTAACTAACTCGTGCTCCCACGTCGTCCCTTACACTACAGCACGTTCCATTTAACACTACGTAGCTAAGCTACGTCCCCTCTACACATCCACAGTCTGTCACTGTCCTCAAATCATTCCCATATTCCTAAATCTCACTAAAATCCCTCTAACTAATCCATTCCACGGGCCCCATGAGGACTTACCCCTGCCCCATGGAGCCGGTCTAACTAACACTAACCCTTCCCCCTGACTAGTTCCATCCTGTGCCCAGGTAAGGGGTCTTCCACCCCTTACCCGGGAATCCTGTTCACCTGAAAGCGAGGCTTGCTTTGTTAATTTTTTTTTCCAAATTCTGCGCAGCACCAGCGCGGCAACTCACAGCTCGCGCACCTTGCACCTGCCCGTGACGTCATGCAGCTGCACGTGTACCTCGTCCCTCTTGGACGGTACCATCCGGCAGGGATTCACCCTCCTGCCGGATTCCAACCACACGTAGCCATGACGTCACCCTGCGCACCCCAAAAGCAACCTCGCACTCCGAGGGGTTCCCCACGCGAACACATGTGCTCTGCCCATTGGAGCTTAACACAAGCTCGCGTGGAGAACCCGTCCGTCCAAATTCGAAATCCTGCCTAAACTTTGTCCGTCGCGGATCGGCAACATTCACCGCGGGCGTTTCCGGACCGGGCTTCACTCCGCAAGCGAGCACGTGGCGGCCTCGTGCGTTGCACAGCACGGACCTCGCGCTCGCTACTGGGTGAACCCGGCGCGGTCCCCGTTACAAACTACGGCCGCTACCCGGCTTTTGTCCGTTTGTCACCGTCGTCGTCTCCATTTGACCCACGCACACCTGTGTGTTACGACGCTCAGACTGCACTCCAACACACTCACACCGGGAGACGCGGGTGCGTGCTCCCGCATGCCGACCGTCATCTCCCTCACATACCGCTCTCTCACACACACGGTCTCCCTTGCACTCGGCCGCTCACTCACTCGTGCCGTTTCCCTCACACACACCATACCACTCACACACGCGGGGCACTCACCGCGGTGTCTCATTCATACTGGCCGTTTCACTCACACACACGGCCTCTTCCACTCGCGGTGCCCCTTGTACACACGGCGTGCTGGGAAGCACGCATCCTGGCACACTCGCGACCATACCACTCACACACGGGGTCGCTTCCACACAGGGGGCGCACTCACACCTTTCACCACACACACCGGGACAACCACACTGGGGATTCGTCCCCACAAGGGTTCCCGGGCCTCTATACCCCCCAAGCTGCACGTGCACCTGTCCGCAGCACTCGTCCCTTCAACTCCGCTTGGCACGACCGAACCCACCTGGTCGTGATTCGCCTCAAGGGGGCATACTCCCTCCCCTCGTTCCTGGAGGCAGCCATCCCGCTGCTCGCACCGGGTCTCCACACGTTCTGCCAGCTCGCCCCCATTAAGCCTCGCTAACTCTGCGTGTGTGTGTTCGTCTTTACCCCCGTCCAATTCACCCTCTATCTCCCGTGTCTTTGTACATTTATTAGTTTCTGTTGTCTTCTCGTGTCTATTAGTCTCTGCTTCTTTCTGGCGTCTTTCCCTTATCCTTACGTAGGTCAACCTTGCTTTCTCCTTAAGTCGCTCCCGTCCTTCCTCTGTTTCACTCCTTGCTCTTTCACGATCTCGCGTACCTCGTCCTTGCTTTCCGTCTTAATTGTTCTTTTCTCCCTCCCCATTCCTTTCACCTCGTGTCTTATCTCCCTCGTGCACGTCTCCGTCACTTTAATTAATTTTTCCCTCTGTGTCACTGTCACGCTTCTCGCCCAATACGTCCCCCGAATTAATTTCTCCTCACCCGCCTTCACCGCGGGCCTGACAACCGTTGCACCCCTCCCAGCTCGTTCGCTCCCACAACGTGGCGTCGCCATTACGCACTCCCCCGTTATTGCCTTCATGCCCGCCTGCAGGCTTCGGCCCATTTGCTGCATCTCACCCCGCATTTCTTCCATTTTGTTTTCCATTCCGTTCTTCACCTGTTGTAAGTTCGCATTCATTTGATTGTTCATCCTGCACACATTTGTTTTTTCGTTTGTGTTTGTTTCCATGTGCTTGTTCACTCCATCTATTTTGCGTGCGTTTCCATCCATTTTTCGTTCATTCCATCCATTTTGTTTCCATCTGTTGCACCCCCCCCTCATTGCTTGTGTGATCATCTCCATCATTTGTGTGATGACTAATGGCGAAAGCAGGACCGATCCGCCACCATCGGTCCCGGTTTCGCTGGGAGCTGGGGAGGGATTTGACGGAGGTGGGGAGGGGAGATGTCATACCGCGGCCTCTGCCGCTGCCGCGCCCATTACGGGTTCTGGATTCGTTTGGGGGGGAAACGTTCCTGCACACCAATGTCCTGCATGGGGATTCCATCCTGAGCCATGGATTCTAACATACTACATCCATATCTACCCCGGCACCGCTCGCCTTGAGACGCCATCTTATTTCACGTAACGGGTTAATAAATCGCTCGTAATTTAGAGGGAATCGGGGGTCGCTTCTCTCACCCCTGGACCGATTCCCGTGAATTTAGCTGGAGACAGGAGGGTTTGTTTTCCCGCTCTCTGACACCAGTGTTGCGAATTCGCACCCGCCGGCGTGCGATCGGCCACGTGACTCGATGGCGACCGCCTCGCCCACCGGACGGACAATTCAGTCGTGACCCTCCCGGACTAACGCCGGGATCTAGTCACGGTGGACTTTCGGCCTCACCACAACCCAGTCCGCATTCTACCCGCGCGGAATAGGGTGAATCGCCGAAAGTCGATATACCTAAATACCCGCACGGGTAACTACCGAGGGGTTGTACCTCGCCACAGGCCGACTCGGACACGAACCGCAAGCAGTCCGTTCCGTGCTACAGAGATAACCGAGCGGTGTTATCGTCGGCCTTGACGGTTCAGATTAATTATCAGGCGTCTCGCGCCCACTCAAACCCTTTACATGAAGCAAGATGAAGACCCAAAAAGGAAAGGACGCAGCGAAACGGGGGAACAATTCAACACAAGCACTTTATTTACACGACACACGGAGAGCACACATATATCACAGCATGTATTTACAGCAAGAATGCACATAAACAGTTACAACAAAAGAAACAATGACGCAGAGATACTACCGGCTAACGCGAACACACGGCCACACTTACACAGTTCTACTTTTCGGACACGGCGCCACACACACACGTTCACACAGAACCCCAAAAGAAAATGGAAGTGCGACTTCCCTGAGTGTCGCGTCCTTGGCGACCGTCCTCCGACGTGGTCCCGTCTGGCCGTGACTCCCGCTCACGGCGTGGTCGGCGAAGCCTCTCCGGCGTGCCTCGTGCCTGCTCGTGTTGGTCCCCCGACTTCACGGACCGAGCACCGACTGAGTACACCGACCCAAGAGCACACCGAACAGGACCAGAAAAAGAACAAGGACGAGACGAAGCAGGACGGAAGAAGAGCACCAGTCACGAGGAACCGAGACAAGAAGCTCACTGAGGGGATCCGCCAGCGCCACCGCCTCTTATACTCCCGGCCCACGCCCTGTTTCTCCGCCCCGCCTTTGGCTCCACCCCCTTCGAGGCGCTTCGAGAAAAGGGGCGTTCCTCTCGTTCCCCCTCCCCGCGCCATGCGGGGGGCGAGGAAAATCCGTCCTGGCGCCGGGCCAGGGAAGAATGGCGGGAAGGAAACAGGCGGGAAAACCCGCGCGCCACCGTTGTGCCTTCTTCTTTCCCTCCTTGCGTTCGACGGTTTCCAACGCGGAAACCGTCGTAGTGTGGACCGTGGAGGATGGCGTTCGTCAGCGGGGGTAGTGGCGAAGATGGTGGTGGTTGTTGTGAGGGTAATTGGAGCGTGGTTGCGTTGTGGCGTAGTTGGTGGCGGTGGTTGTTTGCGGGAGGTTTGTCGTTTAAAATAACAATAGAAAAAGAAAACGGCTATCTCAAAGGATCGCAGCCCGAATGAATCACATTAATTCCCTCTAAACAATGGGTTTGGGCTAACTATACATGTACTTAAAAATATCTCACCTACGGGACCTGAATGGTGATTGCGAATTTCCACAGCCGAACAATATATATCACACACATACCACAGTACCAGTCAAAACTTTGGACATACCTACTCATTCAAGGGTATTTCTTTATTTCTACTATTTTCTACATTGTAGAATAATAATGAAATAACACATATGGAATTATGTAGAAACCAAAAATGTGTTCAAGAAATCAAAATATATTTTATATTTTAGATTCTTCAAAGTAGCCACCCTTTGCTTTGATTCCAGCTTTGCACACTCTTGGCATTCTCTCAACCAGCTTCATGAGGTAGTCACCTGGATGGCTTTTCCATTAACAGGTGTGCCTTGTTAAAAGTTAATTTGTGGAATTTCTTTCTTTCTTAATGCGTTTGAGCCAATCAGTTGTGCTGTGACTAGGTCGGGTTGGTATACAGTAAATTGCCCAATTTGGTAAAATACCATTATTTTGTCTGTACTGTAGGAATCCATATTATGGCAAGAACAACTCAATTAAGCAAAGGGAAACGACAGTTCATCATCACATTAAGACATGAAGGTCA
>CM068959.1:88899662-88927091 GCA_035128595.1 Eptatretus atami
ACTATATCGTTTTTGGCCCCATCTGTCAATGGTGAAGAATCACTTTAAAAAAAAACCATTTCTCGTATCCAGATCCGGATCTTCACCAAAATTGAATCAATTCTTCCTTGGCACACACCCAATGTGTCCACCAAGTTTCGTCCGAGTCCGTCCACAACTTTTTGAGATATCGTGCTATATATCGTTTTGGTCCTATCGCTCAATGGTGAAGAATCACTTAAAAAATTCTAGTAGTCGGATCCGGATTTGGATCTTCACCAAAATCTAATCAGTTCGTCCTTGTCACACGCCCAACCTGTCCACCAAATTTCATCCGGATCCGTCCCCTACTTTTTGAGATATCCTGTACACAGACAAATAGACAAACACGCAGAGAGGGATGCAAACATAACCTCCTTCACCTTCGGTGGTGGAGGTAATGATTCGATGTGTGTATTTCGTTCGTTCACTGTTGGTGAGTGAGTGAAATGCAAAATAAATCTTTTTGGTTGGAATTTGCGATGCAGGAGTGATATGGAATCAGGTTTACATCATGTTCAGTTGTAGCATTTCCAAAATGGCACCTCGTTATTTCCCCAACAATTTTTCATCCATCGTGTTTGGGTAAAGGGCATCTCAGGGTAGGGATGATAAACATTGTGTTCTTCGTGCACACAAGACCTCTGTCCACAGATCGATTGGAGTGCTGCTCACCCCTTTTGGGCTGGCACCCCTGCCTCACACCTTTCACATATTGATGCCGTGGAGACCATGGCTCTCAACATCATTGGAGTCTCCCACGATGAAGCTGAATCACGGTCATTTACTCGATCGCATTGCAGATAGGTTGGCTGCTTCTGTCTTCCACCGCCTCCTTCCTGGGGCTTGCATTTTCTGCCCTTTCCATGTCCTGTCCCCCCAAACCTCCCCCCCCCCGCCCCACCCCTTCCGGCAAGTTTTGCAGGACACACATGGTCTGCCAGTGACCTTCTTCTTCTTAAACTCCAAAATGCAGGCTCACTGCTCACCTGCACTCATTTGTTCCCTCTTCTCTCTTGCCTGTGAAACCAACTTCCCCAGTCTGTTCAGTCCCATTCTTCCCTCCAAGCCTCAAGATTTTCTGTTCATCACTCACTACCTCAGTCATCCCCATCCATACTCATGTTTTTTTTTACCTTCTTTAACCCACCCCAAGCCCACCCTTTCCTTTCCCTAATGAGTTCCCTTAAAAGGAACTTACAATGCAGAAAGAGGTCCTTAGGCCCATCATGCCTGTGCAATGGTTGCCAACCCATGGTTGTTTGTTTGTGTTCTATCCTTTTTAAATGCTGAACATCATGCAAGGAAGCGGCACGTACCATTTTTAGTTGTTTGGTGTGAATCAGATAGCGGTCGGGTTAGAACTGCCGACTTGCCAGACTCTGAGTGAATGCTCTAACCGTTACGCCACTGCGCCTGGTGAAAATGTAATCGTGTTTTCTCTCCTCGCCCTCCTTTCTATTTTTTTTTTCCATTCCTCTTTCATCCCTGGTTTCACTTCTCTTCTTTCAGCTCCCTTCTTGCTGGGTTTGAGCTCACCCCCCCCCCCCCGTGTCCTCCTTACCTATTCTTGCTTTCATTTTTTCCCCTCACCCAATCTCCTCTGTTGTTCGTCTATGCCGCTGTTGGTGTGTTTCCTCGCTTTCCACTTTGTTTTTTCTGTTCTGTGTTGTAGATTTTCTTTTTTTCTACACATGGTTGAGGCTCGTGGAAAAACTAGAGCAGAATGGGTTGGAACAAGATGGAAAGGGGGAAACACCAACAGTAGAGTAGAGTAGAGTAGAGCAAAAGTCAGATCAAGGAGAGAGGGAGAAGGACACATGGGGGTGAACAAGGTGAAACGCAGCAGGAAGAGGAAGGGGAAAGCGGGGATGAAACAGAAAAGGAACAAACCAACTGATAACTCACAAACAAAAAGAGATTAGGGAAAGAGGGGAAAAATCTCACTATAACCTGGAGAAAGGGAGTGCTTAGGAATGGGGACATTTAGGGTGGAAGAGATCATGAGTATGGATGGGGATGATCTGCGGTAGTGGTAAATAGCTGTCTTGAAGCTTTGGAGGGAAGAATGGGACTGAACAGACTTTAGAATTTAAAAAAGGCATTTTTTTTCAAAAAAATTTTTTTGTCAATTGTATTAAAAAAGGCTCAATTTTTGGATACAAATAATTCATAAATAAACCTTGCCACTCTGAGATGCCCTTTACTCAAATTAGTTTGACACCAGGAATAAACTAGAACCGCACTCGGTAGAGCGCATACCTTCGCCAGGCTGAACAGTTTACGTTTTGTATCCCACTGATGGGCTGGATCTGTATCTGGACTGGAACGAAAATTTATTTGGCTTGTTCATGTCACCTCCCCAACTCATCCACCAAGTTTCGTCCGAATCCGTCCACAACTTTTTGAAATATCATGCTATATATATATATCGTTTTTGACCCTAAATCTCAATCAGGAAGAATTGCTTAAAAATGAAAGCATTCGGATTTTCACCAAAATCGAATCGATTCGTCCTTATCATACCCCAACCTGTCCAAGTTTCAGCCAAATCTGTCCACAACTTTTTGTGATACAATATTGTGCTATACTCGATATTGGTTTTAGCTCAATCATTCAATGGTGAAGAATCACTTTTAAAATCATTGGATCCGCATCCGGATCTTCACCAAAATCTAATCAGTTCGTCCTTGTCATACATCCGACCTGTCCACCAAATTTCATCCGAATCCGTTCACAACTTTTGGAGATATCCTGCACACAAACAAACAGATGGGTGAAAATGTAATACCTCCGTCCATCGCAGATGGCAGAGGTAACTCGAAGGGCACTCGGTAGAGAGCATACCTCCACCAGGCTGATTAGTTTATGTTTTGCAATCCACTGATAGGCTGGATTTGGACCTGAACTAAAATTTAATCGGCTTGTTCTTGTCACTTAACCAGCTCACTCACCAAGTTTCATTAGAATCTGGCCATAACTTTTTCAAATATCGTGCTATATATCGTTTTAGCCCTGTCACTCAATGGTGAAAAATCACTTTAAAAAAATTCTCAGATCCAATTCCTGATTCGGATCCTCACCAAAATCTAACAATTTCGTCCATGTCACATACCCAAGCTCTCCACAAAATTTCGTCCAAATCAGTCCATAACTTTTTGAGATATTTTGTTAACAAACAAGCAAACAAACAGACAGTCAGGAGTAAAAACATAACCCTCCATCCACCTTCGGTGGTGGAGGTAACAACAGCAAGTGTTTGGGTATGGCAGGATAAGTCCGTTGGTAGTTTGCTTACCTCTCTACTGCATCAATATGAATTTGATGAAACTTTGCAAGTGTAAAATATACGAGGACATCTTGTTAACAAGAAGAAGCTTTTGATCCAGCACAATACAAACCCTGCTACGAGTATATATAGGAGATGCATTTTTAAAACGGTGGACATTATTCGAATGTAGAGATGCTGGAAGGCAGTTTGTTGCTGTACTATGCTATTTTATCCGTTGTATATTCTGTGATGTTGTTGAAAACAGGTTGGAGGTGGTAAAACGGTTTTCAACTCTCCGCTGCATTCATCGGTGACACAGCAATGACTTATTCCAGATTGGTTGCAGTCACGGTTCCTTTTAAGCAAAGGTTTCATCAGAAAGTGATTCACAGTATTTCCAAAGTTATTGGGCAGCACACCAGAATTTGAAATTTAATCTGTCAATATGTAAGTCTATATATTTTTCCCACAATGTAAAGCATCATGTAATTTATAGAAATGTATTATTGGGATATTTTTGACAGTGATACACTACTGGGCTGGCAGGATAGCCTGGAGGTATGCACACTTGCCTCTAAGCCGTCTCACGTAGGTTTGAATCCTGGCCTAGTTATAAACAGTCATCCTGGTGTTTCACAAGCAGGGTGATTTATCAATGTGTGTGCCGTCCCTTGGATGGACGTTAAATGGGCGACCCGTCTACCAGAGTTAGTTTGTGGATGTTAAAGGTCCCACGGCGTCCTTCATGAAGAATAAGCGAGCTCTTGCTGGCACCATAAACAAATTACGAATTCCTAATCTGGCTTCCTGAGCTGGAGTGGTGACCCGTCCAGCATCGCAACCGAGTAACTGCTTCTGCAGCACCAATGCTCTGCATAAGGCATGGTACATGATGCATTACTGGCTTTGATGCGACACGACAGTACAACGAGGGCTGTGTCATCCATCAGCTTTAAAATGCACCATGCCAAACTGTTGTGTCTGTCTAATAGGAATTGAGTTGAGGACAATGATTTGTGAAATCTGCAGTCGTCGGCCCAGATCCCGACTGAAACCCCAAATAAACCACTGGGTTGTCTCAGGCCACAATCTGAGGTCGAGAGTCAACAGACTACGACTCCCCACTGAACTTTGTGCCTGATATCTTTCAAAACTGGGTACAAAGTATTGGTTATTTAAGTGTCTGAGCAGTGCTTGTGAAAGGCAGACCAAATCCCGATTACAAATCAAACCAACGGTGGTGAATTGATAACCTTGCATATTTCTTTCGTTTCCCAATAATACTTGTTTTTTTGTGATATAGAGGGCACTCTTTCACACAGTCTGATTAAAGTAAATAAATAAATAAACAAAGAACCAACCATACAATGAAATAGTATGATCACAGCCAAGCCATGATCAACACATGGTGTGTACAGATTTTGAAAGCACTGAGTCACATGTCACAATTTGTACAGATGTCACAATTCCATCAGCAGGATTTTAAAACCCATGTTGATGCAATCTTTACTCAAGTTGTAAGTTCTTTCAACTTCTGTAAATGACTTTCAATTTTATCTGTATTAAGTGAATTCATACCGACATGTTCATCGTTTTATCTGTGCAAAGTTCATGATATCATGTATAAAATACCTTGTGGTTAATTGGGGTCTGACAAGATGGCCTATAGGTATGCACACGCACCCCTAAGCCATCTAGCCTGGGTTTGAATCCTGATCCAGCTATAAACTGTCATTCTGGTGTCTCACTGGCAGAGTGATTCATCGTCCCTTGGATAGACCTTAAAATGGATGTCCCAGTCCCATCTGCCGGCATTAGTTGGTGGACATAAAAGATCCCACGGTGTCCTTCGTGAAGAATAGGTGAGCTGTTACCAGCAACCTGAACAAATGACTATTTCCTGCCCTAACTATTGCTGGGAGAGGGATGGTATACCGCCCAGCTCGACCCTAGCTAAGAAACTGCTTTGGCAGCACTGGCGCTCTGTAACAGAGCACTGCACATCGGATCGGAGTCAATTGGTGCTGGATCAAAATGGTATTCAACCTAACCTCGATTATAGTGTTTGCTTTGATGTGATGCCTCTTTTGTCTCTTGCAGCAACATTTTTT
This sequence comes from Eptatretus atami, assembly GCA_035128595.1. Classification (NCBI taxonomy): domain Eukaryota; kingdom Metazoa; phylum Chordata; class Myxini; order Myxiniformes; family Myxinidae; genus Eptatretus; species Eptatretus atami. Next base: position 88,905,063 of record CM068959.1, read on the forward strand.
TAATGTATTTATTCATATGCAGCCTGTGGCTGCTTGGCTGCATCATTTTTGGGGGGAGTGGCTGTGCCGCTGATGCAGTGCCCTTGTTACCAGTAAGCTGGTACTCATTTTGCCGACCTCTGAAGGATGACAGGCTAAGTCAACCCACCTGGTGCTATTTCAATGGCACAGCAGTGGCTTCAACTCAAGACAAACACCTTAACTGTTAAGCCAACACCTGGCTTTTGCAGCAACATGATAATGCCTTTTGTTATTATTATTATTATTTTAAGGGATGTTGAAGTTACAAAGTGTCTCTTTCAATTTCATTTTCCACTTCTTTGATGTACACATGTTGTCAAAATGTACAATCGACTCCTAAAGAAATGTATGTTTTTTTATGTAAGATTGTCATTTTTGGAGGAACAGAATAAATTGACAGTGCGGCCATTAACAGGTTGTTTGTTCAAGGTTTTATTCTTGGAAGAATAAGGTTTTAGTAAAGGGGGTTGCATGCTTCCAGGTGTCAGTTTTCCAAAGCCCCTCGCAGGCTGGAGCACTATAATTATGAGCTCGGATGACTGATCAGGTCAAGTGTATACTCGTTCTCTTAACCTGTCATGTGGTTTAATTTGGGGTGTTATTGCACCATGAATGCGAACAAGTAGCACCACTTAATTCGGAACAAATGATTTATTATCGACAAACAAAACAGAACCGAATGAGACAGCATAATAAATAACTAATGACAATCACTAATTCTAATATGGGCAGCAGGGGAAGCGAAATGGCAAACAGAATGAACAAAATCAAATGGGCTGGAAAAAGTAAGAAAGAAAGGAATCGGATCTGATGAGAGGATGTTGAGAATGGGAGGACGTGGAGAGCGAGAGACAGGAAGAGGAAGTCTGGAGAGAAATGATCATTAGCAGCCGTGGCGACTTGCAGACCCGCTGTTGCGAATGATGAGCCAATGGTATAGCAGAAGAGTGGTGAGGGCAAACATATCCTGCACAACAAAAGTTGTTATTGCCAGGTAGCTCCGAGGGCATCGACGGCTTGTACAGCAGTGCAGTGGAATTGCAGGCTCATAAAGACTGACCGAAGCATCACCAAACCAAAAGCACCTCAACTCTCTTCTTGCCCTGTGCAGGGATGGGTGTACATTGCTGTGTTCTGCGGCTATTGGATGAACCAGCTCCATAAGCTGGACGCAACTCATTTCCCCTTGACTGCTCAGTCTTGAATCCTCAGTGACTTAATTCTTCTGTATCTACGACGACAGCTTTCCCAAATGTCACCAGAGCATCACTCCAATCCTAACTACCCTTGCTCCACTCATGGTTTTCCTTCAAAACAATCCAGAAATCAGTGGTTCGGCTTTAAAAAGGCAAGTTTGAACCAGGCATAGGGAGCAGTCATGCAAATGAATGTTCAAATGCCCAGTGCACCTCCAGGCTGAGAGTTAATGCAGGAGGTGGGGAAAGTCTGCAGTAAATAAATGAGTAACACCTCTCCACTTCATACATTCCATTTACTCTTTTCTCCCCTCTCCTTGCCACCTATTCCCCACTTTCATCTTTCCCTTTTCTCAATATTCTTTATCTCAAGTCACCCCTCCCCCCCCAACCTTTCCCCCATTCCTGGTAGATGATATGTGGACAGCATTACATTTTCATCAGGGGGTATTTCATGGTGCGTGCTATTCTTTAGAGGAGACAGCCTGAACCGTTTCATGCTTCATGTGAACTTAAAGAATCCTAGAATTTCTCATGAGTAGTTATTTCAGCCTTTTATGATACCATGATTACATAGACATTGCTACTATGTCAAATAGGATGTCAAAGGTAAATATTGGCTCAGGATGTTTGGCAAGTGCAAGAGCGTCATCTCTTGCATTTGAACAATCGTGACTCATGATCTTCATTATCCCCATTGACTTTTCCTAACTCAACATCTTACAAGTTGCTACTTTAAGTGTTTCCTCCCATCCCCTCTCTTCTCTTTTCTGATTTGTTCATTCCCTTGATATTTGTCTCACTGTCAGTTCTACCTTGCTTTTCCATGAGCCTCGTTCTTGTAAAAAAATTTTCTTAAAAGACAAACAACAACACAAAAACCAACACGTGAATGAGCTGTGACCATGACAAAGCAAGATGGGGCAAAGCATCATCATCTATATTTTGCTGATTAATTATTTAAAACTTGGGATTTTGAAAACTGGGATTAAGAAAACATTTTTTTTTGTTAGCATAACAGTGCATTTGTGCAAGTACTGTAGTATCCTTTGTGACTTACTTGGCTTTCATTTGGGAAACTTCAAGTTGAAAGGAGCTCATTGATAGTGCCCCAAACGCGGACAGCATATACGGATTGCTAAGTAGCCATGGTCAAAGTATGTCATCTTGTCCACTTCTGGGATTGCTTTTGTCGACGTGCACTTCTTGCTCATTTTGATGTGAATACGTGGGTGTTCGGTTCCTTCATTCTGGCAAAAACATATTTCTCATCATAGTATCCTAAAAATCAAGGTTCTTCTTTCCCTGGAATTTTGTTGTTGTTTTTACAATAAAAATCCTTGTCAAATGCAACAAATAAAAATAACTAGAAGAGGAAAAAAATGGCCAAGTCATCTAAGTGTAAGTATGTATGAATGGTATTTATTGACTTAACTCTGAAATTTTCCTTTTTATAACACACATCAAGGATATTATGCTTCCAGATGGGACAGCTGGTTTAATGTCCCATTTAAAAGGTGTGGTGCTCCTTGGTGCAGCTACCAATTATTGCACTAAAGCAAACCAGGAAGCAGTTTTGGTTGTGTACAACCTTGCCAGTGATTGAAATTAAGATCGCAAAGCTCAGAGAGAAGCTTTCTGACCAGCCACAAGAGGCTTTCAATTTGTGCCTTTAAGTGGGTAATTAATGTTGTATTGTTTTTCTTCTCACGTTGATCACATTTTCAAAGTGAAATTCGTTTAGCACGTCTTTGGCTCTGAATTTGTCATGATCGTGCATGTGTAGAGAGGAGAGTTTTTATTTTTATTTTTTTATTTTTTTTATTAACTCTGTCTTGCCTGGCTGGCAGTCAAACAAAATTGAAAATCATTCCCAACAGGAAACTTATTGTTTTTAAGGACGTCATAAAGGACATAAACAACGAGTGTAACGTGTTGAATATGGTGGTGTAACAGACACTGCATCAATGGCAGTAAACCTCTGAAAATTGTTTTTCTACAACCTTTAAAATCTTTATTTTATTTCAGTTGAATTTTATACTTGGACACTGCAGAACACAAATCGCCTCATTGGCACTTTCAAACCCCTTCCGTTTAGCAGTACTTGGACAAAATATTACGGAATTTTACGTTGTCTCGACCAATCAAATTTGCTAGTCGCATACCCTGTCCATGTCCTCATTCCTCAAGGCTCTGTGGGGTAAGGTGGTCTACGAACTCTCCACTTTATGATACTTTAGTCAAGGCCTAAATCTTCGACCTCTTTCTTTCATACTACTTCTTGCGTATGGCAGCTTGGCTGCCAGGTAGCTATCATTTTGTTGGGGCGTGCCTATGCCGCTGATGCTGTGCTCCTATACCAGTGCACTGATACTCATTTTGCCGACCTCCGAAGGATGAAAGGCTGAGGCAACCCCACCTGAAGTTAATTCAGTGGCATATGGGGCTCAAACTCAGGACCCTAAGATCCCAAACCAGCCACCCTAACCACTAAGCCAACACCAAGCTTTCTTTCAGACTAAAGATAGATGTGCGTGTCTGCAGTGTTGGTGTCCTGACATGTTGAATTTTCAAATTGATTTTCTTTGCAGTTTCTGGTTACTTGCAAATTGCTAAAAATAATAACTTATTCCATTCACTCTGTTCTTCACAGAAATCTACAAACCAAGATTGTATGAACAGCTACTTTAGAACATTATGTTTCATGACCTGGTATGCTTCCCATATAAGTTGTTTTGGGGTATAAGTTAAGCTTGTGTTAACCATGGCAAGAGATAAAAAAAATTAAGTTATCCTTAAGATTACTGAAGCTATATTTGCAGTGAAAGCTAAACTTTTGTTTTCTGTACAATACGTTGTTGTTTGGAATAACGTTGACAAGACATAATGTGAAGCAGGACATTTAATTTGCTTTCCCGAGATCCTACACCGAGTGCAATTTGATTTCGCAATTCAGACAAAAGCAAAGGATATACAAAAGCTCTTTTGGACATCAGTTTGGGAGCTCTTTCAGGGCCACTGCTGCAAAACAAGGAGCTTTAGAACCCTAGAAGACACGTACACACATTTATGCATGCACACACAAAGGTGGATACTTTGAGACTTGGGAGGGCTCCATTCCACACTCTGAAACAGCACATAGAGATAACCTACGGCACACACTTTTTTTTCTTTTTTTTTTAATGTAAGCTTTCCATTTGCACAGCATGATAATAAGTCTTTTGCTTTAACCTGTAACGAAATGAAAGTTATAATGTTTTGGTAAAGCAATTGATCATTCCTTGTATGTTTGTTGTGTATTGCATACTTTGACATAACTTACCTTGCCCATGTATCCCTCCTCAGTGTGCCTGTCTGTTCAATTCATTGCCTGTTTATTTGTCTATGGAACAAGCTTCTGGCACAGGTCCTGTCTTGCTCCTCCCTTGAGTTCCTCAAGGTGGCATCTCATCATGTCCTCATTTCACAGAATGTCTCACCCTATGAAATTGTCTATTGTCCTGAATGCTAAATGTCCTCACTTGTCTCCACTGCTAAGTGACCCCTAAGCTTTTCTACCATAATTTTGTTTGTGTATCTGTCCCATGTTTGTTCATCTGTCATCGTCTGCATTCCATTGTTGTCTATTCTGTGAGCCTTGATGGCTTTGTAGATTGCTGTTTAAAGTTTAGTCACAGAATGATGAACGTAACTCCAGCAGACAATAACTTGTGACTTTTGTTATTTTCAATGCTTTTTATTTTTTTCTGCCCTCACAGCAATTTGGAAAAGCAACTGTTAATCATCCAAATTCCCACATATTTAAATTTGAAGGTTACTTGACATTGCAACATGATGTGGGCTGAGTTTACCTTTCATTTTCATCTCCCAGGCTCCGTGAAAGTGAGAGAAAATGAGCTGGAGCTTCCTTACCCGACTCCTTGAGGAAGTTCATCAGCACTCCACGTTCGTGGGCAAGATCTGGTTCACGGTTTTCCTAGTGTTCCGCATAGTGCTCACGGCAGTTGGTGGAGAATCTATCTACTACGATGAGCAAAGCAAATTCGTGTGCAACACGCAGCAGCCAGGCTGTGAGAACGTGTGTTATGACTCATTCGCGCCGCTTTCGCATGTCCGCTTCTGGATTTTCCAAGCAATTCTGGTGGCAACACCTACCCTCATTTATCTCGCTTTTGCAATACACCGAATCGCAAGGTACATCCAGACACCTGATTATATTGTAAGGATCTTCAGTAAATAGTCTTTTTTTTAATGCTTCCTTACAAGTAAACAAATTGTTGCCTTTGGTCTCACATTTAATTAAATGGGTGTTCTTATCTTTGACCAATGTTAATAGGAGAAAAATATTGAAGTAATTATAAACCAATCCACAAAGGAAAATAATTTTACTTTGTCCATTGGTTTTAAATGACTTCATTATTTTGTACTGTAACTTTAACTGCTTTCTTTTTTCTTGCCTCTTAAACTTGGAATTTACATTCACATTTTATCATCCTCCTTCACATTGCTTTTTTTTTTGTTTTTTTTTTGTGCTTTTTTGTTTTTCCTCGCTTTAGCTTTTGTTTAAATTCTTGTGTAATTCTTGCTTTCTCTCCTCCTTCAGGATGGATTATGACTATCCGCCAAGGAAAAGGAAACGTACACCGCTTGTGCGAAGAGGGCCAGACCGTGCCTTCGAGGAAGCTGAAGATAACGGTGAGGAAGATCCCATGGTGTTTGAAGAAGAGGAGAGAGAGGGAAGGAAGGAAACTGCAGGAAAGTCGAGCAGCGGGGACAAGAGACATGATGGGCGGAGGCGTATCAAGCAAGATGGTCTAATGCAAGCTTACATCTTGCAGCTGATCCTACGCACGCTGCTTGAGGTGGCTTTTCTGTTTGGCCAATACCTACTTTATGGCATTGAAGTAATACCACGTTTTGAGTGTACCAGAGATCCGTGTCCACACAAGGTCGACTGTTTTGTGTCCCGACCTCGTGAGAAATCCATCTTCCTGCTCATCATGTATGGCGTGGCTGCCATTTGCCTGGTCCTAGACATTGCTGAAATGTGGCATTTAGGGCTTGGTGCAGTTAGTGATGTCGTGCGTGGTCGCCGACAGCATCATCAGCAACAAGAAGAACTACAAAATCGTAAGTTGCGAGGAAGCCAACACTCAGCTAGTGGGCAGAAAGACGCAACAACCAAATCGGCTTCTCCTTACAGGGCAAGCCAGAACTATGTGCAAGTGCCATCTCTTTTGCCAGAATACAACACTGTTGTGAAGTCACACTACAGGTGTGTTGTGAACCTTAATTGAATTATTATTCATGTATTTTATTCACCTGTGTAAGTGTTTTGTGTGCAGTTTCTCCTTTACAGTAACTTTCCTGCCATTATGATCCAATAGTGCAATTATTATTTATTTTTTAATTACCGATATCAATTTGAGGCAAGTGTTTATTGCAATATAGCAATTATCCTTATAAAGGAGGTGTGTGTGCATTATAAACTTGGAAGCCATTCGACATAGACGTGTGTAATACCTCTACAGAAGCATCTCGGACCCGTGAATGGAGTACGGAGGGCAGGTGCTTTATGCAAGTTTTAAGGCATTAAGGTTTTTCAAACAATTTCACAACACAACACATTCAGCACTGCCGTGAGATACCTCGTATGAAGGTATTTGACATGGAGGACATTTTTCGAAAAAAAAAAAACTGCATAGAATGAGGAAAACAGGGGTTACCTTCTACCTGGCACTTTGACCCCTCTATTGGAAGCATCTCAGACTGGGGAATGACAGGGCAATATATTTTTGTTGGGTTGGGCATTCTTTCTCTGGGGGAGGGGTGGGGGACTTTTTATTATTACTATACTTTAAAAAAAAAGTGCATTCAGTCTAATTCTAGCATATCTATTATGTGAGATTACATAAAGAACTAGAACGGCATTCGGTAGAGCGCATACCTCTGCCAGGCTGAACAGTTTACATTTTGTATCGCATTGATAAGCCGGATCTGCATTCAAATCTTCACAATAATAAAATCGATTCGTCCTTGTAACACACCCAACCTGTCCACCAAATTTCGTCTGAATCCGTCTACAACCTTTTGAGATACCCTGCTCACAGACAGACAGACAGACAAGGGTGAAAACATAACCACTGTCCACCTTTGGTGGCAGTAAATGTCATTCAGTATCTCCATCAAGTGATACATTTCGATTTTCTTTTTCTTGAAATAACCCCCCACCACTCCCCACACTGTCCCTTTAAATAAAATAAAAACTTTCCCACATGCAGTTTGTGGTAGTGCCTGCATTCAATGTAGATATGTCCTACACATGTTATAAATACAGTGGCCTGCAAAAATATTCACCCCCCCCCCCAACGTTTTCACATTTTTATGCCACCTGAGCTTATTTCATGAAGCTTTCAAATCAAGCTTAATATACAGTCTTCATAAACTACTCCAAAGTTATAAAGCTCAAAAATGCAGATAAAATGTGAATAAGTTAGATCAACAGAGAAAATCAGAAGATTCTCAGTTGCATAAGTATTCAAACCCTTTACCGAATTAACGTTAAATCATTCAGTAGCAAATTATTTGTTTGAAAGATTACAAAATAAGTCTACTGGTAATAGGTTTCAACCTAATGTAATCAGTGGTTTAACTTAAAAATTAAGCTCCCCCACTTATCTAAGGAGTTTTAAGGTGCAACTTGCTTGGTCATTGAGCCTGGTGTTGGCTTAGTGGTTAGGGTGGCTGGCTTGGGATCTTAGGGTCCTGAGTTCGAGCCCTGTTGACTGCTGAATTAACACCAGGTGAGGTTGACTCAGCTGTCATCCTTCTGAGGTCGGCAAAAAACCAGTGTCCTGGTATCGGGGCACAGCTTCAGCGGCATGGTCATGCCCCAATAAAATTATTGCTACCTGGCAGCCAAGCTGCCATACTGAAGACGAAGAAGAAGAAGAAGAAGAAGCTCAACCAACAAGGCAAACACGAAGACCAATGAGTTTTCCAAAGAAGTCGGGCACAAAGTGGTGGAGAAGCACTGTGCAAGAGAGGGTTATAAAAATATTTCAGTCATTCATTATCCCTTTGAGTGTGGATTCATTATCCCTTATCCATCATTAAGAAGTGGAAGATGTACCTGGTCGCCCATCCAAACTCAGCAGCCGGGCAAGCAGGAAACTGGTTCGGGATGTCACTGAATTCATCAATGACTTTGAAAGATCTACAAGGCCCTATGTACGAGATGGGGGTCATTGTTCATCAATCAACAATATCCCGTTCCCTTCACAAATCTGGCCTCCATGGACAGGTGCAAGAAAGAAGCCATTACTGAAAAAAACGCATCTAAAAACTCGTATGGAGTTTGTGAATAAGCATCTTAATGATAGTGCAGGCATGTGGCGAAAATTTTTGTGGTCAAACAAGACAAAAATTGAAATTTTTTGTCTAAACTCAAAACACTACGCCTTGTGCAAGTCTAACACAACCCATCACCCAGTCAACACTATCCCTCCTGTCAAGTATGGTGTTTGCAGCATCATGTTATTGGACTGCTTTTTATCAACAGGGACTGGCAGGCTTGGCTGGATAGAAGGGACAATGGACGGTACAACGTACAGCAGAATCGTTGATGAAGACCTGCTTGAGTCAGCTTAAACTCGGAAGGAGATTCACATTTCAGCAGGCCTTTTTTTGGCGCTGCTCAACAATCCCTCAACTTGGAATGGGCCACGATGTTTCTGAACGATCTTTTTTTTTTCTTCACTTTCCTCACTCATCTATCTATAATTCCAGCTGTGTGTGTGTGTGTGTGTGTGTGTGTGTGTTGTGTGTGTGTGTGTGTGTGTGTGACCGCTGTTTCTCGACAACCACTGGTCCGATATTGAAACTTGCCAGCTATATTGCTGGGGACCGTGAGATGTGCCTTTTCAAGGTTTGATATTAATCGGACAAGTCCTTCCCAATTATGGCCATTTATTTACCAACCAATGACATGACACGTTGCTGCGTAGGCGTGGCTGCGTAGGCCGGTGCGCGGCCGGCCGACGATGACGTCACGGGCCGTGCCATTACATGGCAGCGAATGTCATGGCAAGCAAAGAGGGAGGTAAACTTGATTTTAATTTGGATTTGAATTAACTCTGTGTGTGGAAGTGGGTTGCGCCGAGAACACGAGAGCGAAGGAACGGCCTGTGTGGTTGTCGTTTCTGGCTCGTGGTTTGAAAGTTTTTTTTGTTTGCACGTACGGCCACGCACCTATGGGCATGCACTAGTATTATCAAATGCCTGATCATACCTATGAATCGCTGGGTACATTGCAATGCTTATAAACGCCTGGAGGTGCCAGCGTTCATGGCTTTATTTCATTTCCACACATGCCACAACCTTTAGAATCTCTTAATCTGAAGCTAATTTCAAAATTTCAACTTCCTAGTTGATCTCAGCAGCAGTTCGGACTGTTATGTGTCCATTTGTCCATTTCAGGCATCTCCGGGTGCATGGTGTTTATATGACCGATCAGCGATCGCGAATTGCTTGCCAAGCCAAAGTGCTTGCTTTAGTGCTTATGCCACTTGGCGAGTGCTCTTCAAGCTTCCATCTCTACAAGCTTCCATGGCAATACCGCAGCTCGGTTCTCCATGGGGACATCTCCGGAGTTCGGAAAGCAAAAAAAATTAGATAATAATGAGTAAAAATAATGTTTTCAGTTGGTACAAAGCAATGAATCGCCACATCATGGCAGGACAGCCGAGGGGTACGCATGCTCGTCGCTCCAATCTGTGAAGCTTGGGGTTGAATCCCGACCCAGTTATAAACTGTCATCCCAGTGTTTCACAGGCAGGGTGAGTCATCAATGTGTGTGCCGTCACTTGGATGGACGTTAAACTGGACGTCACATCTGCTGAAATCACCCCTCTCCTCTCCCCCTCCCCTCTCTCCCTCTTAGCCCCTCTCCCTCTCTCCCACCCCTCTCCCTCTCTTTCTCTGACCCCCCTCTCCCTCCTTTCCTCACCCCTCCCCCTCCCTCTCTTTCCCACCCCTCCCCCTACCCCTCTCATTTTTGAAATGTGGCATGGCTGAGAGTGAGACCCAAGAGTTTGAGTGATTGAAATTCTTCGAGAGGGTTGTTGAGAAAGAGATAGATAGATAGATATCGAGATAGAGATATATTTCTCAGGGTTAAAAGACATATTCCAAGTGTTTGACCAGTTTGTGATTTTTGTCAAGGTCTGTGGAGAGGGAAGAGGCTGCTGCCTGTCGGTGAGATGTCATGATGAGAGGATGAGGGATGTCATGCCAGAGAATGCAGTCATTAGCAAACAGATAAAGGAGGTTTTCCAGAGAGATCATTGATGAAGATGTGGAATAAGATGGGACCTAGAATACTGCCTTGGGGTACTCCATCCTTGACAGGGAGAGGAGAAGAAAGTGTTATGTTGAGAGCCACATGTTGGTTACGAGAGTGGAGGAAGTCAGTAATCCAAGAGTCGAGTTGGCTTTGGATTCCATCGGCAGACGCTTTTGAGAGCAGGGCGGGATGCCTGACTGTATCGAAAGCTCGAAATATGTCCAGAGAGATGGCCCTGATCTCATGTCTGATATTGATAGGAGAGTAGAAGCACTAGGTCTGAATCCAATTGATGATCTGAGAGACAGGGAGAGACACACAGAGAGACAGAGGTTGGGGACAAAATATTTGGAAGCAAACACAGAATTGAGGCATTTGGCCTTCTTTTGGGCAGAGTGGAGCATACTCCAGAGATAGACTTGACATGGTGCCACCAAGTTTTTGAGGAGGAAAACAAGTTTGAAAGTTAAACCTTGAGGTCGGACAGATGTTGTTTTCTGCCTCTCCTGAGAGTGGACACACACTTGTGAGCATTGTGGAATGAGCTGAGATTGCCTTTAGTCGGGTTTGCTTTTCAGGAAAAGAGGGCAAGTTGTTTCGTACAACTGCCTCACCACAGGATTCAGTGTAGCATGGGTGGGAAGCAGGGTAGGATAACTGAAGACGAGATGGGATAAATCTATGCATAAGAGAGACCAGGTTTCTGTGGAAGAATTCCCAGGCTGAGTTAATATCAGGGGCAGTAGATATAGAAGATCGGTTCTAAAGTGAGATGGCTGCTTGCAGTCCCTGCCAGTTTGTCTGAGTGTACCGTCAGACTTGCCGGCATTGAGGCAGCTCTCTGAGAATAGCCAGGGAGAGGTTGACTCTCACAAGCATACAAGTTTGAGTACAAAACGGACATGGACAGGCTTTGCATTTGGAGATGCTTTCTCATTAATATGTGAGTTGCCTTGCAGGATAAGGCCATTAGGCCTGTCAAGCCTGCACAATGGTTGTTTGTCCATGCTCTATCCTTTTTTTAAATGCTGAGCGTCAAGCAAGGAAGCAGCATGTACCATTTATGAAGTCTTTCGTATGACTGGGATGGGGTTGGGTTCAAACTGCTTACGTACCAGATTCAGAGCGAATGCTGTAACCATTACGCCACTTTATGATTATTGTTATTATTATTATTATTATTATTATTATTTGAGTTCCTCGTTTTTCATTCTTATTATGCAGTTAGTTTTATTGCATGATCGTTCTCACACAAGCCTCATTCACTCCGAGCACAGCGTATAACCTTAATCTTTACATGTGCTCATAAATTTCCATCGCCAATGTTTATTGGATGATTATAGTAATTGACTCTCGGTATGATATGGGTACGCTAATCAACGAACATATGTTAAGATGATAAAACATCACTCAGCATGCGATATAAATAATTGTGAAAACACTACCGAAGGGGATCTCTCGCTAGTAGACTTCAGTTAAATTATAGTATTTTCTTTTAATTGTTTTCCTCGAAATTGATTGCGATATATAAAGGTAAATCATAGAGGTTTTATTTCCTGTTTAAGCCACAGCATTGTGGTTTTATAAGAAAGATGATTAAAAGTAAAAATCGCTTTATGTGCCTGAAGACTTTTCAAAACGGAGATATTTATTTCTCCCTTTTTCCCCTTTAGTTCCCACAGGAAAAACGTCTGGGTTGCATCGTTACAGTTCATTGTTGACGTTTCAATTTGCACTTTGACGTATGCACCCGTAAACAGACTTCAGTGCCTTTCAATATTTTTATTTTTATTTTTTTGTTCGGTCACTCATTACTGGTTCTTGGTATGATGCATGATGGGCTGTTGTGTTAAAATGGCATTTTGTATCGTAACACATTTATCGTTTGATGTATCATGGAGGGACTGTTGGGTTTGAAAGATGATTGTAATTTTTGTTTTGTTTTTATTAACGCTGAGTGTGGATTCTGCTTTATTACTGGGGATTGTGTCAAATTTTAAAACAAGTTCATAATTTAAAAATTTTTTTTTAGCCGAAACACGAGCAGTGCCTATGTCAGGCGGCACTGCAGTTGAATTAACTGATTTGCCTCCTTTGCACATGGGGTTTGCTGTGTATGCTAATTACCATATTAACTTCATTATGCACAAGTTCTCATAAATGAAGAAATGTGAAAGGCTTTTCCAAAAATAAGAAACAAACTATTATGCAAATCAAAATCAGATTATATCCAAATGTGCACTTTCTGTTGTCGGGAGTGTGGTAGTTAGGGATGAAATCTGACCCTTTACTTAAAAAAATACAATTAAAAAAAAAAACATCCGAGCGACATCCTTGACCAAATTGCCTGTTCCTATCTTGTCGCTGAGGATTCTTTGGACAATAAATAAACCAACTTGTCAAAAATTTTCAACAGTATTAAGTTATTGATGGCTACTGATTGAATGATGATCCTTGGACTGACATGCTTTGCAGGTTGACCAATGGAAAACCTCCGCAGCTTGCGACAGTGCAGGAAAGCCTGGACGTTTCGAACAACTCTGCTCCCGCACTCCCGGGATTTGCCAGCTTATCGGCGCTGCAGGAGAGCCTCCACGCGGTACAGCAGCAGCTTGTGGTACTTTCGCATGCTCGAACCCCCTCGGCACCTCCGGCACCGACCACCATGGGTTCCGAGCGTTCCAACAGCACGACCTCAGAACCGGTGGTGGAACAGAACAGGATGAATGCAGCGCAGGAGAAGAGTTGTCGTTCTAATCCCCCGATCTCTATCTGACCACCTCCTAGCAATAGCATCAAAGAGCTTCTGAGGAGGTGCACTTGAACTCGATCAAATGTTTTGGCTAACAAAACGAGATGTATTAAAAGACATAGTCATCAAATAAATGTAGAATCTCATGGTCTCATTTTCGTATCAACTTTGAATCCAAGACTACATTTTATGGTTGGAGACCAAACTAGCTTCCATAATTTGTATTAAAGCATAATATTGTATGCAATGTTTGATAACTACGATAATTTATTTGAGCTTACTTAAGTTCTTCTGTTTAATGCTTGGTTCGTTTAAGAGGATAAGCACTGAAGTTTTGTTTTTGTTTATTTGAACCAAATAACTGATGCTGCTGTTACTTTTCATTTACAAAGTTGTACTCGGTTCTCATTCATTCCTGTATTTTGCATTCCATGTGAATTAATGTTAATTCCGTTATCGACAGTTTCAATAGTGTTTGGATGTTCAGAGAGAAAATTTAATTTCGATCAAAATTGATGAGTTGTAGACTTTAATCGTTTTCACCATTTTGATGCATCGATTGACGATCAGTTCTTATATCCGCCAACGGGCCATGTGAGGGCCGCCATTTTGAGCACATTGTTGCTGGTTGTTATTGTGTGTATCGAGTGCTGCCTTATTGTCATATGCAGTGAAGGGGTAACGTTGGATGCCAAAAACTAATGTTATCTGTTGAACAAAAGGGTAATACAGTGTACAGGTTATTTTGAAAGTATGACGCGGGTGTTATCGGGACGGCCTGTAACAATGTACCAGCGGGGCCTCTACTTGTTGCTTCATGAAAAGTATTAGCTCTTCTTCAAAAATGCTGCATACATCTTTTTTTCTTGTTTTAATCGATGTTAGCATTCCATGTAACGTCATAGAAATCAAGTAGCTCGGTATTTTCTCCAGATGGAAAAACGAGGAAACTTCACACATTACATTCCTGGGTGTAAGAACCTGTTACTCAGCCGAACTACTTATACGATGAGCGAGCATTATATTGTACTTGAATATTCAGTCGATCTTCATGTAGGAAGTTTTTGTATGAAGGTATTGGAGTCATCAAATGTCTATGCATTCCTTGTTTCCATGTTAAAATTTTCTAGTTGATAATTTTTGGATTAATAAATTTTTGATCTAATAAATTTCTTGCCTAAAATAGTAAATGCTGTCTTTGTGAGAAAACCCTCAACAGCAGTTTCATCAAATAACAATCCTGATTCGTTAAATGGGTAAGTGGGACTATTCCAATATTTGATTTGAATGTCCAATGTCTTGTATTCTTGACTTTTTTTTGTTTGTTTGTTTATCTTTTAAGCAGCTTATTAATAACAGGAGACTATGGGAATGATCTTTACAGGGATTTAATCCAGATATTGTGGATCAACAGGATCTCTGTTGGCAACCACAATGAATTCCTCCTCACAATAAAGCTTATTAGTTCTTTATTGATGTACTTCCTCAAAATCGTAAAAGTAAATGTATTCTTTTTTTTCAGACATGAGTAGGAATTAAAAGTGTTCATAGTTGACGTTTTTTATTTGGATTTTTTTTTGCACCAGCTCTTGATAAGGAAAGAAACACACACCCAAGGGGTTTTGGCCTGGTACATGTCCCGACGTGTGATTCTGAGCTTATGGGGCATTGCTAAGTGAACAAGCCTGGGCCATGTGGCTATTTACCTTCTCCATACAACTCTCCTGAGAGCCAGGAGTAACCCCTTGTCAAGTAAACATGGGCCTATGAGGAAAGCCACATGGCTAGCTGCAACCACAAATTGCCAAACAATGGTGAACTCTGAACTGGATTTGGAAAGGGACATGACTCCTCAAAGGTCACACTAACGAGCCAGAATGTATTCCAAAAAGGATAAATACTGCGACATCCTTCAACAGTGAGGAAGATTTTCAACCTCACTATGAGATGGACCTCTGTCCAAAAGCAAAAAGCTATTGGGCCTCTCACTCTCTCACAGCAGGCAGGTCGGTGGTCTTTCTGTCTTCCACCGTCTCATCTCCGGTCTCACCCTCCCCCCCCCGCTCTGTCTGCGATTTGTCCCCACCATATATCCGCAGGGTGCTCAAGGTCTGCCAGCAACCCCCTTCTGGTAAAACTACCAAAATCACAAATCACTGCTCACCTTCACTCTTTCATTCCTCTTTTTCCGGCATTTGGAATAAACTCCCTCACTCGCTTCAATCCCATTCTTCCCTCCAGGCCTTCAAAACAGCTGTTCACCACCACCTCTTATCTTCCTCTATCCAAAACCACGATTTTTTCTACCCTGTTAATCCACTCCAAACCCACCTTCAAATTCCCTGCTTTCTTTCCTGAATGTTCCCCACCGTGTAAGGTCCTGAAAGTCCCTGTGGTGTCCATCTTGTATACCCCATGTCCCCCCCCATCCCTCTCCCTTCCACAGATCTCCTAATGTCTCTGTTGCCCACTGTTTTGTCCTTCCCTCTCCCACCCCTCTTGTCTCCTGCCCCTCTTGTTGTGCATTGTGTGTTAGCTCTCATACGAGCCTTGACAATGCATACAAAAAAAAGTGATCCCAATAAAAAGAATGGAATACCTTGGGGCCCCAGGAGAGTTCTGCTCTAACTTCTGACACTGGTGAAAGGAGATTATGATCAACAAGATGGATTTGATGGATACTTGGAAGGAAAATCCCACGAAGCAGACCTTCAATGAGGGGAGTCTCTCAATGGATTTCAACAGAATACACAACCGACAGAAGAATGATGTGTATAGCCCTTGATGAGTTGCTGAGGTTGCGAGCCCCTTCGGAAGCAGTGTCTCAGAGAGAAGACCAAACTCTCGCATCTCAGACAGACACTGGAGTAGAATGATAATAAGATGGCAGAAAGTATGTGTGCAAGCCAAAGGTCTGCATAAGAGCCAAACATTGGTATTAGAGTGCAGTAGTACATGAATGGGAGGCAAGTTCAACCTCCGATGAAGAGAATATTCAGCTCAACTCAGGAGAGGTGACACATTCAGACAGAACAACAACAGAGGTAATATCAGTGGATGGCATTGGAGAGAGATATGAGAGTGGACAAGAGGAGAGATGAAGCAGTAAGGAAGAATATAAGGAGCTGCACAAACTGGAAGATGAGCTGCCCAACAAAACAGAGTAAGTAAGGAGCCACCAATAACAATAAGTCACAGCAAAGAGATCACAAGAAAATGGTCCAGCCTTCCTAATATAAATTCACTACCACCATGGAAATGGAGACTCGAAAGGCAAAGGAGAGATGATTCAGAAAGAAAACCATACAACCAAAACAATTCAAGAAGCAAAGGGGAATACAGTTTAAAAAAATGATCTCCGACCCCCCAAAAAGGTTATTAGAATAAAATAAAAGAATATATACATATATATGTTCATATGTATATATATATATATATATATATATATATATATATGTATATATATATATACATATAAACCCACCCACATTTCTCACCTGTGAATGGAGGGAATAGCCAATCAGCTCTCACCTAATCGACTAAACCCAGGTGGCTGGAATTATATAAATGATTGACCCTCCCACACTCGTCTAGCCCAAGTAGCTGCATAAAGCAACCCAAGAAGACTTACACAAGGTAAGTGCTAACACTGTTTTGAACCCTTCCCAGAGTTCCTGAACAACTATAAAGACGTTCACACAGAGTACACACATGAGAATCCCAATGCTATACACCCCTTCAGCTACCGAACCGGTTTCATCACTTATTGGTGAATCATCAGCGATAGCGCATACAGAAATGCATACCAATGAGGCTCCAAGCATTAGCCTTACTTGTGTCAGTCTTCTTGGGTTTTATGCAGCTACTTGGGCTCGAGGAGTGTGGGAGGGTCAATCATATATATATATATATATATATATATATATATATATATATATATAATCTAAGACATAAAGCTCATTCTACCACTGACTGATCACTGACATTCAAGTTTGGTACCTTCAGGGTGACGTAGAAAGCTGAAATTTTGCGTGCTGACGGACATCGAAGCCGATATACTGGAAAAATCACAGAACTGTCAGAAAGCATTTGTAAATGAGAATAAATAAATGAAAAAAATGCAGGTGAGCGATCCGAGACAAGGGGGAAGCGCGGTAATTCCGCATGTTGACGGACATCGAAGCCGATACACCAGGAAAAATCACAGAACCGTTGGAAAGCATCCATAATGAAATATAAAATAATAAACGAAAAAAACTGTGGTGAGCGACCTGAGACAATGGGGAAGCACGGTTCGTTATTGCTTACAATGTGTAAGCATGCCCATAAGATATATATATATTATATATATATATATATATATATATACATATGTATAAATATATAAAAGCTGGCAGGATGACCGAGATTCTCGGCATATGCACACTCTCCTCTAAGCTGTTCAGCCTGGGTTTGAATCCTGACCAGCTATAAACTGTCATCCTGGTGTTTCACAGTCAGGGTGATCCAACAATGGGTGAGCCTTCCCGTCTCTCGGATGGACGTTCAACGGGAATCCCGTCTGTCGGCATTACTTGGTGGACATCGAAGATCCCACAGTGTCCTTCGCAAAAGTAGGTGAGCTATCGCCGGCACCATGAACAAATTACAAATTCCTGCCCTAACCTACAGAGGGCATTACATCAGTGGCACAGCTGCTCCCTCAGCCAATGATGCCACCACCAGCCTTGTACTGCATATGAAAGAATAAATAGAATTGTCATGATTTACAGCGGGCAGCAACTTAAATGTCCACTCATCTCAAGCAATGCAACTACCTTGAAAATTATGCACACCTAATACCTGCCCTACCAACAACAAACTGCTTTTAAGAATCAATACAGAAGAGATGCATATCCATTAAACAGAACAGCAATGTCTGCAATTAGAAGAAAAAAAACAGGACATGGAAAGAACTACCAATTGGAACTAAGGAATATTTCATTTATTGCTTCACAAAGCAAAGCACAACTTCAAAACCACAAACAAGAAAAAGAGCAATCAGAGATTGCAGACCCTCGCCAGGACTTCTTTTGTGTGATTTTTGTGTATATTGTGCGGTGTTTGTGTACTGGTGTGTTACGTAATTAATAAGAGACATAACTAGAACTGCCCCCTTTGTAACTGCTGGCAGTGATGACCGGGTACCAAGATGTCCCGCTCTGATGCAACTCTGCTTTGATCGGACATCTGACCCTGACCCATGACATTTATTAGTATTCAATTTAATTTAGAATGGGATTAAAATGGATTGAATTCAAATCAAATGGAAGACCAAATAGGTACAGTCCTGCATTGGAATAATCAGAAGGAACCAAACAAGAAAAAAGAAAAGATGAAGTCATCAGGAGGAACCTGGATAGGATTCACATTTCAGTTGCTACTCCTCTAACCTCAAACCCATCCAGGCACAACCAAGTGAGCCTTAGTCAAAAATTTTTTTAAAAAAAAGAAACCAGATTGAAAAACTTAAATAATTCTGGCTGCCAGATCATGTGTCCGATCAAGTTGAAATTTAAAACCTCAATTCCCTATCTCTACTAGATCATAATTGTGAAGTTTCACATCGATTGATTAAGCGATTCATGAGAATGAATTTTTATAAGATTCTCGCTCAAACCAATATGGCTGCCAGACCATGAGACTTACCAATTATATTGGTGAATAACCTGGTATCCCCAAGGCTTGGTGAACATTTGTCTGAAGCTTCCCCTCGATCTGTCCAGCCGTTCTGGAGAAGAAGATTTTTTATGGGTTTTAGGGTAAATCCAATATGGCTGCGAAACAATGTGACCTATGACGTCATAATTAAAAATTTTTTAACTCTACTTGAGTAGTCGCTCCTGTGGTGAAAATTTCGTCTCGATCCGATAAGCGGTTGCAGAGAAAACCATTAAATTCTGTGCGGACAAACAAACAAACAGAGAAAGAAACAGACAAACAAACGGATCCAGATGCAATACTCTCTCCTTCGGCGAGGGTAACAAAGGCTCTTAACAGTTGTCATCAAGTACAACAAAGCTTTTGAGGTTTTCCCACACTCATGGATCATACAGTGCGTGGAACTATACAAAAACGACCTGAATATATATTAATATATTTTTACAGTGACCTCAGGCTCGTGGAAGAGACAGTCCACTGAACGGATCAGGACACAACAGGTCAAAAAGAACAATGGAAGGGGGGGGGGGGGACACCAACAGCAGGTTTGAAGGACAAAATAGAGGGAGATGGGCCAATAATGGGCGTGTGGAGGGATGAGGGTTAGGGAGGATGCATGGGGTGGACAAGAAGGAAACAAGCAAACTCTCAGGAAGGAAAAGCTGGAAAGTTGGAAGGAGGTGGGCTTGGGAGTCGGGGTTGGGGGGGTTAACAGGTGTAGAAAAGATCATGGTTTTGGATCAGGGATGATCTGAGATGGTGGTGAACAGCTGTCTTGAAGACTTGGAGGAAAGAATGATATTGAAGAGGTTGTGGAAGTTGATGCCACAGGTGGGGAAAAAAGTGGAACAAATGAGTGCAGGTGAGCAGTGATTCTGGATTTTGGGAGTTTCACTAGAAGGGGGTTGTTGGTGGACCACAAACATCTTGCAGATACCTGTGGGGAGTGGAGTGGGGTGAGGGGGCATAACAAAGCATGGAAAGAGCAGAGGGTGCAAGACCAGAACAAAAAACTATTACACATTCAAAATATCAAGTGCGGGACTTGAACAAATATCACATTCATCAGAAAAAAATTATTAGACATCAGTGTACTGTCACATAAATTACAAGGACTTTCGCAGATAGGGGACAAACATATTAGGTTGATAAGTTTATGTTATCTGTACCTGGGTTCCCTGCATATGCTTGGTGTTGGCTCAATTGTTAGGGTGCTGGGCTTTGGATCCAAGGATCCTGAGTTCAAATCCCCTTCAGCTGTTGAATTAATACCAGGTGGGGTTAACTCTGCCTGTCATCCTTTCGAGGTCAGCAAAATGAGTACCAGCTTGCTGGTATACTGTGTCGGAGTGGCGAAACCGTCCAGGATTGTGTCCAATAGCCAAGGAGACTGCTTAAGCAACACAACGCTCTGCACAGAGTACGGTCCCAATCTCCTCCTCCTGCTGAAGCAGTCTTAGTGGGGCAACTTAGCATAACAATTGTGCATTTTGTGAGGAAAGTACCAAATTTGGCACACTAGTAGCCTATCATATTATGAACAGATTTGGATATTGGGCCATCTCAAATTCAGCCGCTGATGGCATGTGGCAGCCATTTTCCACTGCCATCACAAAATTTGAGATGGCCCAATATCCAAATCTGTTCATAATATGATAGGCTACTAGTGTGCCAAATTTGGTGCTTTCCTCACAAAATGCACAATTGTTATGCTATATTTCGATAAGTTGCCCCACTATCTTCTGTTGGTTAAACAGGAATTTGTAATTTGTTTGATGGTGCGGCATAACTATTCCTCTCATTTGGAATGATTGACTTCCACCAACTTAATACTGGCACACACTATTAGGACACCGAGTTTCATGCCAATCCGATGGAGACATACATATTGATGAATCACTTATTATATCTGTCTTCGTTTGAATGCATCACTGGCTGAGGCTGAAGGTGTGGCTGTGCCACTGATGTAATGCCCTCTGCTGGTTAGGGCAGGAATTTGTAATTCCTCCTGATTATCTTTGCTATTTATTTCTTGGAGTTCCTTCTTGCTCAAGATTCCATTTGATTACACCAATTACTCTGACATTTTGCCTCAATTCTGAATGCATGAAGCCCATTTACCCACATTCATTCACCCCACTGTGCAAGTTTAACCCACATGGTACACAGGTTGCCGTTGAACAGCGTTGCTAACTCCGATTTTGCTTTCACTACCAAATCCACCAAAAATAATCTCAATCCCAAATTTATTAAATTCATGAACCATACATTCTAACAAGAGGGGGGATGATAGCTGAATTTCAAATTGTAGAATGCTGCTATATAAATGAAGTAGACCACATTGCATCAGTGGGAGTTCAGTCATCCAGGGTGGTCAAGTGATTATCATCCTCCCCTCTCGTTGTCTGGTCACACATAGGAGGGCAGTCAATATGTAACCTTAAAATGGCGATATAAATTTTGAGAATGTAATGGTTGTAGTTGTAGATGACGTATGTTATATCTATGGGTAAGAGTCATGTTTTGCCTGTTTTAGAACTGGCACAATTGAGCGTATGACGTCACTATCGCAGTTCCAAGATGGCGGCTCCCTGAGAAGCATGCTCCGGGGAGGAGCGTACACCTGCTGCAATGATAAACACGAGTCACCAGATTGCATTTTAATTCTGCGATGGATTTCACTGGGATTCACAACCTCATTTCCCCCAAGAAACGGACGACAGAATGTTGA
The DNA here is from genome assembly GCA_035128595.1 of Eptatretus atami. Lineage (NCBI taxonomy): Eukaryota > Metazoa > Chordata > Myxini > Myxiniformes > Myxinidae > Eptatretus > Eptatretus atami. Next base: position 88,926,806 of record CM068959.1, read on the forward strand.
TCCTCCCTGGAGCATGTTGATGCTTCTCAGGGAGCCGCCATCTTGGAACTGCGATAGTGACGTCATACACTCAATGTTGCCAGAAACAGCGAATCGTGTGTTCATCGTTTTGTCGGTGATTTGCATATCTTTACAGCACATCTCTCGTCATGACGATCGTGGCACCCGGTTCGTGTTCACAAAATGGACGCCACGAGCATCTGCACTCTTCAGCTTCGTCCTGTTGTTGGTGTACCGGACCTGCTGACACCACCAGACCTGCTCAATACCACATTTAGCAAACTTA
>CM068959.1:88927673-88941052 GCA_035128595.1 Eptatretus atami
TATGGACGTTCTGGACGTCACATCTCTGAAATACCCCTCTCTCTCCCCTTCCCTCTCTCCCTCTAAGCCCCTCTCCCTCTCTCCCACCCCTCTCCCTCTCTTTCTCTGACCCCCTCTCCCTCCTTCCTCACCCCTCGCCCTCCTCTCTCCCACCCCTCCCCCTCTCCCTACCCTCTCATTTTTGAAATGTGGCAGCTGAGAATGAGACCCAAGCAGGTTTGAGTGATTGAATTCTTTCGAAGAGGGTTGTTGAGAAAGAGATAGAATAGATAATGAGATAAGAGATATATTTCTCAGGGTTAAAAGACATAATTCCAAGTGTTTTGAGCAGTTTGTGATTTTTTGTCAGGTCTGGGGAGGTAAGAGGCTGCTGCCTGTCAGGTAGATGTCATGATGAGAGGATGAGGGATGTCATGCCAGAGGAATGCATCGTCATTAGCACATGATAAAGGAGGTTTTTCCAGAGATGATCAATTGATGAAGATGTGGATAAGTAGGACCTTAGAATAACTCGCCTGGGGTACTCATCCTTGACAGGGAGAGGAGAAGAAGTGTTATGTTGAGAGCCACACTGTTGGTTACGAGAGTGAGGAAGTAGTATCCAAGAGTCGAGTTGGCCTTTGGATTCCATCGGCAGACGCTTTTGAGAGCAGGGCGGGATGCCTGACTGTAATCGAACGCTCGAAATATGTCCAGAGATGATGGCCCTGATCTCACTGATCTGTATGATAGGAGAGTAGAAGCACTAGGTCTGAACTCAATTGATGATCTGAGAGACAGGGAGAGACACACAGAAGAAGACCAGAGGTTGGGGACATAAGATATTTGGAAGCAAAACACAGAATTAGAGGCATTTGGCCTTCTTTTGGCAGAGTGGAGATACTCCAGAGATAGGACTTGACATGGTGCCTACCAGTTTCTTGAGGAGGAAAACAAGTTTGAAAGTTTAAACCTTGAGGTCGGACAGATGTTGTTTTCTGCCTTCCTGAGAGTGGACACACACTTGTGAGCATTGTGGAATGAGCTGAGAGTTGCTTAGTCGGGTTTGCTTTCAGAAAGAGGGCAAAGTTGTTTCTGTACAACTGCCTCACCACAGGATCAGTGTAGCATGGTGGGAGCAGGGTAGGAAACTGAAGACTGAATGGATAAATCTATTGCATAGAGAGACCAGGTTTCTGTGGAAGAATTCCCAGGCTGAGTTAATATCAGGCGGCAGTAGATATAGAAGATCGTTCTAAATGAGTGGGTGCTTGCCAGTCCCTTGCCAGTTTTGTCTGAGTGCACCGTCAGACTTGCCGGCATTGAGGCGCTTCTCTAGAATAGCCAGGGAGAGGTTGACTCTCACAAGCATACCAAGTTTGAGTACACAAGAACGGACATGGACAGGCTTTGCATTTGGCAGATCTTTCTATTAATATGTGAGTTGCCTTGCAGGATAAGGCCATTAGGCCTGTCAAGACTGCAACAATGTTGTTTTGTCGCATTGCTCTATCCTTTTTTTAAATGCTGACAGGCGTCAAGCAAGGAAGCAGGCTGTACCATTTATGAAAGTGCTTTCGTATGACTGGGATGGGGTTGGGTTCAAACTGCTTATGAACGTACCAGATCAAGCGAATGCTGTAACCATTACGCCACTTTTATGATTTTGTTATTATTATTATTATTATATTATTATTTTGATTTCCTCGTTTTTTCATTCTTTATGCAGTTAGTTTTATTGCATGATCGTTCTCACACACACCTCATTCACTCCGAGCACAGCGTATAACCTTAATTTTACATGTGCTCATAAGTTTCCATTCGCCAATTTTATTGGATGGATTATAGTAATGACTCTCGGTATGATTGGGTACTAATCAACGAACATAATGTTAAGAATGATAAAAACATCACTCAGCATTGCGATATAAATAATTGTTTTGAAAACACTAAACCGAAGGGGATTCTCGCTAGTAGACTTCAGTTAAATTATAGTATTTTCTTTAATGTTTTCCTCGAAATTTGATTGCGCGTATATAAGAGGTAAATCATAGAGGTTTTATTTCTTTAAGCCACAGCATTGTGGTTTTATAGAAAGATGATTAAAAGTAATAATCGCTTTATGTGCCTGAAGACTTTTCAAAACGGAGTATATTTTTTTCTCCCTTTATGTCCCACAGGAAATAACGTCTGGGTTGCATCGGTACAGTTCATTGTTTGACGTTTCAATTTGCACTTTGACGTGATGCACCCGTAACAGACTTCAGTGCCTTTAATATTTTTATTTTATTTTTTGTTCGGTTCACTCATTTACTGGTTCTTGGTATGATGCGATGATGGGCTGGTTGTGTAAAATGGCATTGTTACGTAACACATTTTATCGTTTGATGTATCTGAGAGGGGACTGTCTGGGTTGAAAGAGGATTGTAATTTTTTTGTTTTGGTTTTTATTAACGCTGAGTGTGGATTCGCTTTATTACTTGGGGATTGTGTCCAATTTTAAAACCAAGTTCATAATTTTAAAAATTTTTCCCTTAGCCGAACACGAGCAGGTGCCTATGTCAGGCGGCACTGCAGTTGGAAATTAACTGATTTTGCCTCCTTTGCACATGGGGTTTTGCTTGTGTATGCTATTACCGTTTAATTCATTATGCACAAGTCTCATAAATGAAGAAATGTGAAGGCTTTTCCAAAAAATAAGAAACAAACTTTGTATGCAAATCAAAATCAGATTATATCCAAAGCACTTTCTGTGTGTCTGGGAGTGTGGTAGTTTGGGATGAAATCCTGGACCCTTTACTTAAAAAATACAATTTAAAAAAAAAAACATGCCGAGCGACATCCTGACCAATATTGCCTCGTTCCTATCTTTGCTGAGGAATTCTTTGGACAATAAATAAACCAACTTGTCAAAAATTCTTCCAACAGTATTAAAGTTATGTGATGGCTTACTGACTTGAATGATGATCCTTGGACTGACACTGCTTTGCAGTTGACAATGGAAAACCTCGCAGCTTGCGACATGCAGGAAAAGCCTGACGTTTCGAACAACTCTGGCTCCCGCACTCCCCGGGAATTTGCAGCTTTCGGACGCTGCAGTGAGAGCCTCCAACGCGGATACGCAGCAGCTTGTGGTACTTTTCGGCATGCCGAAACCCCTCGGCACCTCCGGACCGACCACGATGGGTTCCGACGTTCCAACAGCACGACCTCAGAACGTGGTGGAAGAAGTGGAACAGAACAGGATGAATGCAGCGCAGGAGAAGACGTTGTCCGTTTCTAATCCCGATCTCTATGGACCACCTCCTAGCAATAGCTCAAAGAGCTTCTTGAAGGAGGTTGCACTTGAACTCGATCAAATGTTTTGGCTAACCAAAACGAGATGTAATTAAAAGACATAGTATCAAATTAAATGTAGAATCTCATGAGTCTCATTTTCGTATCAACTTTGAATCCAAAGACTACATTTTATGTTGGAGACCAAAACTAGCTTCATAATTGTGTATTAAAGCATCAATATTGTATGCAATAGTTGTATACTACGAAATTTATTCTGAGCTTACTTAAGTTCTTCTGTTTAATGCTTGGTTCGTTTAAAGAGGTAAGCACTGAAGTTTTGTTTTTGTTTATTTGAACCAAAACTGACTGCTGCTGTAACTTTTTCATTTAGCAACAGTTTGTACTCGGTTCTCTCCATTCATTCCTGGTATTTTGGCATTTCATGTGAATTAATGTTAATTCCGTTTATCGGACAGTTTTCAATAGTGTTTGGTGATTCAGAAGAGAAAATTTATTTCGATCCAAAATTGATGAGTTGTTAGACTTTAATCGTTTTCACCATTTTGACGTGGCATCGATTGCGATCGATCAGTTCTATATTCCGCCAACGGGCCAATGTATGTAAGGGCCCCATTTTGAGCACATTGTTGCTGTTGTTATTGTGTGTATCAGAGTGCTGCTTATTGTCATATGCAGTGAAAGGCGGTAACGCTTGGATGCCAAAAACTAATGTATCTGTTGAACAAAAGGGTGAATAAGTGTTAAGGTTATTTTGAAAGTATGACGCGGGTGTTATCGGACGCTGTAACAACTGCTACCAGCGGGGCCTCACTTGCTTCAATGAAAAGTATTAGCTCTTCTTCAAAAATGCTTGCATTACATCTTTTTTTTTCTTGTTTTAATCGTATGATACATTCCATGTAAACGTTCATAGAAATCAAGTAGCCTCGGATTTTCTCGCAGAATGGAAAACGAGGAACACTTCACACATTTACATTCCTGGGTCGAAGAACCTGTTACTCAGCCCGAACTACTTAATACGATGAGCGAGCTTTATTGTACTTAATATTCAGCGATCTTCATGTAGGAAGTTTTTGTATGAAGGTATTGGAGTCATCCAATGTCTTGCCATTCCTTGTTTCCATGTTTAAATTTCTCTAGTTTGATAATTTGTTGCGAATTAATAAATTTTGATCTAATAAATTCTTGCCTAAAAATAGTAAATGCTGTCTTTTGGAAAACCCTCAACAGCAGTTTTCATCACAATAACAATCTCTATTTGCTTAAATGGGTAACGTGGGACTATTCCAATATTGATTTGAATTTGTCCAATGTCTGTATTCTTGACTCTTTTTTGTTTGTTTGTTTATTCTATTAAGCAGCTTATTAATAACAGGAATATGGAATGTCTTTTACAGGAGTTATCCAGTATTGTGGAATCACAGGATCTCTGTTGGGCAACCAATGGACATTCTCTACTCAACAATTAAGCTTATGTTTTTATTGATGTACTTCCTCAAAATCGTAAAGTAAATGTATTCTTTTTTTTCAGAATTGAGTAGATTTAAAAGTGATTTCATAGTTGACGTTTTTTATTTGGATTTTTTTTTGCCCAGCTCTTGATAAGGCAGAAGAAACACACACCCAAGGGGTTTTGGCCTGGATACATGTCCCGAACGTGTGATTCGAGCTTATGGAGCATTGCTAAGTGAACAAGCCTGGGCCATGTGGCATTTACCTTCTCCATACACATCTCCTGAGAGCCAGTGATAACCCTGTCAAGTAAACATTGGGCTATGAGGACAGCCACATGGCTAGCTGCAACCCCAATTGCCAACAATCGTGAACTCTGAACTGGATTTGGAAAGGGACATGACTCCTCAAAGGTCAAACTAAGAGCCAGAATGTATTCCAAAAAGGATAAATACTGCGACATCCTTCAACAGTGGAGGAAGAATTTTTAACCTCACTATGAGATGGACCTCTGTCCAAAACAAAAGCTATTGGGCCTCTTCACTCTCTCACGCCAGGTCAAGGTCGGTGCGTTTTCTGTCTATCCACCGTCTCATCTCCGGGCCTCACTCCTCCCCCCCCTGCTCTGCTGCTGATTGTCCCCACCATATATCCGCAGGGTGCTCAAGGTCTGCCAGCAACCCTTTCTGGTAAACTACAAAATCACACAATCATGCTCACCTTCACTCTTATCTTCCTCTTTTTCCGGCATTTGGAATAAACTCCTCACTCCTTCAATCCCATTCTTCCCTGCCAGGCCTTCAAAACAGCTGTTCACACCACCTGCTTATCTTCCTCTATCCAAAACCACGATTTTTTCTACCCTGTTAATCCACTCCAACCCACTTCAAATTCCACTGCTTTCTTTCCTGAATGTTCCCCACGTGTTAAGGCTGAAAGTCCCTGTTGGTGTCCATCTTGGTATACCCCCATGTCCCCCCCCATCCCTCATCCCTTCCACAGATCTCTAATGTCTCTGTTTGCCCACTGTTTTGTCCTTCCTCTCCACACCCCTTCTTGTCTCCTGCCCTCTTGTTGTGCATTGTGTTGTTAGCTCTATACGGCCTTGACAATGCATACAAAAAAAGTGATCCAATAAAAGAATTGGAATACCTTGGGGCCCAGGAGAGTTCTGCCTCCTAACTTCTGAACACTGGTGAAAGGAGATATGATCAAACAAGATGATTTGATGGATACTGGAAGCGAAATCCACGAAGCGACCTTCAAACGAGGGGAGTCTTCTCAATGGATTTCAACAGAATACACAACCGCAGAGATTTTGATTGTGATAGCCCTGGATGAGTTGCTGAGGTTGCGAGCCCTTCGAAGCAGTGTCTCATGAGAGAAGACCCAAACTCTCGGCATCTTCAAGACAGACACTGGACGTAGAATGATAATATAGATGGCAGAAAGTTATGTGTGCAAGCCAAGGTCTGCATAGAGCAAACATTGGGTATTGTATGCAGTAGTACCATGAATGGGAGGCAAGTTCAAACCTCCGATGAAGAGAATATTCAGCTCAACTCAGAAGAGGTGACACATTCAGATAGAACAAAACAGAGGTAATATCATCGTGGCTGGCATGTGGAGAGAGATAATGAGACGTGGACAAGAGGAGAGATGAAGCAGTAAGGAAGAATATAAGGGCTGCACAAACGGAAGATGAGCGCCCAACAAACAGAGAGTAAGTAAGGAGCCACCAATAACAATAACGTCACAGCAAAAGGATTACAAGAAAATGGTCTAGCCTTCCTTAATAAAATTCACTACCACATGGAAATGCAGACTCGAAAGGCAAAGGAGAGATGATTCAGAAAGAAACCATACAAACAAAACAATTCAAAAGTCAAAGGGGAATACAGTTAAAAAAAACTGATCTCGACCCCCCAAAAGGTTTATATGAATAAAAATAAAAGAATATATACTTATTATGTTCATATGCTTATATATATTATAATATATATATATATCTGATATTATATACATATAAACCCACCCACATTTCTTCACCTGTAGAATGGGAGGGAATAGCCAATCAGCTCTCACCTAATCGACTAAACCAGGTGGCTGGAATTATATAAATTGATTTGACCCTCCACACTCGTCTAGCCCAAGTAGCGCATAAAGCAACCAAAGAAGGACTTACACAAAGGTAGTGCTAACACTGTTTTTGAACCCGTTCCCAGAGTTTTCCTGAACAACTATAAAGACGTTCACACAGAGTACACATGAAGAATCCAATGCTATACACCCTCTTCAGCTACCGACCGTTTCATCACTTATTGGTGAATCGATCAGCGATTAGCGGCATGACAGAAATGCATACCAATGAGGCTCCAAGCATTAGGCACCTTACCTTGTGGTCAGGTTCTTCTTGGGTTTTGATTGCAGCTACTTGGGCTCGAGAGTGTGGGAGGGTCAATCCATATATTATATATTAAATGTATATATATATGATATATATATATATATATGTATTATATTTAATTTATATATGATATATATATAATCTAAGACATAAAGCTCATTCTACCACTGACTTATCACTGACATCTCAAGTTTGGTAACCTTCAGGGTACGTAGAAAGCTGAAATTTTGCGTGCTGACGGACATCAGAGCCGATTAACTGGGAAAAATCACAGAACTGTCAGAAAGATTGTAAATATGAGAATAAATAAAGAAACAAATGCAGTTGTGCGATCCGAGACAAGGGGGAAGCACGGTTAATTCCTCGCGTGGTATGGACATCGAAGCCGATACACCAGGAAAAATCACCAGAACCGTTGGAAAGCATCCATAAATGAAAATAATAAATTAAATAAACGAAAAAAAACTGTGCGTGTGAGCGACCTGAGACAATGGGGAAAGCACGGTTCCGTTTATTGCTTACAATGTGTAAGCATTCGCCCATAGTATATATATAATATTTATTATATAATATATATATATTATACATATGTTTAAATATATAAAAGCTGGCAGGATGACCGAGATTCTCGGCATATGCACACTCTCCTCTAAAGCTGTTCAGCCTGGGTTTGAATCCTGACCAGCTTATAACTGTCATTCCTGGTGTTTCACAGTCAGGGTGATCCAACAATGGGTGAGCCTTCCGTCTCTCGGATGGACGCGTCAACGGGAATCCCGTCTGTCGGCATTACTTTGGTGGCATCGAAGATCCCACAGTGTCCTTCGCAAAAGTAGGTGAGCTACGCCGGCACCATGAACAATTACAAATTCCTGCCTAACCTACAGAGGGCATTACATCAGGGCACAGCTGCTCCTCAGCCAATGATGCACCACAGCCTTGTACTGCATATGAAAGAATAAATAGAATTGTCATGATTTACAGCGGGCAGCAACTTAAATGTCCACTCATCTCAAGCAATGCAACTACCTTGAAAATTTGCACACCTAATACCTGCCCCTACCAACAACAACTGCTTTTAAGAATCAATACAGAAGAGAGGCATATCCATTTAAACAGAACAGCAATGTCTGCAATTAAAGAAAAAAAAACAGGACATGGAAGAACTACCAATTGGACTAAGGAATATTCATTTATTGGTTCACAAAGCAAAGCACAACTTCAAAACCACAAACAAGAAAAGAGCAATCAGAAGATTGCAGACCCTCGCCAGGACTTCTTTTGTGTGATTTTTTGTTTATATGTGCGGTGTTTGTGTACTGGTGTGTTACGTAATAATAAAGGACATAACTAGAACTGCCCCTTTGTAACTGCTGGCAGTGATGACCGGGTACCAAGATGTCCCGCTTTGATGCACTCTGCTTTGATCGGACATCTGACCCTGACCCATGACATTTATTAGTATTCAATTTAATTTAGAATGGGATTAAAATGGATTGAATTCAAATCAAATGGAAGACCAAATAGGTACAGTCCTGCATTGATATATCAGAAGGAACCAAACAGAAAAAAGAAAAGATGAAGTCATCAGGAGGAACCGGATAGGATTCACATTTCAGTTGCTACTCCTCTAACCTCAAACCCATCCAGCACACAACCAAGTGAGCCTTAGTCAAAAAAATTTTTTTAAAAAAAAAAGAAACCAGATTGAAAAAACTTAATAATTCTGGCTGCCAGATCATGTGTCCGATCAAGTTGAAATTTAAAACCTCAATTCCCTATCTCTACTAGATCATAATTGTGAAGTTTCACATCGATTGATTAAGCGATTCCATGAGAATGAATTTTTATAAGATTCTCGCTCAAACCAATATGCTGCCAGACCATGTAGACTTACCAATTATATTGGTGAAAACCTGGTATCCCCAAGGCTTGTGAACATTTGTCTGAGCTTCCCCTCGATCTGTCCAGCCGTTCTGGAGAAGAAGATTTTTTATGGGTTTTTAGGGTAAATCCAATAATGGCTGCGAAACAATGTGACCTATGACGTCATAATTAAAAATTTTTAACTCTACTTGAGTAGTCGCTCCGTGTTGAAAATTTCGTCTCGATCCGATAAGCGGTTGCAGAGAAAACATTTAGTTCTGTGCGGACAAACAAACAAACAGAGAAAGAAACAGACAAACAAACGGATCCAGATGCAATACTTCTCCTTCGGGAGGGTAACAAGGCTCTTAACAGTTGTCATCAAGTACAACAAAGCTTTTGAGGTTTTCCCACACTCATGATCATACAGTGCGTGGAACTATACAAAACGACCTGAATATATATTAATATATTTTTACAGTGACTTCAGGCTCGTGGAAGAGACAGTCCACTGAACGGATCAGGACCAACAGGTCAAAAGAACAATGGAAGGGGGGGGACACCAACAGCAGGTTTGAAGGACAAAATAGAGGGAGATGGGCCAATTAATGGGCGTGTGTGGAGGGATGAAGGTTAGGGAGGATGCATGGGGTGGACAAGAAGGAACAAGCAAACTCTCAGGAAGGAAAGCTGGAAGTTGGAAGGAGGTGGGCTTGGGAGTCGGGGTTGGGGGGTTAACAGGTGTAGAAAGATCATGGTTTTGGATCAGGGATGATCTGAGATGGTGGTAAACAGCTGTGAAGACTTGGAGGGAAGAATGATTTGAAGAGGTGTGGAAGTTGATGCCACAGGTGGGGAAAAAAGTGGAACAATGAGTGCAGGTGAGCAGTGATTCTGGATTTTGGGATTTTCACTAGAAAGGGTTGTTGGTGACCCAAACATCTTGCAGATACCTGTGGGGAGTAGTAGTGGGTGAGGGGCATAACAAAGCATGGAAAGAGCAGAGGGTGCAAGACCAGAACAAAAAACTATTACACATTTCAAAATATCAGTGCGGGACTTGAACAATATCACATTCATCAGAAAAAAATTAATTAGACATCATGTACTGTCACAAATTACAAGGACTTTCGCAGATAGGGGACAAACATATTAGGTTGATAAGTTTATGTTATCTGTACCTGGGGTTCCCTGCATATGCTTGGTGTTGGCTCAATTGTTAGGGTTGCGGGCTTTGGATCCAACGGATCCTGAGTTCAAATCCCCTTCAGCGTTTGAATTAATAACCAGGTGGGGTAACTCTGCCTGTCATCCTTTCGAGAGTCAGCAAAATGAGTACAGCTTGCTGGTATACTTGTGCGGAGTGGCGACCGTCCAGGTTGTGTCCAATAGCCAGGAGACTGCTTAAGCAACACCAACGCTCTGCACAGAGTACGGGTCCCAATCTCCTCCTCCTGCTGAAGCAGTCTTAGTGGGGCAACTTAGCATAACCAATTGTGCATTTTGTGAGAAAGACCAAATTGGCACACAGTAGCCTAACTATTATGAACAGATTTGGATTTGGGCCATCTCAATTCAGCCGCTGATGGCTGTGGCAGCCATTTTCCACTTGCCATCAAAAAATTGAGATGCCCAATATCCAAATCTGTTCATAATATGATAGGCTACTAGTGTGCCAAATTTGGTGCTTTCCTCACAAATGCACAATTGTTATGCTATATTTAGTAAGTTTGCCCACTATCTTCTGTTGGTTAAAACAGGAATTTGTATTGTTTTGATGGTGAGGCATACATTTCCTCTTCATTTGGAATGATTGACTTCCACAACTATACTGGACACACTTAAGGACACCGGTTTCATGCCAATCCGATGGAGGGCAATACATATTGATGAATCACTTACTGTTTTCGTTTGAATGCATCACTGCTGGGCTTGAATGTGTGGCTGTGCCACTGATGTAATGCCCTCTGCTGGTTATGGCAGGAATTTGTAATTCCTCCTGTTATTTCTTTGCTATTTATTTCTTGGAGTTCCTTCTTGCTCAAGATTCCATTTAGTTACACCAATTACTCCGACATTTTGCTCAATTCTGAATGCATGAAGCCCATTTACCCACATTCATTCACCCCACTGTGCAAGTTTAACCCACATGGTTACACAGGTTGCCGTTGAACAGCGTTGCTAACTCCGATTTTGGCTTTCACTACCAATCCCACCAAAAAATAATCTCAATCCCAAATTTATTAAATTCATGAACCATCACTATCTAACAAGAGGGGGATGATAGCTGAATTTCAAATTGTAGAATGCTGCTATTATAAATGAAGTAGACCACAATTGCATCAGTGGGAGTTCAGTCATCCAGGGTGGTCAAGTGATTATCATCCTCCCCTCTCGTTGTCTGGTCACACATAGGAGGGCAGTCAATATGTAACCTTAAAATGGCGATATAAATTTTGAGAATGTAATGGTTGTAGTTGTAGATGACGTATGTTATATCTATGGGTAAGAGTCATTTTTGCCTGTTTTAGAACTGCACAATTGAGCGTATGACGTCACATTCGCAGTTCCAAGATGGCGGCTCCCTGAGAAGCATGCTCTCGGGAGGAGCGTACACCTGCTGCAATGATAAAACGAGTCACCAGATTGCATTTTAATTCTGCGATGGATTTCACTGGGATTCACAACCTCATTTCCCCCAAGAAACGGACACACAAATGTTGATCCTCCTGGAGCATGTTGATGCTTCTCAGGGAGCCGCCATCTTGGAACTGCGATAGTGACGTCATACACTCAATGTTGCCAGAACAGCGAATCGTGTGTTCATCGTTTTGTCGGTGATTTGCATTATCTTTACAGCACATCTCTCGTCATGACGATCGTGGCACCCGGTTTTCGTGTCACAAAATGGACGCCACGAGCATCTGCACTCTTCAGCTTCGTCCTGTTGTGTGTACCGGACCCTGCTGACACACCAGACCTGCTCCATACCACATTTAGCAAAACTTAATACCTCAAAAAAAAAAAAATCGTCATTACCAAAATTGGTTTAATTTTTCATTACATCAAATTTTACCGAAATAAACGATTATATTGAAGAAGAAGAAGAAGCAAGAAGAAGATTGTGGTCTGTCGTGTTTCGGTATGCTCTTCCCGCGCTCTTAAACTAATCGGGGTTTGTGAAGAATATTCCTTCAGTTTCGTCGACATTTTAATGCGTGTTTCCTGAGGCAATGATTTATGAAAATGTTTTTGGGGGGTTGACGCGTTTGAGCAAGATATTTTCATTTTAAAATACCTCATTTGTCAGGTGGAATTCAAGTTCCACGCTTGAGGTCTTTTACCTCACGCATTTTCTGTCGACGTTACTGTTATATATATATATATAATATATATATATATATATATTACTGGTTACGGGTGTGTTTTTTGTTTGATTTTTTTTTTCATTTTTTGGATCACCTGTGTAACGGCCGAAACGCGTTACTGCATTTCCCGCCTAATTCTCCACTCGTGGAAGCCATTGCCGACATTTTGTGAGGTAATCTTTGTTCAGCGTTTATCAAGTTTTGCGAATTGTACAAATCTCTTTAATCAAGACGTCAACTCAAACGACATTGTGTTTACATAAACGTTTATTAATGATTTGTGTTACACTCATTTTCTCGTGAGGTGAATTCTTTTTTTTCTTCTCCGAATTTTTTTTTCCTTTTCCGAAAAATTTTTTTTTTTCCTGTCTACCGAAAAAAAATTTTCAAATTTTTTTTTTCTTTTCCGAATTTTTTTTTCCCCCTAAAACCGTAAATATAAACGTAATATAATTTGGATTTCATTTGAAACTGAGAAGCAAAATTTGAAAATCATGGAGTCTGTGTTTATTCAATCCTAACCCAACAACTCCTGAGATGGGCAAGCAAGGTTTCTCGTGTCTCGATCTCAGTCTTTCAATAACCTCGAAAATATCAACAACTTGCAGATAACTCGGTTCTACCGGGCTGTTGTATTATTGAAAGGGAATTCGTTCCCGATGGAGTATGGAATATTTAAGGAGTTTGCTTAGGAATGTCCTTTAACAGCATCATAGTCCCTAACTGTTAAGATTGCTAAGGTTTCTCGATGAAGTAAAATCGACTAAAAGGTACGTTGGACAGAATTTACTGAATTGTTTGTGGTTATACATTCATATAAATATATATATATAAATATTTATATATAATTTTTTTTAACTTCCGGTAGGTGTGCGAACCAGTGACTGAGTCTATACACCACCCGTGTGCACAACAAAAATGCACCACTAGCCGGGAGACGACGATGGTTCGCGGACATTATTGAACAATGCCATGATAGGTACAATTGAGTTCGTGGAAGCTTTTGA
>CM068959.1:88958938-88975620 GCA_035128595.1 Eptatretus atami
GGCATGGGAAGACCCAAAATATTATCCCACATTGCTACACGCATTTAAAAGCTGAACATTCCAAAACGGTTATCTGCTGTTTTGCACAAAAAATTGGTCACACTTACGCACACTTGCCTCTTAGCTGTCAAGTCGGGGTTTGAATCCAGACCCAGCGATAAACTGTCATCCCAGTGTTTCACAGGCAGGGTGATTCATTGGTGTGTGTGCCCTCCCTCAGATGGATGTTAAACGGTTGTCTTGTCTGGCAGCATTAGTTGGTAGACGTTAAAGATCTCGTGGTGTCCTTTGCGAAGAGTAGTCGAGTTATCACCAGCACCCTGAACTAATTATAAATTCCTGCCCTAACCAGCAGAGGGCATGGCATCAGTGGCGCAGCATGCCCTCAGCCAATGATGCTGAGGTGCCCTCAGCCAAATTTAAATATTTGGTGTGACCACTTATTTTTCTTGGCTGCACATGAACGAAGAAAAAGAAGTGGTCATACCAAAGATTGAAATCTCCATCCATTAGTATTGTAAAATATCGTTAATTTTTAGCTCACTTGGAATGAGTTCCAGGGAGCTTATGGGATGGTGCATCGTCAGTATGTCCGTATGCCTGATATTGGCTTAATGGTTTGGGTTGGGGGGGGGCTTTTGATCCAAGGATCCTGAGTTCAAATCCAGCTCAACTGTTGAATTAATACGAGGTGGGGTTGACTGCCTGTCATCCTTCTGAGGTTGGCAAAATGAGTGCCAGCTTGCTGGTATCCTGTGTTGGAAGATGGAGACCTGTCCAGGATTGTGCCCAATAGCCAAAGAGACTGCTTAGGCAGCACCAATACTCTGCACAGAGTATGATCCTGATGGAGGAGTCTTTCCCTCCATCCGTCCATCCACAAATACTTCAACTTTTTCTGGAAACTACACATACAACTTCGATGAAACTTTACCACAACGTTCATCACCGTGTATGTACCAAAGTTTGTACATGGCATTAAAAAAAATCGGGCCCTGAGGAGGCTCCCCAAAACCTGTGACGTACCAAAGTTTGCTCACGGTATGAAAAAAATTGGGGTCTTCGGGGGTCTTCAGGTGGAGTTTACGGTGGGGGGGGGGTTTCCCCCCAAAGAGATATTTGCTTTATTCTCAGAAACTACACACACAATTCCGATGAAACTTCACCACAACCTTCAGCACCCTTGATGTACCAAAGTTTGTTTATGTCATTTGAAAAATCGGCTCTATGGGGGTGCAAGGGGGCACCCCTCAAAATATGTATTTGCTATCGTCTCCAAAACTACACACACAATTCTGATGATACCTGACCACAAGATTCATCACTCTTGATGTACCAATGTTTGTTCATGCCATTAAAAAATTTGAGGTCTAAAGGAGTATATGGGGGTGGGGGGTTGCCCCCCAAAATATGTATTTGCTTTCTTCTCAGAAACCACACACAATTCCGATGAAACTTCACCACAACCTTCAGCATCTGTGATGTTCCAAAGTTTGTTCATGACATCAGAAAAATCAGGCTTTATGGGGGTGTAAGGGGGTGCCCCCAAAATATGTATTTACTTTCTTCTCCAAAACTACACACAATTTCAATGAAACTTGGCTACAACCTTCATCACCAATGATGTACCAAAGTTTGTTCATGCCATTAAACAATTCCAGGTCTATGGGGGGGGGGGGGGGGCGGTTGTCCCCCCCCAAAATCGGTATTTGCTTCTCAGAAACTACACACACCATTCCGCTGAAACTTGACTCCAACCTTCATCACCCTTGATGTACCAAATATTGTTCATGGCATTAAGAATATCGGGGTCGATGGAGGGATTGCCCTTCAAAATATGTATTTGCTTTTTTCTCCGAAACTACACACACAATTCTGATGAAACGTCACCACCACCTTCATTGCCCGTGATGTACCAAAGTTTGTTCATGACATGAGAAAAATCTGGGTCTAATGGTGTGTAAGGGGGGTTGCCCCCCAAAATATGTATTTGCTTTCTTCTCCGAAACTACACATACAATTTTGATGAATCTTGACTGCAACCTTCATCACCCGTGATGTACCAAAGATTGTTCACACCATTAAAAAATATAATCGGGGTCTAAGGGTGTCTTCGGCGATTTGTCTCCCAAAATAGGTATTTGCTTTCTTCTCAGAAACTACACACACAATTCCGATGAAACTTGACCACCGCCTTCATCACCCGTGATATACTAAAGTTTGTTCATGACATTAAAAAAATTGGGTCGAAGGGATTCTACGAGGGGGTTGCCCCCCAAAATATGTATTTGCTTTCTTTTCTGAAACCACGCACACAATTTCGCTGAAACTTGACCATAACCTTTATCACCTGTGATGTACCAAAGTTTGTTCATGCTATTTAAAAAAATCGGAGCTTGATCCATTCTTGCGGTCCCACCTATCTTCCCCACCCACACAATCCAACATCTCATGTCCTCTCCTGTTGCCATTCAATTCTCAAACAATGCAATGCAAAATGGTGACCGTGTTCCTACACTGCCATGGCCTGCTTACATGTTATAATTCGCATTCATTCTCCAAACACAACCCAATTCTTTACACATAACAGACATCAACACCACAGGACGATTCTGATTTCCAAACCGTTCCCTTTACTGACCATTGAGTCGCTCTCACCTGCTCCCATCCTAATTATCCCTGTCCCAATTTCTAGCAAAACTGAACCCTTGGGACAGTAAGCATCAAGGCACCTTACCCTAGGTACAAGTCGTCGTAGATTGGTCGGGTCCAAGAGTGTCATCCACCCCTTCTAGTTTTCCATGCACCCTTCCAATCCACCCCTGTGGATTCGTTGCTTTCAATCTCTCTGGATTCCATACTTTTTTTTTCTTTCTAAATTTGCCTATTATTCCAAAATTTGTCGACCAACCTGGCTAATGTTTGGGTGCAATTGTAGACTTGAAGCGCAACCATAATGAGTTGTCAAAGAACCAGGCTAGTCACAAGAGATGCGTCTACAAACTTTCTTGCGAGAGGCAGCGGGATCGATGCTTGCACCCCCCTCCAGGATCTGGTAGACCCAGATTTCTCTCATCTACTCCCAGAAGCCTGAATCCTCCTCCAGGATCTGGTAGACCTCGAGTTCTCTTATCCAGTCCCAGAAGCCTGCATCCTCCTCCAGGGTCTGGTAAACATGGAGTTCTCTCATCCACTCCCAGAAGCCTACATCTTCCTCCAGGATCTGGTAGACTCAAAATTCTCTCATCCACTCTCGATCGATGCCTACATCCTCCTCCAGGATCTGGTAGATCCAAAGTTCTCGCGTCCACTCTCGGAAGCTTGCATCCTCCTCCAGGATCTGGTAGATCCAAAGTTCTCGCATCCATCCTCGATAGAGGCCTGTATCCTCCACCAGGGAAAACTGTGGCCACAGCTATAATACAGACAGATATTCCCACAGCCCAGTGGATCCAGTTAAAAATGTATATCTTGGGTGCAACAGGGTGAGGGCGGGACAAAGCCATGATTGGCTGAATTACAACCAGCATGACGGCATAAATTCCGGGGTACCCATGGACGCCAGCAACCGCACTCCACCATCCATGATAGACAAAAGCCAGACAAACAGCCACTATGGTTAACGCAAACGCCATCACCATAGCTGTCCTTTCGACCTGAAACCAGATTTGGAAGCACAGCTGTTGAGCGTGCCAGGCGAATCGGTAAAATCGGGCCACAAGGATTCCAAAAATGACCAGGACCAACCACACTATCACCATCAGAGCTGCGCGTGCCCCGAGGTACGGTGGTCCACGTCTGCCAACCATCTCAGCTTCAGTGAGCCCTTGCTGTGCTTGTTTGGCTTGCTGCAGGTGCAGCCCATCCAATTCAGCTTGCAGGCAGTTCAGTACGCAATGCCCTGATCTCCTGGCAAGTGTTCTCCGCAGACAGAGACTCCTTAGAAAGCTCATTTTCCTCATCCACCTACTTCTTGCCTCCAATCTAACAATCATCATCCAATGGTTCACTCCCCACTCACATTCCTCAACTTTAAACTCCTTCTTAAGTGGCACAACCTCTGGAGCATCCTTCTCAACCACTGGATTGAAAGAAGACTGACAAGGTCCTTCATACAGTTCAGCACGGTTCTCATTGCCAAAATGTACAGTATTTCGCAGTTCATCTTTGTCATGCAATTCATCCAGCTGTTTCTCCTCATTATCCCTTTCTGAAAAATCTATAAGATCGACTTCTGGAAAGGATTCCTGGGGTACATCAGCAACTGCCAGTTCCTCTGATGAAAAATGCCGAGCATCATCTTCATCACTAGAATCCTCTACAGTCTACATTCACACCAAGTGGGGGCATTTTCTCTTCAAAGCCTGCACTTGACTCACCCTGGTTCGATTCAAGATGAGCCTCCCGCTCAACCAACAGGAAGCCATAGCTGCTGCAACTCTCCTCAACATATTTTTCTTGGGATTGTTCCAATATTGGCTCAACAAAATATACTTTAAGACTTGCCTTCCTGTCAGTGCCAAGTTCAGGAAGCAATGTTTCAGGAAGATCACTTTCCTCACCCAGCGCCTCCATAACTTCAATGTAATTTTCCTTTAAAGCAACCAATGTGTCCTTCCCCGTTATATACAATCATCAACAAGAACCTCTGTAGATCCACTTTCAATGACAGCTGCACCATCTGCATTACAATAGCGAGAAGCACCAGACTCGTCATAACCTTCTGCCTTGGCATCACTTCCACTCGGTTCATTAACAATGTGTAATTGGCTTTCACAACTACTATCCAAATCTGAACTCTGGGATTGCTCCTGCAAATTCATTTTAAAAACATCACTTTCCCACTTGTCCATTTGACAAGCATCCTGCTCTTCCTCTTGAGGTCCCTGTGACTGTTAAATCGCCTTGCACTTTTCCAAATTGGGCAACTCTCTCTCCAGAGTTTACATCAGCAAGCTCACCTTCGATTGTTTCAGCTCACCTTCAATTTCTCACCTTTGATTTCTTCTCACTTTTCCTCCATTTCATTCCTTTGTTCGTCAATTTTGTCTTCCAATCGTTCATTCATTTCCCCTACTCCATCAATTCGTGCCACCAGTTCCTGTGTTATTCCCTCCTTAAAGTCGTTCATTTGCTCACTCAATTAATTCCTTTATTCATTAATTTGTTCCTTCATTTCACTCGTTTGTTTATTCATTTTTTCATCCCTTTGTTCATTTTGTTCATCGATTTTTCTTATCATTTCTTTCATTTGCTCAGTCATTAATTGTTTTAACATGACTTGGAGAGTCATCGCACCCACTCCCTGTATCTCATCGACTATTGTGGAGGAGAGGGGACAGATGCTCGGGACGGGGGAAGCTTCTACCCTATCATCGTCACTCAAGTCCACCTCGGCTCGCTTCCTTCATGTTCACTACCTTCGCACAATCATCGCCATCTCGTGCACGTCGTCATTTCCCGCGCTCGTTCAATCTCCTCAGAAAAAAATTATTTCCCTTAAATTTCCAAGCGTTCCTTTCTCCTGACATCAATTAACTATACAATTTGTACCTCGATTTCTATAACCCCCTCTCCCTCAATGGTAGGGAGGCGATTGTCTAAAAACCCAGATTCGCAATTTTTTTTTTTTTAAGCTTTAGCTCGCTCCGGCACAAAATGTCATGGTCCCGATGGATTAAAAAATACCACCCCGATGCAAATTGTCATAGTGGTGGGGGGGGGGGTCGAAAATTCCCACTTCCGTGACACCAGTTGTCGTGTCCATGCCGGTTAAGAACGACCTGGACGAATAACCGAGCAGTTCTCCCTTGGAGGCGAACCGCCAGGCTCCCAGGAGACCACTGCGCACGCGGGACTGGAGGGCGGCAAAGCACGCACCAGACATGTTCACCCGGACGGAGGACGCAAGGGTTTATACTCGAACCTATGACAAATAGACGACACAAGCAAAGTTAATAAATAGGGGTTTAATAAACAGAAATCAATTGTTTATAATGGAAATAAATCAAAATGGGGTAATATGAAATGTGAGGTTACCTAAATTCCTATTTGAGGAGCCTCCACACAGACTTTAATTCAGACAAGGGAACAAAAAACAAAAGAATAATCCTCCCTTTCTCCCGGCATTTAGCTGTGTGCCCAGAGATGAGTTTCCGGAGCTTGAGGTTTGCCAAACCGCGTCGTCACTGCGCGGGAAAGTGTTCCCCAAAATGGCGCCAAGCCGCTCTCTGGGTGGGAAGCATACGGGAGGTAGTTCACGTGGGATGGTGCCTTCGTTAAGGGCCCAGAAGCTGTCGTGAAAGTTCCTCCTCATGATTGAGATTGCCGACGCCACTGCTCTTTGCCAAATGGCGTCGCCTTCTTCCCCAATGGCACAACACGAGGCTCCGAGGAGCGGTCACACACGACCCAGTCGAACAGTCAATGGCCAGCTTCTTGCTCCCTTACGCGAGCAAATTCGCCTCAGTATGAACACGAGAATCGTGCAGCCTTCTTCACCGTGTCGAGGGCAAGCCAGCCATCATGCCCTTCCCTTTCTGCTGCCATCTCCTCACTCGCTTCTATCCCGCACCTTCTGACCTTTCCTCAATCCTCTTCTCTCTCTCAAAACCTTCCTGACGTCACGCCCCATCAAGTCATCCACCCCAGGGGTGTGGTCTCGTTGGTTGTCATTCCTGGAGGCGGGGTTTTCGCCAGCTCGGAAATGTCTGACTCAGTTGTTGTTGTAAGGTTGTGATTCCTTTTTATCGCCGGTCTTGAAATGCAAAAGTCATAGGAAAAGGTCACAGGGGGCAATCACATACTGGGAGAAATTAGCCTTAATCCCTACCTAATTAACACAGCACCACCCCCCCCCCCATGTGGTGACACGTAACACTTAAACTGACAGTTTTCCTACTTAAGTTACATCGAAATGTCTCCTACCTGTCCATGGACCATGCTACCCTTTACAATTCTAGCTTTGCTAGGAAATTCCTCCATCCACCACACAAATGAAACACAATGTAGGTTATACTTCCTGGTGAGTGAATGCCATGTCTCCATTCACAAGTCCATGCATTGCCCCGCCCTAGATGGTTCTTGTCAAGACTGTATCTCTACTCACCCAGTTATGCCTAAATTTGTGAAAAAAGTTAATGAACTTCTTTGAGGTCCTTTATTAAGCTTTCATTTGATATAGGAGCACCATAATGTGAATACTAAAATGTCATTATATGAACGTGTGAAGTATTTTGCCTTCCAATTCTATTATCGTGTCTCCATTACTTCTTAGCAATTCAAAATAATCTCAATATTCGTGCAATAATAGTGCAATAAATTATATATTTAATCTGTAAGAAGCTACAGTACATCACCATCGATGACGCAACTAATAATACTGGCACTTGGTTTGATATGTGATGCTTCATATGATTGACGTGATGTGGCAGTTGAAGTGAAGGTTTGTGGAGCAAAGAAATGTTATTAGTTATTGTGTGGTGATTCTCTCTTTTATTGTGTCCTCTTTCTCATGCAGCTCTCCCTATTTTGAGGGCAATGACCAAGGAGGGCGAATCCATCCATCTCCCTCAATGCAAGATTGTGAGGATTCTTACCAATGACTTACTTTAAGAAAGTGATGGTGCCTATGTGTCAGGATTTCCCCCGATGTGTGAATGTGGATGTCCTACCAATGCTGAAAATGTATTTGCCAGATAGTTTAATAATTTTAGACACGTCCCACTTTTAGCATGTCAAAGAGCCTGGTATGGACAATCGAATTAAAGTTATGTTCATTGAAGTACCATATTTTTCAGCCTCTAGGTCAATGTGGCGTACAAGTGTAATTGGCTAATTTTTCCTTTTCTTTCCTTCATTCATAGATAAGTCTATTTTGATTATACGCCAATATAATCCTTTGGGGGGCAAACCCCCCACCCGATAGACTCTCCTAGACCCCAATTTTTTTTTTTAATGTCGTGAACAAACTTTGGTACATCAGGGCTGCTTGAAGGTTGTAGTTATGTTTCATCAGAATCGTGTGTATTGTTTCTGGATGTGGGGGGGGGGAGCTCTTTAGGGGGGACCTTCCCCCCCCCCCACTGTAAACTTCCTCCGTAGACCTATTCAGACCCCAAATTTTTTTTTGATTGCCGTGAACAAACTTTGATACATCACGGGTGATGAAGGTTGTGGTAAAGTTTCCTTGAAATTGCATGTGTAGTTTCTGAGAAGAAAGCAAATACCTATTTTTGGGGGCAACCCCCTCGACCCCCTTAAGGCCCGATGTTTGTTTAATGTTATGAACAAACTTTTGCACATACAGGGTGATTAATGTTGTGGTAAAGTTTCATCGAAATCATATCTGTAGTTTCATAGAAGAAGTTGCAAGTATTTTTGGACGGACGAACTGACGACGCACCATCCCATAAGCTCCCTGTAACTACGTTCCAGGTGAGCTAAAAACTTGCTCTGCTGCTCTTGCATATCCTCTCTCTGACCTTTTCACCCTATCATTTGCCCTCAGTCATCTTCCATCTGCTTGGATATCAGCTAACATCACTGCATTACATTAAAAAGTAAAAAACCGATTCCCCCAATGACAGACCTATCAGCTTACTTCCAATTATCAGCAAGGTCATAGTAGAATCCATCATCACAGTTGATATCAAATACTTCCTTTTCTCAAACAACCTCATCTCATCACCAATTTGGCTTCAGACCTGGTCACTCCACCTTGGACATGCTGCTTCTACTCACCTAACAATGGATGGAGGCCCTCAATGTCAGACATGAGATCAGGGCAGTCTTTCTCAGGGACATATCTCGTGCTTTTGATATAGTCTGGCATCCTGCCTTACTCTCTAAACTCTCTGTCTTTGGCCATGCAAGGCCAACTCCATACATTGCTCACTGACTTCTTATACTCTCTTAGCCAATGTGTGGCTTTCAACGGAATCCTTTCATCTCCTCTCCCTGTCGAGGCTGGAGTACTACAAGGCATTGTTCTGGGCCCATTCCTATTCCTGATCTTCATCAATGATCTCGCTGACTCTCAGGAAAATCCTCTTTATCTATTTACTGATGATTCCACCCTGTGCCATGACATCCCTCATTCTTCAGACAGGCAGGCTGTAGCCTCTAACCTCTCTTCAGACCTTGAGAAAATCACAACACGGTCAAACACTTGGAATACGTGTTTCAACCCAGACAAATCTCACTCTCACCATCTCTCTCTGAAATGACCGTCTGGCAACGCCTCCCCCCCTCCATTTACTTTCTAAACAATCCAATTTCTTTTTTTCTCTTTTTCATATTTTTTATATACATAATCCAGGCTTGTGGAAGGGCTAGTACTAGTAGACTGAACGATCAGGACACAAAGGACAAAAGGCAGTTGAGAGAGGGGAAGCACCAACAGCAAAGTGAAGGCCAAGATTGAGGCAGACTTAAACAATGGTTGTGGTATGGAATGGGGGGCAGGAGAGGATGCATGGGGTGGGCAACATGGACAGAGAAGAAAACTCTCAGGATGGGAAACTGGAAATTTTGAAGGAGGAGGATTGGGGTGGTGGTTGGGGGGGGGGAAGGGGCGGTTATCCAAGATGGAAAGGATCATGGTTTTGGATCGGGGATGATGAGATTGAAGAGGAGGGAAGAATGAGATTGAAGAGGTTGTGGAAGTTGGTTCCACAGGTGGAAATATAAAGAGGAACAAATGAGTAGAGGTGGTCTATGATCTTTCTTTCTCACTATCAGCTATGATCTTTCTTGGGCAAAGCACATTTCAAAGTTGGCCTCCAAAGCCAGCCACAGACTGCGCATCCTCCATCGTACAAAGTCCTTCCTTGAAGTACTTGAACTGCTATCCACCTACAAGGCTTTCATCTGCAGCCTGATGGAGTACTGCTCTCACCTCTTAGACCATGTGGAGGTACTCGCTATTACCTTCAGAAAATGATTTTCGTTGTGCAGATCACCATCTGAATGAAATTTGGCATACTTAAAGAATTTTAGACGCTGAGTCCAAATCCACTTGTTTCCACGTCGAGGATGTGACACAATTGGTCATTTTTGGCAATTAAAGATACACCGAACATTAAAGCACGATTTTGACACAGAAATGAAGAATCAAGTTAGACTGATATGTATGTCAAAGAAAACTCTTGTGAGGTCTTAAAATGATACAATATGTTTATACAGAGCCCTATTACTGTTATTAAGATGTTTATAATTAAAGGTCGTAAACCGAAGCAGTTACATATTTGTACCGGCCGAAAACGTCTGGACCCACCAGACAGGCCTTCGAGTTGACCAAGGCAACTTTTTGCTTAAAAGGCAGCCACACTGGCTATTAAGGTAGTTTCATTGACTATTAAAGGCAGTTACAGCGCCTATTAAAGACAGTTACATTGGCTATTACGGATTAAATCAAAGACAAAGAGACTGCACGACTCAGCCTGATGAAAAGTAGAACCGCCACAAGAGGATTACTGTCTTAGAACTCCAGTATTTCTTGCTCTGAAGCGGTTGCTGAACTAGGCTCTTGACTGCTGCTATTACAAAACTCAAGTCCACTATTACATGCTAACCAACCTGAATACTACTGTGTAGTAGATCACCACAGCAAAAGCAGTGTGACACCTGCATTCACAGTTCATCGTCGGAATCATCGTCAGTTCCGCTTTCATCATCCATAGTTCCATTTCTGCACGGGTCTGTTCATCGTTGGCGCAGTTTTGACACCCACAGCACCTGTGCAGGACAGTCCTTTGACCGGCAAGAACACTGGTTGGTCTCGCATTTCATCTCTTGCAATTACATTTCGTCGCCTCTAACAGTTCCTTCGGCGCTGGTGGTTTGCTCAGCCAGTGAACAGTCAGTGCTCCGTTGCGTTCCACCAATCCGTGAAATGTAGGAGAAGGGGCTTCTATAAACTCTCAGTCGGCGGTGGTGGATCGCAGACTGATAGTTCACTCTTTTTGCAATGCAGCATCAGAGCGTGCTTGTAGGCGGCAACTTCTGTTCTCCAGCGACTGGCTGCAGAATAGCTTGTAGCGAGCCTCATCCATACTCTTCATGGTCGGCTGATTGTACATGGTGCAGACGAATTGTTCCAGGTCGTGAATGATATTCTGATCTAGTGTGAATTCTCGACCAATGCTCCCGAAACAGGTGATGAGATGGGACTCTTCATCATCAAGTCAAATGGCCTTGTTTTGCCCTTACCGTGGAATGCACTGTGGTATCATTCCCGTGAAATTGTGCAACCTATCAACGCATCGCAGACAGAACTTTCCAAGGCATTACTCAGCTTCCTAATGTCAACGACGATAATGTCCTTGGGCTTCCTGTGGCCAGATGGAAATTTCTGGCTCGAATCGACTCGAGTGAGCCAACGCCAACACAAACACATCGGTGTCGAAACTCTCTATGCGCACCGACTCTTCATTCTGTCCCGCGTGAGTGGCATGTAGCAGGAGCTTCGTGTCAGCTTCCTCATTGTCACATTCAAGTTAAGGTACTGACGACACAGTCATGACACCATTCGACGCCTCGATTTTCTACATTTGCCGGCATGACTGACGTACAACAGCATGTCACCCAGTTTTTATGGAGAGATGTTTCTCGTCCACGATTCGACGATGAACTCTATCAACGCTCCTTGTTGGCTCCGCTCAGGAGATAATTGGCCCACTGTTTTTGGAAGGGCTTGATCACGTCCATAGATGGTTCACACCTGAAGATCGCCCACCCTGCCCGCTCGTCTGGCATGCTCCAGGCACTTGATGCTGATACTTGGGTAAGTATCAAACACCACGTCCAGTCTCGAAGATTGGTTATGTCGTGCTTTGGCCACTACGATGTTCAGCACCATCTCTTCCATTTTGCCGAAAGTGTTAGGCAGTGAACCAGCCTTTATGCGCTGAATAACGCCCTTCCATCCACAATCGTTGCACCTTGGATAGGCCGAGCGTCACACGGCAATCGGGCCACAGTTTCAGTATATGGTTGCGGAGTTTGGCTTTGTCCGTCTTAGCAATCGAACCATCACCAGATGCCAGCGGAAAGATATGTTCGCCAGTGGGTACGCGAGCAGATCGTGGAGTGTTACATTGCTTTTCTCTCCAATCAACAGCAGTCGTGTGAAAAGACGACGTTCATTTGCAATTTCAACCTTCGGCGTCTGCTGGTGGGGAGTCGCCGACTTGCCTCGCGCCTTCGAGAAAGTTGCAATTTGGCCTTCGAAATCGGACTGAAGAATGGGACCTCACCGAGAGAAGCCGATCACGCATGAATTGCACAACAGCATTCTCTCCCTTGACATACGCGTTCATCAAGTCCGCGGAAGTGGCTGGCGGTGCGATGACACTGAACTAATATTGACGAGTTCAAGGTGAGCGCCGGAGAAAGGGTTAATCATTTGAAGTACTGTGTCCATCACTTGTACCACGCTGCTTTGTTCTTCTTCGAGCTCGACACATCCAAATCCTTTCTCGTTCGGGGCTCGTTGTGGATACCATGGACTCACATTTCCTTGCGATTTCCGCACGTGCTGGTTGGGACAGGATCCACTTCTTCACAGCAGTGCTTTTCTGAGTGTAACCAATGATGCTCCACTGGTCTTGCTGTCCATATTTAAAGTCTGCTCTATGATCTGATCGCACGCAACACTACTAAATCCATAACGAGTATGCCGTTGGGCAGTCCATTTGCGTCCATGCACACTTGATAGGTGTCTGGGTGGGAGTGCTTTTCCAGCCAGTAAACGGGTAGAGTACCTTGCATAGTTTAGGTGATCGTACGCAAAGTACCAGGGCATTGACGCTCTCGTAATCGCAAGGTGTTTCGGCCAGTTCGAAGTACGAGTTGCCCGTATAAGCTCTAGTGCTCGCTCCACCATTTCCAAGTAGGAGCACCAGAATGTGAATGTTTTGCTCGCTGTACATTGCTGCTGTCTGAAGTCGCTGTAGCGTGTGAACATTTCGCGAGACCTCTTCCGATGACAGTAACTGTTCGAACAATGGAGACAGAAACGTTTCCTGGAGATGCTCTATACACCTCTCGAATTGCACACGCGTCTCCTCTGCGAGGAGTCCATGAAGGCCTGGAAGCATAGTCTTCCTAGCGCTTCGTAGACGAGCTTGTTACAGCGCAGACTCCTGTTATAGTGGTGGCCGTTTATTACTGAATTTGCAGAACGCTGAGCGACAATACCAGATTCTATTATGAGGTCTAGCAGACCTGCGTCTCTGAATCTTTTGCCGATCATGCCTAGGAAGCTCATGAGTTGGTGGAATTCGCCGAGACGAATTACCAACCTTTCTGTCAACCCGGGTGCAACCAACGAATCTCCTGCGCCTTACTGTAGATCGCAAGTCGAAGACTAGAACTACCTTCTTCACGTTCCAGTTTATCAGCCATATCGATAGTTTGGCGTAGGACCGTGTAAACGGTGTCCAGTTCCGTGGGTGATGCCTCGATCACGGGAAGGTAGATGATGGCTGACTTGGTCAACTCTTCATCCCGACGAAGGAGGGTGTGTACCCAGTCCATGTCGGCAACCGCCCGTCCGTTTTCTGGACCGTTTTCATTGTGTAATAGTGCACATCCAGCGATAGCCTGTCCTCTTGTGACGGACTGATGTCAATGTCACAACTGTAAAAGGCTGTGGTCCCTTGCCTTTTCCCGCCACCATACTTGAGAATGGGTGGCGTGTTACCAACTAATGACCGCTGACGACGGCTAATTGGAGTCACTGGACGAGCGTGCTGAATCGGCTCAGAGGGTGCGTCTTGTATCATCAATCCATTGGTGTGGTGAGTGGTCCCATGACCGGTGAGGGTCTCCTCACTGAAATCGATGTTATGTACACAAATATTGTCGGTACATTTCTGAGGCAGTTTGAGGGCAGTTTTCCTCCTGATCAATCTGCAACAGTGCCAAAGCAGTTTCCAACGCCTGTGTTGTACTGACCGAGTATTGAGCTTGTTGAGCAGTCCTAACAGTCGAGTAGAACCAGTCCAATGTTTCACAGTCAGGCCCAAGGCATAGGACTTCGGAGTAAACGTATGACCCCTTGACGCTATAGAAACAACGTCTTGAAAGACCAGAGAGCATTTTCAGATGAATATGCCGTGGGAGTTCCACAAATTTCTCCAGGGTTGGCTCGTCTGACAGGCCCACAATCCATGCAACAAGGTTTGTACAATGCAACAGGGATGGCTCTTTCAGCATTTGAAATGGCGGTCAGGAGCAAGTGGTGGCCATGTAATGTCCACACTTTGGTGTTTGTTCAGGTCATCCCTCACCATGAGTGCTCCCGAGTATAGAACATGTAATTGAGGCCTGAGTCACCTGCTGTGGACCCTGGCTGGCTTCATCTCTCCTCTGTAGTTGACTCTGTTCCTGTTGTAGAGCTACTGTCTACAACAGCAGCCTGAGCAATGGAACCAATATCAATGTCCTTCATGTACACCACTTCGCTCTCAGACATTTTTGGTGGACGATAGAAAATCATGCCTGGTTACGTTCTGCAGTCTTTTCTTCAGTCTTGTTGCCTGGTAGTTGGCCTTATCCTGACCTTCGCATACTCTGAGTAGGTCATTGAACATCTCACACAACTTCTTCATATGTATAGATTGCTTTCCATCAATGAGTCTTACCTGGATTACTTTATCACAGAAAATGTCAATAGTTGAGTCGTAGTTCACTTTCTGAGTTTGGAGTTTATTTCACTCTGTCTGTGGTATGTGTCATTCACATATTCGTAATAACATTTACGGTGATAACAAACTTCCAGCGCCACAACAGTCTTTATCCTTTATAGTTGTCATTATTCTCACATCACGTTCATCTCTCCTCTGCTCAGCAGTTTCCCTCAGCTTTCCTCCATCTGTGTTCTGCCAGGGACAACTGATCACGTTGAGATTTTCCTTTGACACGGATGAATTTGTCTTTTTTCTGGCATATTGATACAAATTCTGGGCAGTGCACCAGCTGATTTGCCAGCCACCCTTTCTACAGAGGTTCTGAGGGATTTTCTACGTATTTTTGTGGTATGAGTGCCCTCTTCTTCGAGTCCGCCCACCACCTCACTGGCTCTAGCAGAAACTGCAGTAGTGCTGGCTTCTGATTTCCTTTTCCTGGCTTCAGCGGCGTTTTATATGATCCTGTGTTACAAAACGACGCATAGCAGAACCGGTGAGCCGGCATCCGCAGGAGGATCAGTCATTGGCAGCAGTTTCATTATTTGATCAGCCAGCAAACGGCATTTGTTGATAGTTTCACTATCTGTGGCGTCGCACCAAGCCTTCCACACTCGCATACCTTACGCCAGCTCTTATCCGTGAATTCGTCAATTTTCTCATCATCCTCCTCGCCAAGTGTATGAAACAACGCATATTGGTTGTTGAAAGACCAAAAAATCACTCGAAATCACAGACAACCATGGCGCCGCCATCTTCATTTGTTGTTTCCTGGTCGTTTCCTCCGCGATTACAAGCATGCACGCCCACTTCACGGGGTAATTTCAAATGGTAATAACTGTCGGTGTGTCAACTTGTGCATATGGAAACAAGTAGGAATTTCAATGGTGTGTTCTCATGAATGTACAGGGTGAATTTTGTTTAGATTGGTGATCTGCACAACAAAACTGAACGAACCGACCCACCTCCACATGACCTATCTGGGCTGGCTCGCCCAGCTCACACCTTGCTAAGTTTGAAGCTGTGGAAACCAAGGCCTTCAAGATTATTTCACTCTCCCGCGATGAAGCTGAGTCTATGGGCCTATAATTTCGCCATCACAGACAGGTCGGGGGTCTTTCTGTCTTCTACCGCCTCCTTTCTGGTCTTGCACCCTCGGTTCTTTCTGTGCTTTGTCCCCCACCCCCCAGGTATCTGCAGGGCACACATGGTCCACAAACAACCCACAACCCTCTTCTGGTGAAACTCCCCAAATCCAGGACCACTGCTCATCTCCAACTGTTCGTTTCTTTTATTTTCCTGCCTGTGGAACCAACTTCCACATTCTCTTCAATATCATTCTTCTCTCCAGATCTTCAAGACAGCTATTCACCACCATCTCAGATCGTCCCTAATCCAAAACCATGATCCTTTCTACCCTCGTTAACCCTCACCCTCCCCCCACCCTACCCCGTAATCCCTCCTTCCAAATTACCAGTTTTCTCTCCTGAGAGTTGCCTTCTCATCTATCTTGTCCACCTTATGCATCCTCTCCTGCCCCCGCCCATTCCTCCGCCCACACCCATTGATTTGTCCAGATCTGTCTTATCTTGGCCTTCAACTCTTGCTGTTGAGATTTTTTCCCGAATCTCCTGCTGTTCCTTTTGGCCTGTTGTGTCTGATCTGTTTCAGTGTACTGTGTCCCTAGGCTCCTTCGCACAAGCCTCGTTTATGCTATACAAAAAAAAAACAATTGCATAAGTCGTTTATTTCATATTTCAATTTCATTTCATGAAATTTCAATTTCATAATAGTAATTTCATAATTACTCCTGCCACTGAAGGTGGGTGGAGGTTATGTTTTCTTCCCCATCTGTCTGTCTGTTTGTCTGTAAACAGTACATCTCAAAAAGTTGTGGATGGATTTGGTCAAATTTGAAACCAAAATTTAAATATCTGGGCGGTGTAACGGAACATGATCGCACGCCTCAGGTGGAAGGTCAGATCGTCAAAC
>CM068959.1:89015490-89026931 GCA_035128595.1 Eptatretus atami
CAATGCAGTCCCTGGCTCCTCCCTGAAATGAACTGGACGGAACTGGATGCAAGAAATGGTGCACGGGCTGCTCAATGCAGTCCCCGTGGTGTGGCTGCCTGCAGGGCAGTCCTTGCAAATACTGGACGATCCTGGGCACATGGTGATGAATGGTGACACAGGGGCAAATGCAAAATAGGGTAGCAGGCATGGGGTTATGGCAGAGGCAGGCAAACAAGCAGGCAAGCAAGGCCATGCGGAACAGGCGATACAGCACAACAGGCCGGCAGGTGAAGCTGGCCGGCCTCTGGTCTCATTCCGTGTTGGTCTGGAGGGAGTGCGGTGGTGCCGGCCGCTCCGAAAACGGGCTCGGACCTACCCCACTGTCTCCCCACAACCTATCGCCTTTGCCTGTCTCTGTCCATACCCACTCCCTTAATTTGCAACACAAACCAAATTTAGCCCCTTTTATTTTATTTTTAAATTTTTTTCTTTTATAATTCCGTTTCCCTAACCCACTCCTGTCTTTGTCCGGCTAACCTATCCTGTCAACCTAGCCTACTCCCAACCCCTACGTTCCCTTTCTGGAGGGGGATAAGGAGACTAGCGTCCTGCCTCGAGGCCCAACGAAGCCTCAGAATGGCCTCCCACATAATTCAGCAATCTTCTACAGGTGGGTCCAGCGGCCTACAAAGAGCGAAGGGATGGATGGTGCGAAGGGGTACACTTCCTAACTATCCTAGCATTTATTAACTTTAAACTACCCCGGGGCTTTTCAAAACGCCTGTCATTTAAACTATCGGTTCTAAAAACCATGATTCCCGTCGCCTGTGTTGGTGTCCATTATTAAATTTTGGCTACCCTCAATTTTCATTCGTGCCCTTGCACAATTTCGTGGCTGGGCAGCGTGGCTCAACTGGCAGGGACTTCCCCTCTGCCGAACTCTAACCATGGACCCCCGGGCCCTGAGGCTATCTCCGAGCCTACCTGCTCCCTATGAACAAGGTTGCCCTCTCTGGCATTGCCCCCCTTCCATGCCCACGTGGCATCTTTGGTGCTCCGGGTCCCGTTCGCGTCGCCCGTGCCCAGTACACTATCCCGGTCCCTTGAACCCTTGGCCTACTCTGGCCGACTACTTCGGTGCCCGGGGTGCCCACTACTCGGTACTCACCTTCCCAAGCCACGCTCCCAGCCGGTCAATTTTACTATACTACTGCACCCCTCCAAATGGGTATCGTGCCTTCACTCAACACCAACAACAAAACGACCTCCTTTTTGTAAATTTAACTAACCCACTAACTAACATTACACTGACCCCGGGGTCGCTTGGGTGGGAATCACTCCTCCCCCCACTCATTCATTCGCACCATGCATTCCACATTCACTCCCCTCACACACTTGGGCCCGCTGTCCCACACTCATTCCTCACACATTTCAATTTTTCCTTTGGACTCACGCATACATTCCAACACTGCCATTCTCTTAACTAAATTCCCCTAACTAACTCGTGCTCCCTCGTCGTCCCTTATCCTAACGCACGATCCATTTAATGTACGTAACTAAGCTACGTCCCCACTACACATTCCATGTTTGTCCATGTCTCCCGGAAATCCATTTTCCATACTAAATCTAACCGAAATTCCCACTAACTAACCCATTCCACGGGCTCCATGAGGAACAACCCATGTCCCCATGAAGCCAGTCTAACTAACGCTAACCCATCCCCCTAACTAGTGCTTCCTTTGCCCTAATACTGGGCTGTGTACTTGGAGCGAGGCTTCTTTTTATTTTATTTTATTTTTTTGTTCTGCAGCGCCATGGTGGCGGTTTACGGCACGACCGTTCGTCCCTTTGGGCGATACCAACGTCTCCTCTGATGGCTGATCCGTGCAGCCATGACGTCACCCTGCACATCCCACCAAGCGCTCGCTTTCGCGGGATTCTCCACACGAGCCAACGTGTGCCGTTAACCCGATGCTCGCGCCGCGAGATCCCCGATGACGTCACCCGCGCACCGTGCCTGCGCGGTTTCCCGTGCAGGCTGGCACGCGCGTATCGTCCCGGAAACCCGCTCCGCGCGTTCCGCGAACAGAACGCGCGGTATGCAGCATGTGGAGCTTTTCACAAGTGCGCACATGGGAACCCCCGTGTTCCGAATTCACACAACACTCGCCTACATTTTAACCGTCCACACGACGGTCTTTCCCGAAACGCGGCACGTTTTCACGCCGAAATCCCTCCACGAAGACGCGCGCGCGAGGGCTGTTCGCGAAATGCCGAACAGGCATCGTACGCGACGTCCCGTGAAACCGGCGCGGCTACCGAAATAACCCTACGCGGCCTCTTAGGCTCGCCATTCCCGTCTCCCGTCTGGATCCGTCCATTTACCAATTTCATGCATGCACTCACGCACGCCATGACACTCGTACCATAAGCACGTTTCAACACACATTTCGACACACTCGTACCCTTAACCACACACACCGGGACATTCACTTCGGGGAATCATGTTAACTCAAGGGGTCCCGGGATCTCTTTACCCCCCAAGCTGCGCGTGTACCCGTTCACAGCACTCATCTGCTCCACCTCGTTCGGCACGACCGGACTCACCTCGTCGCGATCCGCCTCAAGGGAGCATAGTGTCTCCCTTTGTTCCTGAAGGAGGCTATCCTGCTGCTCGCACCGGGTCACGACACATTTCCCAAGCTCAACCCCATCGTCCCCTCTTAGCTCGACTTGTGTGTTCGTCAATTTCATTTAATTCGTCCCCTTCTATTGAGTTCTCCGTCTCCGTCACCTCGTCTATTATTTCCATTTCTTCCTGGCTCTTCGTCTCTGTTAATTTTTCCGTCTCCGTCACCTCCTTTGGTTCCTCCGTCATCCCCTTGTGTACGTCTCGGTCTGCCCAATTACCGTGACGGCGTCTCTCGTCCCGACCTTACCCGTCTCCATCGTGGGCCAGGCAGCGTTACACTCCCTCTCGTCGGTTCGGTCCCTCTGCCACGTGGTGCCGCCATGATGCACTCCGTTGTCCGCATTTCGCTACATGTAGGCGCCATTATGTCTCTTATGCCCATCTGCATTGCCTCTTGCCCTGCCTGGAGGTTCAACCCCATGCTCTGCATCTCACCCCGCTGTGTTTGCATATCACCCCTCAGTGTTTGCATATTTGCATCCATATCGCTTCGCAGATCCTGCGTGTTCGCTTTCATTTCATTTTTCATATCTTCTCTCATTTCTTTTTTAAATCCATTTAATACTTCCACTAACCGGCTCCAGTCAAATGTCCCTGACGGAGCCGATTCGCTAGGGACCGGGAGGGCAGTTTGCTGGAGGGGGCGCTCATGCGCCGCCGCTCCCAAAACCACTTCTGGGTTCGGCTGCGGAGAAAGTTCTTGCATGGGGTTGGCGTCCTAACTCTCAGCACATGAACATTTATGTACCCATTAGACAAGGGAAAGGAAGCTATCTATAAAACACATACTTACCGATATAACTGATCTATGGGACCTGTATGTTTTGTGCGATAGGTTTCCAAATTCGCAACAATACATTCTATGCCATCAAGTCCCCAAAGGAATCATCTTCATTTGAACAAACAGCACATGCCCAAATCAAAGCAGCAAGATTTTTGAGAAGGAAAGTGTAAGTATGTCATACATATTGGCTTGTCCATGCCGATTAACACCGACGCTGGACGGATGGACCAAA
This sequence comes from Eptatretus atami, assembly GCA_035128595.1. NCBI lineage: Eukaryota > Metazoa > Chordata > Myxini > Myxiniformes > Myxinidae > Eptatretus > Eptatretus atami. The sequence continues at coordinate 89,019,181 of CM068959.1, forward strand.
ACGGCTTTTACTCCCTTGGACTGCATTCAAACAATGGTGGTTTTGCGCTCACGCAAAACTCCCAGAAGCACACAAGGCTTTAAACTCTTTTAAAACCAACGGGTTTATTTCCCGAATCCCAACCAAATAAACAGGGAATGGTTGAACCAACAGAGGGATATGATGGAGGGTTGAGGTGGGGAAGAAAGGGGGAACAAAGAATCGATAAATAAATAACTAGAAGGGCACTCGGTAGAGCGCATATCTCCGCCATGTAATGCCTGATCCACGAGAACATATCGGGCCCAATACATTTCTCAAATATCATGCGATATATCGTTTTTGGCCCTATCTCTCAATGGTGAAGAATCACTTTAAGAATCAAATAATTCAGTCCAGATCCGGATTTGGATCTTCACCAAAATAGAATCAATTTGTCTTTGTCACATACCCAACCTGTCTACCAAGTTTCGTCCGAATCCGTCCACAAATTTTTGAGATATCATGCTATATATCATGTTTAGCCTAATCTCTCAATGGTGAAGAATCACTTACAAAATTCTAGTAGTCGGATCCGGATCCGAATCTTCAACAAAATCGAATAAACTCTTTCTTGTCACCCACCCAACGTGTTCTCCAAGTTTCATCCGAAGCTGTCCACAACTTTTTTGAGATGTCGTGCTATATATCGGTTTCGCACTTTGTCTCAATGGTGAAGAATCACTTTAAAAATTCTAGTAGTCGGACCCTGATCTTCATCAAAATATAACCAATTCTTCCTTGTCATACACCCAACTAGTCCACCAAGTTTCATCCGAATCCGTTCACGTCTTTTTGGATATCGTGCTATATATAATTTTTAGCCCAATCTCTCAATGGTGAAGAATCACTTAAAAAATTATCAGATCCGGATCTTCACCAAAATTGAATCAATTCTTCCTTGTCACACACCCAACTTGTCCACCAGGTTTCATCCGAATCCGTCCACAACTTTTTGAGATATCCTGCACATAAACAAACTGACAAACAAACAGACAGAATGGGGTGAAAACATAAACCTCCTTCACCTTCAGTGGCGGAGGTAATTATGTACGCTAACAATGAAACGTATGGCGCCACACACCAGATTTATTCACAGACGGGGATCGGGAACGAAAACCGGATGAGGTCTCAGCTCTGGTGGAGCAGCAGGTGATGAAAATACGAAGGCACACAGGCAGTCGATGAACAGGTCAAGGCAGGAATGACGAACACAGCAAGAGCAGGAACAGGAGAAAGCAGGAACATAAGAAGGCAAGCAGAAATCCACAAACAGAGCAACCGTTTCTCCCCAAGGTGATCCTTTCACCTCCATTCACACCCAATTCTCCTCTTCTCTCATCAGCCACCACCCTCACTCTCCTTGCTGTCGCGAGAGGTCCCCCAATAACTCCGTCCACCTGGGGTAACAAAAACTCCGCCCCTCTAGAGAGGTGCCCATAACTCTGCCCCTCGGGAGGCGATGAAATGCTCCTACCCTCACTCTCTGGGCAGCCAGCCCCTCTCAACAGAGCTGTCATTCTTCTCAACTTCATCCGGTGGGACATTACAAGTGGTTATACGTACAATTTTCTTCACCTTAATCCCTAATTAATTATTACCACGCACCATCCCCTGTTTGGTGCACATTCAAACAAGACAATTCTTAAGCTATGTTTCTCTACTTAATCACATCGAGCTGGGCTAACTACTCGTACATGGAACATTCTACTCGATACATTTCTATCTGCTCTAAGGTGGTATTTACCCCCACCCCCACAGACATAAAGATATGTTCACATTTTGAGCATGATTCACAATAGAAGAAGAAGAAGAAGAAGAAGAACAGCCACTGCTTTTGCATCTTCAGACGCATAGGGCTGCCGAGGTGGTTTTCCATTGGCTAGGGGGCACAATTCAGGACGGGTCACCACACCGACACAGGATAATCAAATGGCTCATTATTCCCAATAAGTTGGTACTTAATTTTCTGACCTCAGACGGATGACAGGCTGAGTCAACCTACCTCGTGTTTTTTAATGACACAACAGCGGACTCAAACTCAGGACCCTAAGATCTTAAGCCAGCCACTTTAAACAATTAAACCAACACTAGGCTTATTCACAATAGGCGTAGTGAATGAAGGAAATACGCTTCTGAAAACATACCTCGTTTATCTTGAGAACTGGGGTAGGTAGTTGTGAGTTTTTTCTTCTTCCTTTTTATATGGGGGCAACACATGAATAATTTAATTGATACACTGAACAAGTCATACACTTAACTGCAGAAACTATGGATTTACATTCACATTCTGACTGAAATAAAAAAAAGTGGGATGTATTATCTGTACAGGTAAATCATAACATTCTGAAAGACAAATATATAATTGGCAAAGCTAAGTCGAATTGTAACTCACTAACCTAGCGAACCTGCTCTTCCAATGATTGAATTATTTGAGTGCTTTCTTCCCACGAATAAATCGTCGAAATGTCATCTAAATGGATTATGCAATGCTTTAAGAGCATCTCGGAAAGTTTCCGATCCCCTTACTTCAATAAATTGCAATTAACTCTGCTAATGCGACAATGATTCATAGCAGAGATTAATTCCATGACATCAACCTTTTTCGTTACACAAAGTCATTGGAATAACACGGCAGCTTCCAAAGTCATTGTTGGGTGGCTGTACAAATATGGATATTACCCCAAAACAAGTTGCAAAAAATGAGGGGAAGTGGTGTTGGTAGATATAGAATTAGTTGCATTACTGGAAATATAATCTTTTTCTTCTGTTTTTTTTTGTTTTGCTATAACTTGTGTCTATATCAGTATTTTGGTTTGAGGGAATTTATTATTGAAGTTGGAGAGTGAATGGCAGTGCAGAGAAAAAGTGCCAGTGCACAAGTGTCTACTGTTGAGCCCTTTAAAGAGCGTACGTTATTTTATTACCGTAGTTGCATTTTTTTTTAAACTAACGGATATATCTGTCATGGATGGGTGAGTAGATGGAATGGTATTTGATAGGACAGGGGGAGCAACAACAACAATGCAGGCACTGCCCACCGGAATGTTGTGATTTCATCTCGTAGAATAGAGAACACTTTGACAAAAGTCTACTTTTGACTGGCCGAAGGGAATATAAACTTGGAGGTAAATTTAGACACTGCTGGCAAAATTGTAAGACTTAATTATGCTGATGAAGCTCAGTGACAATACCCAAAGTGGTGAGAGAGGGGGGGGAGAGAGAGAGAGAGAGAGAGAATAGCATTGGTAACACAAAGGGACAAACAATGTGGTCATATTTATATAGAGGCTTTAAAATGCAAATTTTGTGAAAAAAAATTTCACCAAATGTTTTATCCACTGACAACTAATATCAGAAAAAGAAATTAGAGAGTTCATAGAACACCTTAGCACGTGCAATCTTGAGACAAAAGGACATAGGCTGGGTCTGCGAGCAGCAAATTTGATTGGTCGAGATGATGTAAAATGCCGTAATATTTTGTCCAAGTACTGCTAAACGGAAGGGTTTTGAAAGTGCTGAATTTGTGTTCTTGTGTTCAAGTATGTAATGAAATTGAAATAAAATAAAGATTTTAAAGGTTGTAGAAAAACACGAGCTACTGCCGTTGATGCAGTGTATTTACACCACCTTATTGAATGTAACATTTGTTATCCGTGTTTGTTGTTTGTGTCATTTATGATATCCCTAAGAACAGTAATTTTCTGTTTGGAATGATTTCCAATTTTGCTTGACTGCCGGACAGAGTAAAGAATACCACAAAATATAACATTCAATTTGAATTAATTTTAATGCCTCCGTTGACTTCGTCAGCTGTTTACATTATGTTTTCGGGTTGTCCATCCATCCGTGCTAATTACCTCCGTAACTGAAGGTGAAGGAGGTTATGTTTTCACCCCTTTCTGTCTGTTTGTTTGTTTGTGTATATCTCAAAAAGTTGTGGACGGATCCAGATAAAATTTTGCGGACACGTTTGGTGTGTGGCAAGGACGAACTGATTAGATTGTGGTGAAGATCCGGATCCGGATCGGACTACTATAATTTTTTACGTGATTCTTCACCATTGAGAGATTGGGCCAAAATGATATATAGCACGATATCTCAAAAAGTTGTGGACGGATTTGGAGTTGTGGACGGTTGTGGACGGTCATCGGTCATGTGGTTTGGCAGCCTTTATTTATTATTATTTTTTTTTCCAAAAAAAACCTTCAAATATCTTCTTCTCCGATATGGCTGAACAGATCGAGGCAAACTTTACAGGTATGATCGCCTCTCCATGAGGAACAAAAAGGTCTTCACCTATGATGTCATAGGTCACATGGTTTGGCAGCTAAGATTTTTTGAAGAATAAACCTTTAAAATCCTCTTCTCCAGCACGGCTTGACAGCTCAAGGGGAATCTTCACCCACATGTTCCCCAAGCCTTGCGAATACCAAGATGTTCACAAATAATAGGTCACATAGTCTGGCAGTCATATTGGTTTGAATGAAAATCTTTAAGAAATTCTTTCTCTTGAACTGCTTCATCAATCGACGTGAAGCTTCACAATTATGATCTAGTAGTCATTGGGAACATGTTTCAAATTTCAACCTGATCAGACACATGGTCTGGCAGCCATAATTATTTAATGTTTTGAATCTGGGTTCAGGGATTTAAATCAAACTTGGTACAAGTATGTGTAAAGATATCATAATGTGGGCGGAGGCATATCTGTCGACGTCGCGATGTCGAAGAGTGCTGTTCTAATTATTATTATTTTTTTTAATGTTGAAGGCTCCAGTCACGGAATATAATATAGTCCTCATCGAGGCCAGGCCTTAAATAAAAGAACTGCATAGATTGAAAAGTGAAGAAAAGGCCCAGTCACACCCTGACGTTTTAGCCAACGTATGCCGATTTTTGAAAAAATTGTCTAAAACGCTGGTACACGTCGAATACGTTATGGGTAAGTTTTGATAACATTGAGAGCACGCTGAAAAACACTGCCATACGTCGTTGCACGCTGGCTTTAAACGTTGTACTTTTCGATTGTCCTCAAAGCTTTCCATGCTTGAAATTTTACGACTTATGCCAGCGTATGACTCACACGTTCCACATAACGCTCCGCCATAAGTTGGTGGCACGTCACGCGATCGTTGACACACGTTACTTGTAAGTTACTCATAAGTCGAAACACGTCGAGGTAAGTTTAGCGTACCGAAACTTATTCTAAGCTATGAATTACGTGTTGTACTAACGTTACGCGATCGTTGACACACATCGACACACTTTACTTGTAAGGTGCTCATTCGCGTCGAAACACGTCAAGTAATGGTTAGCGTCAGTGTTCCAGACTCCCTGGTTTTTTTTTTTAATTTTTTTTTCTTCCTTCCTTCGGTATGATGGTGATGTTGACATTCGATTTCTAGTGCGGTTGTAATATAATATAATTAATAGACTGCCGCTCAACGATTTAAATCATAACCGCACTGTACACTGAACACCGTCATACCGAAAAAAAAAAAAACGGGGTCTGGAACACTGACGCTAACCATTACCTTGACGTGTTTCGACTTGTGAGTACCTTTCAAGTAACGTGTGTCGATGTGTGTCAACGATCGCATATCGTGCGTACAACTTATTCCCATCGCATGCGGAGCGTGTGTCATACGGCAAGTACGTCGTAAAATTTTCAACATGCTTAAAATTACAAGACGTACTCCACTTAATAGGACGTATGAAGCGTACTTTAGCGTTCTATTCCGCAAACCAAACTTAACACATACCGTATTCGACGTGCGCCAGCGTTTTAGACGCATTTTTCAGAGGTCGGCATACGCTGGCAAGATCGCCAAGGTGTGACTGCGATGTTGACACTTCCATTTCTGCGGCGGTTATGATTTGAATCGTTGTGCGGCAGCCTTTCCATAACCTACGCCACGTCATCGTCGGCGATGCGTGCAGCGTGCTATGCATGAGTTAGACTATCGTTGGGCATAGGTTGTGAAGGCCGACAACAGGTTCAGCATTCGTTGGTATAAGTTATCTATAACACAACGAAACGTTCTGTGTCCATTACTAATACGTTATGCATAAACCAAGTCGTTATGAATACGTCCGAATCTTTAAAAAAAACATCGAAAGTTCAACGTAAGCCAGCGTTTTACATACATTTTAATACGTTGCCATCGCTGGCTAAAACGTCAAGTGTGACTGGGCCTAAAGAGAGAATAGTCCAAGAGTTTTTGAGGAAGTAAAAAAATCTGCTTTTTGAAAAAGGGAAGGTCATAACTGTTTGGAAAGACATGAAAAGGTAAAGAGTTCTAGAGTTTGGCAGTGAAGGGGAAGAAACAAACATCATAACGACCCACCCTTGAGTTGCTAATGGCTACACAACAATCATGCTATGTAGTGGCTTGTCGAGTATTGTCTCGCTAGTGGCGGAGGTGCATAACCAGCAAGTTCTCGGGAGCAGAAACCGAAGTGTACCTATAGAAAAGAGAAAGAGAGTGAATTTTGCGCTGTAATTTGAGGTCGAGTATTGAGGTCAGATTTGGAGAGTTCACGGTTGGGTTGTCAGCGACTAAACTGTTTCCCTCACCAGGTTTCCTGGTGAATAGTGTGTATGGATATGGACACCCGGCAGGATTAAAAAGAAAACCTGTCAAAGGGTGGAAGAGCTCCTTGTGAGCCAACGGCCATCCATAACTGGTGCCCAACTGTGTCAGCGCATGTTCTCCTGCAGTTGGGTTTCCTTTTTCTAGGAGGTTGGTGGCAGGATTTGCGCTCTGGCCACCGTAAAACACTTCATTCCACAAAACACATAAAAGATGCAATGAAAACCCACTCTGTGGGAGTATGTCCTGTGCAGATGCCCTTCACAGAGCAGCTCATCGGATGATGGGATTGGGGCAATGCCTTCGGGACCCCCATTCTTTGATGATAGGAAAAGCATGGGGTAACCTTCCTGGGTTGGATTGCGGTGTTGTGTGTCGGGGTGTTGCTGAGGTGTCATCCACTAGACGGCGGTCTCCTTGAGTTAACCTGAGGAGGTCCTTTCTGGTGGGTGCCTGCAATGTCCTATCCCTAAGAGGATGATCACCTGTCTCTGCTATCATCTGAGCTCCAGCATTTGAACATTGGTATTGCAGCCCTCTCTGATGTTTGGAGACCGTATAGTGGTGATATCATGGTGGATGGTTACACCTAATTCTGGTCTGGATGCTCTAATGGTTACCATATCCAAGGAGTTTCTGTAGCTGTGTCCAATAAGCTGACTTCCATGATAATTGAGGTAACACCGGTCAATGAGGCGATCATGAGACTGATGATTCGTCACTCCTTGGGTGTCATTTCCCTGGTAAACCTGGTGTTTAGTGGTTAGGGTGGCTGGCTTGGTATCTTAAGGTCCTGAGTTTGAGCCCCGTTGGCCGGTGAATCACCACCAAGTGGGGTTGACTCAACTTATCGTCCTTCCGAGGTCAGTGAAATGAGAACCAGTGTACTGGTATAGGACCGTAGCATTAGAGGCTTCGTCACACCCCAACCAAATGATAGCTACCCGGCAGCCAAGCTGCCATACGCAAGAAGAAGAGGAAGAATATTTCCCTGGTCTATATATATGTTCCGACTGAGGCGAGTGATCTCACTGTGAAGAAGGTATTCTATGCCGTGCTCAAGTCTGTGGTTGACCAGTGCCCCAGGCAAGATACTCTTCGAGTCTTGGGGGATTTCAATGTATCGACTGGAACTGA
>CM068959.1:89036808-89054767 GCA_035128595.1 Eptatretus atami
TAATTAATTTTCTGAAATTTGTAGAATTTGTTTTTCACTTGAAAGTTGTGGGTTACGATGTTTAAATAATGGTGGAAAAAGTCTGATTTAATGCAATTTAATTCCAGGCTAAAAAGTATCAAAAGGTGAAAATTTTGAAAGGGGATGTCAACTTTCTGTAAGAACTGTTTCTCTTTTCTCTCTTGTGCTCTATTTTTCATGTGACCTTTATTCAAAATGAAAAGTAACAGTGGATTGACATCTAATGTGGGTGGAGGCATATCCATTGATGCATTTGTGTCGAATTATATTTTCTAGTTTCTTCCTCATTTCTCCTTTTTATGGAACTGCCTTCCGAAGACAGTTCAATTTCACTCTTCACTCCAGGGCTTCACGTATATATAAAATATATATATATATATTATATATATATATATATATATATATATATGTATATATATATGTATATATATATGTATATTATGTATATATATATATATATATATATATATTGTTGCGGGCCAGGGGTCGGTGGCGAGAACGACCACTAGGTGGGGGAGGTTACGTCGTCTCCCACCAACCTCCCGGAATTGTAGGCCGTCGCTCAGATAACTCCGTGAGCTGGCGGGTCCTTAACCGACACGTGGAACGCCAATATCTCGACCGCGTGGCATAGGGTTATTTTGTCTAGATCCAATGTATGTAAGTAACCACGCGGTCTCGGCTACGGGATCCACGCCCTCGGAACGCCTGGCCGAACCGGATTCACTCTACTAGCAGCGGTAAAATTACACCGACTGACTACCACTCTGCCACCTACCTTTCCGGCTCAGATGCAGTCGAGTGGCCCTGCCCAGGACGTCCCGGCTACAATGGACCGTTTACCGGGATAAAACCCCACCTAAACTCAGATCCGAACCATGCTAGACCAATGCAAGAGGGGACGGAAACGGAATGGGAACATTTCTAACATGATTTATTATAAGTAAAAGAAAGACACAGGAAAGACTTATCGCGAATATACAATAAATATTTACAATGATCAAATAAAAACACTTATACAGTTATACTTAAAGACGGCCAACACACTCAGACATACACACAGATGCTTTATTGAAGACCTCCGCAGCCGGAGAAGGAAGAGACGATCTGGGGTCGCAGTTCGCGGGGTACCTGCACGCTGGAGGTAGGGGGTGCTCCGCGGTGCGGCACCTGTCAATGGTGGTCCGGCTCGGTGGGTCGTGCCAGTGGAGGAACCGCGTGGAGCAGACGGAGTCCCCGGGCAGAGATCAGGGTCACGGACAGGAACCACTTCTCCCCGTGGAACGCCAGGGAGACGGCGCGCAACCGACTTGTATTCCTGGCGGTGGCGGTGATGTCGGACGGGTGACGAAGTCTCCTCTCACTCTCGTTGGATCCACACAGCTCTCGCACTTCTCTTTGTTCAGACACGCCCCTGTCTTAAATACCCACGAAAGGGAACAAAAAGTCTTCGTACGGGCGGAGCTCCGTGAAGCACACGCCACTGTCTGCCTTGATTGGACAGGGTCCACGGCATGCCCTTCCTGGCGGGGTTTTGTGGTTGGGGGAGCGAAGCGCTCGCTCAGTAGCAGGCTGGATGCGGCGTTGGAGGATTTGTGGTTTGAAGATATAACCTACCTAAACCGTCGCAACACACACCTTTGATTCTCTCACTAGACAAAAAGAAGGGACCTGTCTCATATGCTTAACGGAATAACTGACTCTTGGGACATCTGTATGTTGAATGCTTTTGGTTTCCAGATCCGTAACAAAAAAAAATATATATATATATATTGTTACGGAAATGGCCCTTAGTATGCTACTAAATATAGGATTATCTCAGATCCCCCATTAAATGCATGTTTAGCCAGGCTGTTCGATTTAATAGTTAGGGAACGAACAATGGAGACATCCCTCCCCCTCTTCTGCGAAGAGCAAGAAGAACCCTGCCGTCCCGTGACGCATGATGTCAACAACTCCCTCCCACCCGTGGCTGAGCGCGGGATGGAGACGAGGGCATGAGTCATGAGTCACACCGGGAGCGGGGGAAGGGCGGGAGAAGGATAAGAGGAGATCTTTTCTTTGTTCGTGTTCGGAAGTTGAGTAGTAAGCTTTTTGCTTCGGCAGAGAGTAGTCGTTCAGCAGACCTTCGGGTCTTGTTTGGCTTTGGTTAGGGTTGAGGCCTTCGGAAGCTTTTTGCTTCGGCTGGCTCAGTGAGCTTCGGCTGAGGCCTGTCTCGGGAGGAGGCTTTTTGGAGGCTTTTTGCTTTGGTGGTTCAGTGAGCTTCGGCTTCTGTTGGCTCGGGAGAGCTTTTTGCTTCGAGCTGCTTTGTTTTGGAAGGAAGGTGAGCCGGTTGCTCGGCTCGAGCTGCGAATGGTGGCTTGTTTCTTCTTCTTCTTGGTTTGTGGAGCTCTTTGTTCTCCATTTTGGTTCCCGGCTTGGTGCGACTCATCGACCTCTTCTTGGAGGTGGTTCCTCGGGGAAGCGACGCATCGACGGGAAGGATCGGCGCCTCGTCTCACCAGCACGTGTTGAGAAGCGCGGGTGGATTCGCGGGAGCTCGGGAAGGATCGCAGCTCACGGCGATTGGATCCAGCTCGCTCTCGCTGGAGCCCGGGTCCAACAACTTGAAGACCACACGAGGTGAGAGGTTCGAGATAGGTTCTGGGTTTCAGCTCACCTGTCCTCCGAGCTGGAGCCCGTTATTAAAGGCCTCTGCCACCATTTCTTGGGTGTGTGTGTGTGTGTACGTGTGTCCGTGGGCCCGTCTAATAAGTAGGAACTGCTGTTAAGTGCAAGTGACTGTACATAATAAGTAGACGGTTGTAGTTCTTTTGTCGTGCTTTTGTTGCTTGTATAATTGCATAAGTGTTTTGCTTGTTTAATTGCATACGTGCTTTATTATAATAAATGTCCTTGTGTGAATGTAAACCTGTTCGTTGCGTCCATTCCCTCATTGAACTGCCCCATCTTGCACTCGGAATATAGTTGGTTTTTAAAATAGCCTGTAAAGTGATCGGGTCCAACGGGACTGCGCGATAATACCCCGCTCGGTTATCCCAAAAGGAAGCGAGCTGCTTAAGCGGCTCGTTTCCAAGCAGTCCCGTTGAGGTACAACGTCTCGGTACCCTACCCGCGCGAATAATTAGGTAAATCGAGGATTTGGCGATCGGACCCTGTAGCGCGGGTAGAGTGCGGACAAGGTTGTGGTGTGGTTGAAAAACACACCCGTGGCTGGTTTCGGCGTTGATCCGGAAAGCTGCGACTGGATTGTCCGTTCGGTGGGCGAGCGACCGCTATTGGTTAGACGCGGTCGTTCGCACGCCGGACGGGTGGGAATGTACAACAATATATATATATATATATATATATATATATATATATATATATATATATTATATTGTTACGGTGGAATTCGCAGAGCACCATATATAGGCCCTTAGATCAGTTATGTCGATAAGTCTGTGTTCAGATAAATTTCCCACCGATGTTTAACAGGCAATTATTCGTGTGCAGGGCTGTGAATCTTCAGTTAGCCGTTTTTCTTTTGCTATCGTTATTTTGGATCAACCGCTTCGCAACAACCACCTCCACCACCAACATCGCTCTCATCAACCGCTCCACAACAACTACGATACGATCACCACAACCACCTTCTCGTCAACCGCCAACATCCCCACAGACAACGAACAGCCGCCTTCAGACCAACCACCTTAACCACAACCGCCCAACCACACCACCCTCACGACCACCACAAAACGCCAGCCACGCCACCATTACAACAACCACCGTAACCACCACCGCATTGCCACCTCGGCACACGTTGCGAGAAGCCTGGCATTCATCGGGGGAAAGCAGACGACGGCCCCACCCCCAATGAATAACATATGCGCCGCCGACGCAGCAGGAGAATAACCCAACACCAAGGATTATAAAGCGACACTAACTTATAAAAAAGAAGAAGAATGAGAAAGGCCCCGATTCGGCGAGGAAAACGCCCTTCTTCTGGAAGTTTCCCGCGCGTGCTGGAAGAGGGGGCGGAAGGAGGGCGAGGCGCCGTGGAGATAAAAGGGCGCGCTGAACGCAAGGTCGTGGGCTGTCGAGCTGGAGGTTGTGAGGTGTGTGGAGGAGAGAAAGAGTGTCGTGTCGGAGTTGTGGGCAGTGTGTGGAGCCGCGGTAGGGGACTGTAGAGAGTGGAGCGCAGCAGAGCCAAGGCGCGCGGCCTGCCGTACCGTACCTTACCGTGGGTCGCTGGAGAGGGGATGTCGAGGGTCGCCCTAGCGAGTCACCACGAGGGACAAGGTAGCCAGCTCGGTCTCTCGGAGCCTTTGCGGTCTACACGGCTCCGTGTTTATAAAGACCCAAGAGGTCCAGTCTACCCCTCGTCTGTCCTGGGGTTTTTCCTTTGTTCTTTGCATGAACGTTGTGGCGCCATGTCTTTAAGTAAAGGTTAAGTGTGTACATAATAGATAGATGGTAGTAGCTCTTTTGCATTGCTTTTGTCCCTTACATGTTACATAATTGCATGCGTGCTTTTGTTTTTGCCTTTGTCGATTGCAAACTGCATGCGTGTCTTGCCTTGCTTGATTATATGACTGCATGACTGCATATGTGCCGCGATTTCAATAAATGTGCTTGTTTAAATGTTAACCCGTTCGTTGCGTCCTTTCCCTAATTGAACTGCCATATTGCACTCGAATATAGTTGGTTGTTAAATAACGATAAAGTGATCGGGTCCAACGGGGCGCGCGATAAATACCCCGCTTGGTTATCCCAAAACGAAGCGAGCTGCTTAGCGGCTCGTTTCCAAGCAGCCCCGTTGAGTACAGTCTCTCGGTAGTCTGCCCGTGCGATTAATTAGGTATATCGACAATTCGGCGATTGACCCTGTAGCGCGGGTAGAATATTGACTCGCTGTGGTGTGCTTAAACACACCTGTGATGTCCGAGGTGCAGCTCGCTCAGAGACCGTTTTATTTGCCGGTTTGCAAGACGCGGAGATGATTTCGGCGATTCTACGGCTGAAGAGTGAACCATTACATTCGACTTGGCGGTCGACACGGCTACGGCGTCGAGCAGACTCGCGGAGATGTTCGGGCCATCACCGGCCACAGCGTGCCGATGGCCCGGAGACCCACGCGGGATCGCGGGCGCCCCGGAACGAGCGGCCTTTGGTGGGCCTATTTTCAATTGGCCCTGCAGCGGCGCGCCCGATGACGGTGGGAGTCGAGGTGAACAAAACGCCGATCACGTTCCAGGTAGATACGGGAGCAGCTGTGTCAATCATGGGCGAACAGACCGCGCGTAGACTCAACGCCTGAAGCTTATCAGGTCCGACCTCGAACTGTTCACGTACACCCGCAGAAGATAACGCCAGTCGGGATGGCAGACGTGTCTGTGCGGTACCAAGGCCAGGTCGCCACGCTTCGGTTGTACGTCGTGCGGGGAGGGCCGTCTCTCCTCGGCCGAGACTGGCTGACCCGCATCGGGCTCGACTGGGCCGCCGTGAACCTTGTTCACCCGTGCCGAGCCGATGGGAGGATCAGTTGGAGAAGATTCTTCAAAGACATCAAGGTTTGTTTTACGACGACCTTGGGAAACTCAGGGCGTGCAGGCAAAGCCTTCCTGAAGGAGGGGTGGTTCCTCGTTTTTTGTAAACCACGGCCGGTGCCGTATGCCTGCGGGACAAGGTCAAGGGTGAGCTGATAGCCTGGAGGCCTGGTGTGTGTGATCGAACGGGTGTCGTACTCAGACTGGGCCACCCCGGTTGTCACGGTGCTGAAACGGAATGGAGACGTCCGACTGTGCGGAGACTTCAAGTCCACCGTTAACCTGGGGCTCAGCGTGGAGCAATATCCACTGCCGTCAATCGATGAAATATATGCACGATTGGCGGGGAGTAAATACTTCACGAAGCTTGATCTGCGTGATGCGTATTTTCCACCTGCCGATGGATCCCAGGAGTACGACCTTTTGACAATCAACACGTGTCAAGGACTCTATCGAATATACCCGACTCTGTTTTGGGATTGCTTCGGCCCCAGCCTTGTGCAGAAAGCCATGACCAGGTTTGCATTGGCCTGCCCGCTCAGACCTACCTGGACGATGTGCTCATTGCAGGGAAAACGGCAGACGAGCACCTTGCGAAACATTGCCAAGTGCTACGAGGCTAGAAGCGTGCGCCTGCGCTTGAACAGAGACAATGCGCGTTCTTCAAGCAGCGCTTGGAATACCTCGGGCACATCATCACGCCGGAGGGCTGGTGAAAGGCCTCGAAGGTGAGGCGATTCACGCAGTGCCGCCGCCTCGCGACAAGACGCAGCTACGCTCCTTCATTGGTATGGCCCAGTATTACCAAGGTTCGTGCGCGGCTCAGCTCGCAGCTTGCGCCGTTGATGCGGTTGCTCAGGAAGGATGAGCGGCTGCGGCTGCGAGGCCTGCACACCAGGTTCGAGCGTCGACCGCGTTCAAGCGGCTGCTCACAGAGGTACGGTCCTCGTGCACTACGAGCCTGCGCGTCCACTCTATTGGCATGCGACAGCTCGGCATATGAGCATCGGGGCAGTGCTCTCGCACAGGATGGACGCATGGTTCCGATCGGCCTGTTTGTTTGCATCCCGGACCCTGTCCGCAGCAGAGCGGGAATATGCTCAGATCGAGCGCGAGGCTCTCAGCCTCGCGTGGGTGTGCGGAGATTTCATCAATACCTGCTGGGCGGCATTTCACGTTGCAGACGGATCACAAGCCGCTTGCAGTTCATCATGAGACCCGAACGCGGGTTCGGTGGTGGCGGCCGCACGGATACAGCCGGTGGTGTCTGTTTCTTGCTGGTACAATTACGATATTCAGTTCTCGGAGCACCGAGAAGCATCAACTGCGACGGGCTCTCGCGCTTGCCGTCGCGGAGGGCCCAGCTGCGTCTGAGTCGCCGACCGGGTCGATGTGTTCGCACTTGGCCAGATCCAAAGCGGGCCGATTACGGCCAAACAGGTCGCGGTGGAATCGGTCGTGACCCAGTGCTCGGCCGTGTCGTTCAGGCGATTTATCGGGAATTGGAGCGATCTACTTCAACGCCGGCATTCCAGCCTTTCACATCGCGCGCATCGGAGCTGTCGTTGGTCCAGCGATGCGTTATTGTGGGGAAGAGACGGTGATTCCACCGAAGTTCAGACAGCGGTGTTTGGAGGAGCTGCATGTCAGTCACCTTGGGATCGTGAAGACACCAAGAGTCTTGCTCGTAGCCTTTTGTGGTGGCCAGGGTTGGACAAAGACATTTGAGCGATTGATTAAACATTGCACCACGTGTCAAACAGAAGCTGATAACCCGCGTTGAGCCTCGGGACTATGGCCGGCCCCAGACCGGGCTTGGCAGAGGGTCCATGTAGATTTTGCGGGGCCGGTTAATGGCAAAATGTTTTTGATTGTGATCGATGCATTTTCTAAAATGGCCGGAGATGACGTGATAACAGCACACACGTGGCTGGTTTTCGGCGGTTTTATCCGGAAAGCCGCGACTAGATTGTCCGTTCGTGTGGGCGAAGTGGCCGCTATTGGTTAAACGCTGGTCGTTCGCACGCCGGCTGGCGCAAATCCACAACAATATAATTTATATTATATATATAAAATATATATATGTATATCTATGTATATGTTATATGTATATGGTATATATATAATATATATATATATATATATATATATAATATATCTATGTATGTATATATAATTATATATATATGTATTGTATATATATATATATATATAATATATATATACATATAATATAATATATATAATATATATGTACATAATATTATATATTATTATACAATAATATATATATATATATATATATAGTATATATAATATATATAATTGTTATGGCCATGGGTACTGAGATGTATTTATGGGGGGCTAATCCCCCTTTTTCCTCGAAAGAGCTGGGACCTGGGGCCACCGCCCACAATTAACTTCGTGGTATGGTGGTGTTGCTTTAAACAACGGATGCCAATCAGTTAAATCCACGAGTTCCAGTGTCCACCGTCTAATTATGCCGTTTAACTAGAGGTCACGTGGTTTCCTGAACGATGAGCGCGCCCTCGGCAAAGCACCAATCTTATCTTGATTCAATCTTAATTAGAGCAGCCGAGCGTTTAACTGCTGGTGCATGCCGACTATGACAGGTCAATTAGTTTGGTACTTACCTCCCGGTCTATCTAGGTTCGGGCAATGCTGGATCAATGGAAGGAAAGGACAAGAACGGACAGGTTGGAACATCCACAAGGAATTTATTAAAAAGGAAAAAATAAATAAAAATAACATTTTGTTTCCTTGTGAAAATAAGTAAATTCAAATCAATCACAATAACCTCAACCAAATAAAGAATTAATCAGGCATTGACAGAAAAACAGACAAAGAGCAGGTGCTTATCACTATGCCTTACTTGACAATTAAACGCAAGACAAGGGTACCCAGCAGATCATTCAGGGGGGAAGAGAAATCCAGTCTTGTTCACCAAGTGGAAGTCGTACGTCAAATCAAACGTCCCGAAATGTGTGAGCGTGCCTTGGTCCGTTGCCAGCGCCCTGCCTTGCCGTGCACCCACTCGCAAACATGCTTGAACGCCATTCGTCGTCACCCTCAGGAACCAGGGACGCCCAGAATTAGGTACGCCAAGAACAGGTCCGAGCAGAACCAGCATTAACGGTCCCGAGCGTCACCCACCATCAGGAGCCACAACCGACGACAGCTGTTAGGAGCTGTGAGAAGCCGTAAGGCGCTGTGAGAAACTGTAAGGCTGCAGGCCGTCACCCAACTGTCAACAAACTCAACTGTCGCGCAGCTCACCAACCATCTGACTGGAGCACCCGTCTGACTGGAACTGAAAATAGCCATCACCCAGCTCTCACAAACTCAACTGTCGTCAGCTCACCATCCGTCTGACTGGAACTGACTGGAGCAACCGTCTGACTGGAACTGAAAATAGCCGTCGCCCAGCTGTCACCAACTGACACAAACTGTCGAAAAACTCTCAAAGCTGTAAGAACCGCAACCAGCTATTGCCAACTGACTGACTAAAAAAATGGTCCACTCGTCCTTTTTATAGGTGGCCAGTCTGGCGGCCAGGACAGTGTGCTGTACTGGCTGTCAGGTCAGGTCAGATTAGATCTGTGACTTGCTGCAGGTATAATGTAAACCTGCACTAACCTGTTCCATGGTCGGATTGTCGGTGACGAAATCATCTCCCCCGCCAGGTTTTTTGGTGAGGAGGGTGTTTGGATATGGACACCCAGCAGGATTAAAAAAAAAGTAACTTATATCAACGATGCTGAGCGTGTTGGCGGCTTCACAACCTATCCCAACGATAGTCGACTTATGCATATAGCGCGGGCAGCGTTATGCGCCGACGATCACGTGGCATAGCTGTATTAAAGCCTTGCGGCTCGACGATTCAATCATAACCGCACTAGACATCGAGTGTGAACCCTGTCACACCTTGACGTTTATAGCCACGTATGCCGACGTATGAAAATTTGCCGAATACGGCTGCACAACGTCGAATACGTTATGGGTAATTTTGATACGTTAAGAGCACGCTGAAGCCGCTGGATACGTCGTTAGTCCCGAGTACTCGACAATTTTTCGGCATGTTTGAAAATTTTCGCGTTTATGCCAGCGTATGACACAGTTCCGCATACGACTGGCCATAAAGTGGTAGGCACGTTACGCGATCGTTGACACACGTCGAACACACGTTACTGTAAGTTACTCAATAAGTCGAAACACGTCGAGGTAATGTTTAGCGTCAGGTTCAGACTCCCTGTTTGTGTTTTGTTTTTATTATCGCATGACGTGATTGTTGACACTTCGATTTCTAGTGCGGTTATGATTTAAATCGTTGAGGCGGAGCCTATTATTATATAATAATTATAACCGCACTAGAAATCGAAGTGGTCAACATCAAACGTCATACGCGAAAGAAAAAAAAACAAAACAGGAGTCTGGAAACACTGAGCTAAACATTACCTCGACATTTTTCGAGCTTATGAGAGCTTACAAGTAACGTGTGCCGACGTGTGTCAACGATCGCGTAACGTGCCATACAACACGTACTCAAAGGTTTAGAAATAAGTTTCGGTATGCTAAAATTACCTCGACGTGGTTTGACTTATTGATAATCTTCAAGTAACGGTGTCATGATAGTGTCCAACGAATCGGTAACGTGCCTACAATTATGGCCAGCGTTCATGCGGAACGTTTGAGTCAATTTGACGCTGGCATAAACGTCGATAAAATTTTTCAAGCATGTTTAAAATTTGTCGACGAGCTCGGCGTTACAACGACGTATGCCAGCGTAACTACGACGTATGCCAGCGTGCTCTTAACGTTACAAAACTTACCATAACGTATTCGTGTGCCAGGTTTTAGACAAATTTTTCATACGTCGGCATGACGCTGGCTAATCGTCAAGGTGTGACAGGCCTTAAGGCGGCTGTTCACACCTTGACGATTTAGCCGGCAATGGCAACGTTATTAAAAATGTATGTAAAACGTTGACGTACGCTTGAAATTATGATGTTTTTTTTAAAGTTTTGTCGATTCATAACGTGTTGGTCGTAATGCATAACATATTATAACGGGTACAGACTTTCGTTGTCTTATGATAACTATACCACGAATGCTAGCCTCCTGTTGTCGGGCGTTCACAACCATGCCCCAACGATAGTTTACTTAGGCAAGCGCGCTGCACATATCGCCGACACGAACTCGGGCGAGCCTGTTAAAACTGCCCGCACGCCGATTAAATCAATAACCGCCTGAGAATTGGAAGTGGTCAACACGCAGTCACCCTTGACGATTTAGCCAGCGTATGCCGACGTATGAAAATGTGTCTAAAACGCTGGCACACGTCGGAATACGGTAGGTAAGCTGTGTAATACGTTAAGAGCACGCTGAAAAACGATGAAGTACGCTGTCATATTTCTGTGGAGCGTTTAGTACGTCGTGAAAATTGAAGGCATGCTGAAAATTTACGACGTACTCGGCCGTATGGCTCACACGTCCGCTACGCTGGAATAAGTTTGTAGCACTGGTATGCGATCGTTGACAAACGTCGACAACAAGTTTACTTGTAATTATCGTAAGTCGAAACACCTGTCGAGGTTAATGTTTAGCAATACCCGAAACTAATTTTCTCCGATCAAGGCGACATTTTCTTTTTTCTCCTTGGCTCGTGAAGGCACGTGAGAAATATCTGAGTAGTTGTGTTGTGTTGCTTTTTTTTTTTTATTTTTTTTTAGTCTATCACGAATTTTAAAAATATATCGGACATTTTGCGTTTTAAGTTTCGACGTCGACGTAACCAATATCCTCAAACAGAAAATATTACAGAGGAAGAAATAAGAAAATAGACAGCAAACTGAAGAGGCAATCGGACGTGACGTAATGGCACGTGACGAAATATCGAAGTTTATTGTGCTTTTTTAAATTTTTAACGCGACAATACGCCATTATACGGTAGCTGTAAATTAGAAACACGTTCAGAAGTTCTGTGGTCGTCCGGAAGACTCAATTCAAGGCCGTACACCTGACGATTTAGCCAACGTATGCCTGACGTATGCAAAAAATTGGGCTAAAACGCCCGGCACGATTGTCGAATACGTTATGGGTAAGTTCGTATACGTTAAGAGCACGCTGAAAAACACTGCTCATACGTCGTAAGTACGCTGCTTTCATCGTATTGTACTTTGCGGTTTCCTCAAATTTGCATGCTTGAAATTTTTCGACGTTGCCAGCGTATGACATCCACACGTTTCCCTACGCTGGCCATAAGTTGACACGAGTGATGTCGAGGCACGTTATGCGATCGTCTGAACACGTCGACACCGTTATTGTAAGTTACTCATAAGTCGAAACAGCGTCGAGATAATGCTTAGCGTACCAAAACTTATTTCTAACCTATGATAACGTGCATTTGAACCTATGTGCTAACGTACCCCACGCATATTGACGTATTGTCAGACGTATTGATTGACGTCTTCCGGACGAACAGAACTTACTGAAGTGTTCTAATTACAGCCTACCGTAAATGCATTTGGCAGCGTTTAAAAAAAAAGAAAAACAACAATAACTTCGATATTCGTCACTGCCATAGCGTCACGTCCGATTGCCTCTTCAGTTGCTCGTCTATTCTTAGTTCTCCTCTGTGAATATTTTCTGTTTGAGGATTCTGTACGTTCGACGTGGAACTTTAAAGCAAATGCCGAATATATTTTAAAATTCGGCTAGCTACATAAATTAAACTACAACAACCTTAATTTTCTCCGGCTTCCGTGACCAAGGGCACGTAGAAAATTTGAATGTTGATCGGTGTAATATTTTATCTAAATTACTCACGTTTTGTCGCTATACTGAATTAATTATTCGGAATTGTGTGACGTGTTCGACGTCGTACGTGCCACAACTATTCCTCAGCTACGGAATATTGACAGAGAGGAGTACGTGAAAATAGTCAGCATGAAACTTGAAAGTTTCAATCGGAGCGTACTAATGGATCGTTACGCAAAATATGACGGATTATGTTGTTTTCCGTTGCTCTAAGTTCCATTACTACGTTTAAATTGTCATCAGGTACGGCCATATACGGAGCTGAATGAGTCAGTAAAGTCTGTCAGGTCGGATGCGATCTTGAACTTCACAATCTCTCAGCTACGATTAATATGGCTGTCGGCAGGTTTTAACAAGGCTGCAAACACGTTACTCATAGGTGTATGCAAAGTAAGTTTTGGGTTACGCTAATGCATTTACCTCGACGTGTTTTCGACTTATGAGTAAACTTACAATAACGGCTTACGTCAAACGATTCGCATAACGTGCCTAGCAACTTATGGCCAGCGTAGCGGAAAACGTGTGATCCATACGCTTGGCAGACGTCGTAAAAAAAATTCAGTCATGCTAAAATTTGAGGACAACCGCAAAGTACAAACGATGAAAGCCAGCGTTACTACGACATATGGCAGTGTTTTCAGCGTGGCTCTTAACGTATACAAAACTTACCCATAACGTATCGACGTGTGCACGGCGGTTTAGCCAAATTTTGCATACGTCAGCATACGTTCGCTAAATCGATCAAGGTGTGACAGGGCCTTTAAGAAGGGACAGAAACGGACTGGGAACATTTCCAATAAATTTATTAACAGTAAAATAAGACAAAGGCAAGACTTGACGCGAATATGCAAGCAAGGGAAATATTTACAATAAGCAAAAACACTTACTCAAGTCTACTTAAAGACGGGCCCACACACAGACACACACACAAAAGAAAAGGAAACCCCAGAGTCTTATTTTGACCTCGCAGCCGTGAAGAGAGACAAGCTGGGGGTCAGAGTTTCGGTGGGTACCTGGTCGTCGGAGGGAAGCGTGCTCTGTAGTGGCGGCATCTGCAAAGGTCATCGGTTTGGTCCAGTCGCACGTGTGGACTGTCTGGCTCGTGGCAGAGCTCGCGTGGCGCATAGTTGGGTCCAACAGAACTCCTCTCCTCGTAACAGCCACCGTGAGAATGAACCAGACTGCTCACAGCCACCGTGAACAAAAACTGCCTGATCCAACCACCGTGAAAAAACTCTCCTACTCAGAGAGTCTCGGAGATATATCTCGCTCCCACTATGGGGAGGGCTTTTGGCGAAAAACGCCTCGCTGTCCGCCCTCATTGGACAGGGTCCTACGGCCCACATCTCCGGGGCGGGCCTTGGCCCTGCCGGGAAACGCCACCGCTCTATCCACGCGGGTCAAACTTGATGAGTAACAGTATAACGCTGCAAAGGTACTTGTGGTGCAGCCGGTTGGCGGTGATCGTGACGGGCCGAGGGGTCATGCAGATGGCTTGTTGGTGTTAGATGTAAAGATTTAATAACCAACTAAAGAAATCGCAACGCACGTTTTGATTCTCCCACTAGACAAAAAGGAAAGGGATCTGACTACACATGTACTTAACGGATAACTGAATTTTGGGACCTGTATGCTTGAATGCAAATCTGTTTCCAGATCCTAACAATATTATATAAATATATAATATATATTATATATATATATATATATATATATATCACATAATATATATACTATATACATAGTATATATATATACATATATATTATATATTATATATATATATATAAATATATACACCAGCATAAATAGTTTCGGATTTCAGAATCGGATCCGACTAATGCATGCAAACATTGAGGTCCTCAGACAGTTATTTCCGGAAATGCATGTCAGGATGACCCATCCTCAGTCTGGTGGGATTCTAACTTTGATGCGTTGAGAAGGGTAAAGAATAGATTCCCTTCTTATGGGATGGCCTTTTTTCTCTTACGACAGACACATTCATGCACGATAGATAAGCTGCACACCCACCTCATTCACCGACATTGGCACCCACCTCTTTCACCGACGTTGACACCCACCTTTTTCCATCGACTTTGACACCCTGTCAGCAGCTCCATGGATGCTAACTGGCACTTTTCGTATCGGGCTGAACATTGAGGTGTAAATGTTGTTGACGTTTTATGAGGCCTTCACATTTTTCTCGGTATTCTGGCAAATGGCTGCTTTCTGCGTTCGTCCAATTGTCATTACAGTGCCGTTGCAATGATTGCGAGATTGGCAGTTTGTCACGAGCAACGATGCACCAATAAGCAAGGTGATTTTGCTGAAGTCTGCTTGAGGCTCCGCCCAGACTGGTCAGGTCAGGTATGGGAGCATGCGCCAGAGCAGCAACGCCGCGTCACTTTCCGCCGTACTCAAGGTGCCTCCGTCTGGCCAATCCCAGGCAGATGCCTGGCCCATCCCAATCTTCTTGGATGCCGATCAACCTGCTGCAACCACGAGGCACGTGGTCGGCCCATTGGCCTCCTCCACTCACGAGACTCCCTCGCTGAGAGAATCTGTGTGAGCAGGATCAGCGTCAGGAAAACGAGCCACATGTCCATACGGCCGCAGCTGACGCTCACGGACTATGCAGGTAACAAATGTCATTTGAGTCTCTCTTAGCAACCGATCGTTGGACACAAAGTCCGACCAGCGATAGCAAGGATTCTCCGAAGACCTGGTACCAAAGGAAATTAAGTCTCCGTCTCAGATCCTTGGTCAGAGTCCAAGTCTCACATCCATAGAGCAAGACTGGAAGCACCAAGGACCTGAAGACTCAGACTTCCATCTTCCGCACAGGTACCGGCAGCACCACACCCCATTATCCAGTGAATCCATGACTTCCCCAGACGTCTATGACCCTTACTCACAACCAGCAGAGACATGAATATCACTGCCAAGGTAAAGTGAATCTCTCCACGACCTCAACAATCCTCACCACAAACAGGCACAGACAGGACAGCAGCATCCAAGATGTCACTTAAAGCCTGATCTTAGTTTTGACCCAGGAAACCCGTAATCCCAGCGCTCCGACTCCTCATTTAGCACCTCGAGGGCCCCAAAAAGATAGCTAAAGTCTCCGCAAAGATGACTGCATCATCTGCGAAATAAAGTCAGAAGATCTTGACATATCCCAAACGATGCACCAGCAGCTTGATCTCTCCGTCATCCTCCCTAGAATCCAGTCCATGCAAGTGCTGAAAGTTTGGGGCCAGTACACACCCCCTGACGAACTCCAGTAACTCTCAGTACCAGAGTAGAGTTTAGACATCAGATCGATCCGTTTTGGTGGCACCCCACGAAGGCCAAGAATCCTCCAGAGGCATCCCGATTCACTGAATCGAACGCTTTACAGAGATCAACAAAGCGGCAAACAGCCCCTGCCCAAACTCTCATCTGCGTTCGGTGAGGACCCGAAGAGCAAGGATATGGTCAATCGTTGACCTCTTGGTGTAAAGCCTGACGCTCTGGACGCTGGTCTCAAGCAGATGGTGGCGAACCCTATCAAGAATTAATCCGAGCAAAGACCTTGCCCAGCACTGAAGAGCAGCGTCACCCCTCGGTAGTTGTTGCAGTCTTGGCGATCACCCTTCCCTTTCCAGAGAGGACAACAAGGCCCCTCCTCCAGTCAGTTGGATGATGCCTGTGTTCCAGGCAGAGCACAGAACTGCATGCAACGGACACGAGTGCAGCATTCCACCAGCCTGTAGAAGTTCAGCATGGATGCCACAGATCCCTGAAGCTTTACCCCATTTCAACCAGTTCACCGCAGTCTGTGTTTCTACAAGCGAAGGTGGATCACAGTTGATTGGAGGGTCAGCAACAGGGATTGTAACACCCCTGACATCCAACTCGACAGCTGGTGATCAGCCCACTAACAACCGCTCAAAGTAACCGCCCAGCGGCCTTTACTTCAGAACTACTCTGTCAAGAGCCTACCACTCTCTGCTCAACTGCAGTACACCGAGGGATGGGCTTGATGAACGCAATGCCAAATTCCCCTGTAAGAGGACGAGAATATACCTGACCACAGGTGAGCTCTACCCCCCTCACAGATTCCTCGCACAGAGGCCTCCTTGTCCACTTAGCGCCACTACAGTTTTACGCCTCAGGTCCTGACAGCTCAGCTCTGCCATTCAGCCTGGCGCTGCGACCTCTGGTAAATGGTATCCAGTGTCCCTTGAGAGACAAAATTCTTTCTTGCCCTGAGCTGAGTTCCAAGACATCCACCGGCAACATCAAGGACGGGGTCTTGAAGGAACTCCACAACTCTGCAGGACCTCCCAAAGCACCCAGACCCCCAAATCTCCACTCAGCTTGTTCGCAAACTCCTCAGCTACCCTCTCATCCTTGAGCTTGCCAACATCCAGCCTAGGCTGGGATGTACCATTCTCCTGGATTTAAGGTGCAACTTCAGAGTTGTTACAACAAGCCGGTGGTCAGTATTGAGGAACTGAGCACTCCGGTCGACCCTGCAGTTCTGGATCATCCTCCAGCGACATCAACGGGCCATGGTCAATCTCCTTTGCCACACCGCCACGCGGAATACCAAGTCAGCGATAAGTTTGTGGGCCTGAACCATGAACCAGCCACTCTCAGTCCATGACTTCTTGCAAAGTCAAGGAACTTAGTTGCTATTCAGGTTCACAGTTCAGACCCATGGGATCAACACATGTCTCATAACATCCCTATCAGTTCCAGTCGCATTGAAATCCCCCAAACGAAGAAGTGTATCTCGGCTGGGGCACTGATCAATCACAGACTCGAGCGTGGTGTAGAATGGCATCCTTCACGGTGAGATCACTCACCTCAGTCGGAGCATAAACAGAGACCAGGGAAATGACACCTTCGGAGTGACGAATCCTTAGGCTCAAATAGCTCGTTGACCGTGTTACCTCAATTATCATGGAGTCAGCTTATTGGACACAGCTACAGCAACTCCTTGGCATGTAACCATCAGAGCGACCAGACCAATAGTCGTTAACCACCAGCCATGATCTCGCCGCAATCCGGTCTCCGAACCTCAGAGAGTGCTTGCAATACCGATGTCCAAACGCTTGAGCTCAGATGATAACAGAGACAGGTGATCATCCTCTCTTAGGAATAGGACATTCCAGGCACCTACCCGAAGGGACCGCCTCAGGTTAACCCAAGGAGACCACCATCTGTGGACGACACCTCAGCACCACTCCGGACACACTCTCCCGCAATCTGACCGGAATGTTACCCTGTGGTTTTCTCTCCTATCATCAAAGATTGGGGGTCCCGAAGGCTTTACCCCAATCCCGTCATCCGGTGAGCTGCCCTGCGAGGGAAGCTGCAAGAGGGTACTCCCACGGAGTGGTTTTCAGATTTCTTTGCGTTTTTGTGTTTTGCGGAATGAAGGGTTTTACGGTGGCCGGAGTGCAAATCTGCCACAACCATCCATATAAGAAAGTAACCCAACTGCAGGAGAATGTCCGCAGACACAGTGTGCACTAGATATGATGGCCGTTGGCTCACAGGAGCTCCTCCGCCCTTTGACAGGT
>CM068959.1:89082744-89106868 GCA_035128595.1 Eptatretus atami
ACTTAGGTATATAGAAATTTGGCTATTCACCCTATTCCACACGGGTGACCTGTTGGCGAGTTCGGTCCGATAGAGGACCCGTCGGCTCCGGAGTTATCCGGGGAATGACCTATACATTCCGGGCGATCGGTCGGGCCGACTTGCAGCTCCATCTAGCGGTCGTGCTCGCGGCCGATACCGGCCCTGCAACACTATGACGACAACTTTTTCAGAAGTTCCATGTATCTGTCTGTACTGGGGCCATTTCAAAAGCACGAGAAATTGGCTTCACACAAACCTGTCAGCAAAAATGGAATAAAATCCGTCAAATGAAGAATTGAGCTTGCGCCTTGCAGCCGTGGATTTCCTTGCTCTCAGAACTCCAGTCAAGCATCGTGCAAAAATTACACTTTTGGCCGACATGTAACAATCCTTTGATTTCTCTGCGTTAAGCCACCGAGCAAGAAGAGATGGTGGGAGGAGTGAGGTGATAGAAAATTAAGAGTCTATCATTTTACCTGCAGTGGGCTTGAAGCAGACTTTGGGACTCGCCTCTGTGGTGTTGTGCATCGACTGGACGCTCGAGGGGCAAGTAGGAGAGAAGGAGTTCGGGGTGAGACGTAGGGAGGAGTGGAGTGCAAAGCTTGTTACGTTCTGATGTTGAGTTGAATAAAACCGTTGGAGAATTTGAATTCTTCATTGTTGGAGTACTTTACGATACAAAGGAGGAGGAGATTGGACCACACTCTGTGCAGAGCGTTGGTGCTGCTTAAGCAGTCTCCTTGGCTATTGGGCACAATCCTGAATGGGTCGCCACTCCGACACAGTATATCTGCATGCTGTCACTCGTTTTGCCGACCTCGGAAGGATGACAGGCCGAGTCAACCCCACCTGGTATTAATTCAACAGCTGAGCAGGATTTGAACTCAGGACCCTTGCTCCAAAGCCCGCCACCGAACCATTAAGCCAACACCAGGCATATAACAGGCTCGTCCTGAGATATGCCAACAACACGGAGAGAATTGGACTGAATTACCTCCAGGGGAGCAAGGAAGTGCAGAGTCGGGACTCGTACTCCATGATGACGGTCTTGTTCGCTGGAACGAGTTCTGAGCGGATCAATGGCTATTGCTCTGGGGAGAATACCAAGGCCAGTTTGGAGACGCGGTCCGGTCCGATGAGGACAGATTAGGAGGCCAAAGGCGAGTCAGATCTCAGGACAGATCACGACAAATAATGTCCTCAAGAACAACGAGTTGTTTCCCCCTCACAGACAAAATATGATAACCATTCCACGAGGGGTCCCTGAACACCACGAGCAGACAGCTTGGAAAGTAAGATCGTGTTGTTCCATTGTGACCCCCTTCATGATTTGCCCTCGACTGTCTGTGTACGTAATAAATCGATAAGGATTAAATGAAGTATTTTCATTTTTTATGGTACATTTTCTGCGGACAACGGTTGATGTATATATAAGGTTCACAATGAATGGAGTAAATGGGACCTTGAATTCAATGGCTCTCAGTAAACCTCTCAGACCTGAACTCTGGCTCACCCTGAGTCAACACATCGTGTGTGTGTCCATATAAAGCGTTTGTCCTGAATCGTAGCCAGCAGGTGGAGATAAGGAGCTGGCAGTCACGGAGTGGATCTGCAAGATCACAGGTCCAATTTCATCCAACGCAGTGTCGTGGTGCTTGAACAGGCGTGCCTTGGTCTGGATAAACAAGCAACCATCCGGACACACTCGACCTGGGTCTATAAAAGTCTCGCACACTGAATCCAGATCCGGACAGAACTCGGGAGGAAGAGGGAGGGGGTGGGTCGGGGGGCGGGGTGAGCTCTCTGGCTGAAATTTGACGCGCCAAGAGCTGGCCTAAAAATACAACGTTCAACGTACGGGGGAGACGGCCGTGCGGTTTATCGGTGCTCGTTCCTGCACGGATGACATCCTCCCCGAGTACTAGATCTTCCTGAGCAGGAGGTCGCGCGTGTCGCTCGGGCGCCGGGACCAGCACAACCCCACGTGCGGAAACTTTTACCTCCCCCGCAATGATCCGCCAAAGAGGCAAAGAAACGTGCCCGGCGCCCGGCGGCGATAACGGGCAGCGGCACCGCAGTGGATCCGCAGGGGACGTGGCGACGGACGCCTCGAACATCCCGGCAAAACGAGCAAGGGGGGGCGCCATGGGATCGCACGGGCTCCGACGAGCCAGCCCGCCCACCTTCACCACCGGGCTCCGGGACTGCGCGCTGGTTGCGGGTCGCTCCGTGAACCTGCGGGTGGCTTTGCAGGGAAACCCGCGTCCCACGCTGTCGTGGCTCAAAGACGGCGTGCCCTTGCGCGACCCTTGGCCCGACGAGGACACGTGTCTGCGCGTGCGGACCGACGGACTGTACACGTGCGTGGCCGTGAACTCGGCGGGCGACGCTCGGACGAGCGCACGGGTCGTCATGTCTACAGGTGCGCGGGAGGTCTTGCGGGGTTCCGACGGCGTCCCCGACTTGCTGTGTAGTAACCGCAAGCGGTGCCCCTAATTAAGGTCCATTCACTAATTAACAATAACATAAACTCGGTTGGAGTCACAACCCACCAAGCGACAAGATGGTCCAACAAAGTGTCCCCGTCTTCTTAACTCCGCCGTACGGTGGAGAAAACGAACTAGTGCGTGCATGTTCATTTAATACGTACTTACATCACGTGCCTTGTTTTTGCCAAGCACACATGAACCGGACAGGCTATGGATAGCTTTAACTTCCACGAGGGACATTAATCAATCGCTTTGGCTCATTTTACAACGGACATTGTACCATTTGTACGTACGGCACTTCGATCACATTTACCTGTGTCCAAGTTATCCGTTTGTACCACGTGTCGCAAACCCACGACCTCTGCCGTACCTTCGTGGAATTCTCAGCAGTACACCTGTACGAGGGGACTTGGAAACGTTCTACGAACGAGATACAATAGTCCATCAAGATGCACCGATAGTTTCCTTTATTCTTCAATCATATAATTAATAATAAAATTTCTAAACGTGTTTTTATTTATATATCAAGCTTGGTGTTGGCTTGACAGTTAAAGTGGCTGCCTTTAGATGTTAGGGTCTTGAGCTCAAGCCCCTGTGGACATTAAAAAACACCAGGTGTGTTGACTCAGCCCGTCTTGACTCAGCCCGTCATCCTTCTGAGGTCGGCAAAATGAGTAACAGCTTACTGGGAACTGGGGCACTGCATTAGTGGCACAGCCACGCTCCCAGCAATGATGCAACCAGAAGTTACAGGCTGCATGTTAAACTAGTAAAAAAAGACGTAAAAAGTCAAAGCCCAGCTGTGGTTTTAGTAATTTTGCTGTTCGGACTTAAATGCCGAGCCCATATTAATGTGCAAACAAAATGGCCGCCAAGCTACCGGTCAGCCATCTTTGATCAAATCGCAAAATAAGATGAAGTGCACGTGCACGCCATCATGTACTGTGCTTGTGCCAAGTTTGAATAAAACCGGACCGTGCGCGTCTGAGAAATGGTTACGGACATGTTTAAGGAACAAAATGGCCGCCAGTCGGCCATCTTGGATGTGATCTTGAAACAAAATGACGTGCGTGTGTAAGCGGTCATTCGTTATCTGTGTGCTAAGTGACGTGCATATATATATATATAATATATATGTAACCCATCGTTCTTTATCTGTGTGATAAGTTTGAACAACATCGGTAAATGCATGTCCAAGAAATGGTTGAGGGCGTGTTCAACATCGGGTGTTTTTTGCAGATAAAATGGCCGCCAGTCAGCCATCTTGGATCGAATTGCAAAACAAAATGATGTGCATATGTATACCATCATGTATGATGTGCATACGTATACCATCATGTATGATGTGCATACGTATACCATCATGTAGATGTGGCCATATTGTATAACCACCATGTTATGATGTTGCATAATGTATACCACATGTATGATGTGCATACTGTATACCACCATGTTGATGTGCATATGTATACCATCATGTATATATGCATACAGTATACCATCATGTTATGATGTGCATATGTATACCACCATGTATGATGTGCATATGTATACCACCATGTATGATGTGCATACGTATACCACCATGTATGATGTGCATATGTATACCATCATGTATGATGTGCATACGTATACCATCATGTATGATGTGCATAGTATACCACCATGTATGATGTGCATACGTATACCACCATGTATGAGTGCATACGTATACCACCATGTATGATGTGCATACGTATACCACCATGTATGATGTGCATACGTATACCACATGTATGATGTGCATACGTATACCATCATGTATGATGTGCATATGTATACCATCATGTATGATGTGCTATGTATAACCATGTTGATGTCATACGTATACCACCATGTATGATGTGCATTCGTATACCACCATGTATGATGTGCATTCGTATCCATCATGTATGATGTGCATACGTATACCCCATGTATGATGTGCATACGTATACCACCATGTATGATGTGCATATGTATACCATCATGATGATGTGCATACGTATACCACCATGTATGATGTGCATACATATACCATCATGTATGATGTGCATACGTATACCATCATGTATGATGTGCATATGTATAACCACCATGTATGGTGTGCATACGTATACCACCATGTATGATGTGCTACGTATACCACCATGTATGATGGCATACGATACCACAGTGATGTGCATGTATACCACATGATGATGTGCATACGTATACCACCATGTATGATGTGCATACGTATACCACCATGTATGATGTGCATACGTATACCACCATGTATGATGTGCATACGTATACCATCATGTATGATGTGCATATGTATACCGCATGTATGATGTGCATACGTATACCACCATGTATTGTCTTTTTTGCCAAGTTTGAACAAAATCAGTCCGTACATGTCTGAGATTATGGCTGGCGACGGACAATCGGACGTACAGGACCCAGTCCATAAGCCCCCATTTCGGAATTAGTCCAACGGGGGATAATAATAATAATAATAATTTATATATTATCCACCTTGTTATTTGAGTTTTTGGAACACCCCCTTGTACTGAATCGAGTGCCACACTCTGAATGCATTGAGTGAATTTAAGAGGTGATATATCGATAAATATCACACCTTTCTAATCACAATGATCTACAGGTGATTTTATTTCTAGTGACCCTCGCCAACTGAGAGGGTATTGCATTTGGGTCCGTTTGTTACTTACGAAATCTAAAGATTTCGTAAGTATATTGATGACTTCCGTCTCTGTTTGTTTGTTATCTTGCCAAAACGAAGTTTTTGCAAGATATGTTAGTCAGTCTGTATGTTTTTTATTTTTTATTTTTATTTTTTTTTTGTTTGTCTGTAATCACGAAAAAAAATTCTGCAGACCACAGTTTTCATTGGAAATTTTTGTAACTTCGCATATCAGAGGCCTATGGAGGTCCTTTCAGGCCATAAAATTTTGAAGGTCAAGGTCAAAGGTCAAGGTCACTTTTTCGCAAATCATGGTAATCGACAAAACCCTCATTTTTTGAGTAATTTTGATCGGATCGTCTTCAAACTTCATGGGAATATAGTTCATGGTCTGGCGCTCAGCTGATTAATTTTTGGTGGCGATTGGCCTTGACCTTCATGTGTTTTTTTTTTGTTGTTGTTTTTTTTTTTTTAATCTGTAATCACGTATAAATCACTCTGCAGAGCACAGTTTTCATTGGAAATTTTTGTAACTTCGCATATCAGAGGCTTATAGAGGTCCCTTTCAGCGCATAAAATTTTGAGGTCAAGGTCAAAGGCAAGGTCACTATGTCGCAAATCAGGGGAGTCGACGAAACCCTTTTTTTGGAGTAATTTTGATCGGATCGTCTTCAAACTTCATGGGAATATAGTTCATGGTCTGGCATTCAGCTGATTAATTTTTGGTGGCGATTGGCCTTGACCTTCATGGTTAACGCCTAAGGTCAAACATATTGACTCCAAGGTCAAATTTTCAAGTTTTAGGAACCATATCGTGTAGTACCTCAAATTGAACACTCGATGAGTGCTTTCTAGATATATCAAGCTTGAGACATTATGACGTGATTTGGTGACGTTATGAGGCAAACGCATATTTTATGGTCATGGTGCTGAGGACGATTCGATTGGAACTCCATCGATCTTCGTAGGCAGATATTCCTCAAGGAGTCGCTCCTGGTGGATAGCAGTCTCTGTTCACCTCAGTGTGACCTTAAAGAAGTCACACGTGGTACCTTTTGGCAAGATACGGATCACCCTACGGGTGACATTGGTTTATTTGTTTGTTTGTGTGTTTGTTTGTTTGTGTGTGTGGTGTTTGTGTTTGTTTGTAGGCACGA
The DNA here is from genome assembly GCA_035128595.1 of Eptatretus atami. NCBI lineage: Eukaryota > Metazoa > Chordata > Myxini > Myxiniformes > Myxinidae > Eptatretus > Eptatretus atami. Next base: position 89,089,116 of record CM068959.1, read on the forward strand.
TAACTCGAGAACGGAAGAAGCTACCAATGTCAAATTACACCACGTGATTCAGGAGGGTGATGGCTAGCGCTGCTTAGATTTTGGTCAAAATCGGTCAAAGGTCAAGGTCACAGTGAGGTCAAACATAATTCCGTAAATTCATGTGGAGAAATGGAGTATTTTTGCTTCGCTCGACGTTACGAGTTCGTTTTAACTTCGATTTTAATTTTGTCTTCGGTTTTTGCGATCGCTTAGGACGCTTAAAACTCGGTTGTCGAAATTCTGGTAAAAAAATCGGATGTTTTGGAGATGTTTTAAGATTGTATAAAAAATATTTCACTCGCCGTCACAGCTCGTCACGTGGTGCAGCGCGCTCGAGCAGAGGCGTCGTTGATCACGTAAAGGTTTTCCGTGTGCGCGCTGACGGTGTTTTCGATAAAGATGGTGTTTAAAAGTCATTTTTTATCCCAATAAAGGTTATCGTCGCATGCCTGACTCGCTAAGCCGTCGGATTATGTAAAGATTGTTGGTGGATGGCCGAATATTATGGTTTTGTGACTTTGATAAAATAATATAAAATAATTGCGTGAGAAATGGAGATTTTTGCTTCGGTCGACGTTACGATTTTTGATGGTTTGGTACAGAATCATCGTAGAAACTTCTGGTTTGCGTTGCTACCTTCTCTAGAGACAGCTTTTATTAGACAAGGTTAGAGGTCAAGTTGACGATTTCGTAAGTACCAGTCTATGACTGCTTGTTTTGTGTGTGTGTTTGTGTGTTTGTTTGTGTGTTTGTTTGTAGGCACGATAACTCGAGAACGGAAGAAGCTACCAATGTCAATTTACACCACGTGATTCAGGAGGGTGATGGCTAGCGCTGATTAGATTTTGGTCAAAATCGGTCAAAGGTCAAGGTCACAGTGAGGTCAAACATAATTCCGTAAATTCATGTGGAATGAGTATTTTGCTTCGCTCGACGTTACGAGTTCGTTTTAACTTCGATTTTATTTTGTCTTCGGTTTTTGTGATCGCTTAGGACGCTTAAAACTCGGTTGTCGAAATTCTGGTAAAAATCGATGTTTTGGAGACGTTTTAAGATTGTATAAAAAATATTTCACTCGCCGCGTCACAGCTCGTCACGTGGTGCAGCGCGCTCGAGCAGAGGCGTCGTTGCACAGTAAAGGTTTTCCGTGTGCGCGCTGACGGTGTTTTCGATAAAGATGGTGTTTAAAAGTCATTTTTTATCCCAAGAAAGGTTATCGTCGCATGCCTGACTCGCTAAGCCGTCGGATTATGTAAAGATTGTTGGTGGATGGCCGAATATTACGGTTTTGTGACTTTGATAAAATAATATAAATAATTGCGTGAGAAATGGAGATTTTTGCTTCGGTCGACTTACAATTTTTTATGGTTTGGTACAGAATCATCGTAGAAACTTCTGGTTTGCTTCGCTACCTTCTCTAGAGACAGCTTTTATTAGACAAGGTCAGAGGTCAAGTTGACGATTCATAAGTACATAATATGACTGCTTGTTTGTTTGTTTGTTTGTCTGTTTGTCTGCACAGAACTTTCATGTTTTTCTCCGCAACCGCTTGTCGGATTGAGACTTAATTTTCACCATTGGTGCGACTACTCATGTAGAATGGTTTAATGATCATTATGACGTAATAGGTCACGTGGTGTGGCAGCCATATTGGAAAAACGGAAAAACTTTGGACCTCTCTCCCTGAAACCACACCAAGGAAAAAATTGAAACTTGGCACATAGCAACTACTCCTCATGGGGACTGAGTTTGATTTTTTATGATGTCTAGGTGCCCTCATTATGACTTCATAATTGCATATGTAGAACGCCACATCCAATCAGTATGAAAATTTTTGAGGGTCATCTAGGGATAAAATAGTCCACAGAAAAAAAATCATGATGTCATCATCACGTGATTTAGCAGCCATATATATATATTTTTTTAAACCTTCAAAAATCTACTTCGCTGAAGTGGCTGAACAGATCGAGACATAACTTTACACAGATGACCGTCTATCCATGAGGAATAAAAGATTCACACATATGATATCATAGGTCACATGGTTTGGCAGCTATATTGCATATACCTGAAAACCTATAAAAATACACCTCAAAATAAGTCCTGGCAAAGGTCTGCAATCTCTGATTGCTCTTTTTCTTGTTCTGTTCTTGCATATGTCAGCTTTGGCTGCTAGGTAGCTATCATTTCTCAGAGCACAGCTGTGCGACTGATGCTGTGCCCCTCTACCTGTACACTGGTACTCATTTCGCTAACCTCATAAGGATGACAGGCTGAGTCAACCCCACCTGGTGTTAATTCAGCAGTCAATGGGGCTCAAACTCAGGACCCTAGGATCCCAAGCCAGCCATGCTAAACACTAAGCCAACACCAAGCTTGATTTCTAGTTGTTGTTATACATCAGGCTATTGGAGGGTGCTTCATGTGGGACGATTGTGGGAAGAGGGAGGTTGAAGGGGGAGGGGCCTATAGGTAGGTATCTCTTGCTCCTTGTGAATGAAACGGCAGCAACACTTGTTGATTAAGCATGTACAGGCTGAGTCACAAAAATATACCTGATTTGAAAAAACATTTTAGGTAAAAATGTCAAACATAGTGAATTAGGTGGAGCAAGCATTCAAATTGTTTGTAGCAAATGTATTTTGACATTTCAGTTATAATAATTATTATTTTTATATTATTATTATTATGTTTGCTTGGTTTGAACAGGACGGAGTCAGTGCACATGTAGCGACCTCAATAATCACCTTCCTGGCAGATTAATTTCCTACTGATCTGGATTTCTTTGGCCTCCAAGATCTCCTGACCTCTTCCCTTTGGAATTTTTTTTTGTGGAGATTTGTTTAGGAAAATATTTTCAAAGAGAACTCAATGAACATTCCTGAACTCAAAGATGCTGTAATGAGCATTATGGCCAGAGTCTCAAGTGAAACACTTCATTCTGAAGTCAGAAACTATTCCATACGTATCTGTAAGAGTGCAAGACTTCGATGAGGACGTTTCAAACATTTGTTACAGTCAAACAAAACTTTCGGAGTTCTTTTATGAAAAACAGCAGATTTAATAAACAATTAAAATTGGTAACATTTTTGTGACTAACTCTGTGTGGCCGTAAAGACCGGAGTGAGGTTCAAATTTAATTTGAAAAAGGCCAAGATTATTTTATTTCCTGTTACTCATTATTATAACCACCATTTTCAAACTACCTGGTTCACATCAACAACTAGAACGGCATTCCGTAGAGCACGTACCTCCGTCAGGCTGAACAGTTTACATTTTGTATGTCACTGATGGGTCGGATCTGAATTCGGATCTGAACCAAAATCGAATCGACTTGTTCTTGTCACATACCGAACTCATCCATCAAGTTTCGTCCGAATCCGACCACAACTCTTAGAAATACCATATATATCGTTTTTGGTCCGATGTCTCAATGGTGAAAAATCACTTTCAAAATTTCAACAAACCCTCGGATCCTGATTCGGATTTTCACCAAAATTGAACCAATTCGTCCTTGTCACATACCCAACCTGTCCACCAAGTTTTGACCGAATCCGTCCATAACTTAGTGAGATATCATGCTCACAGACAGCGGTTGAAAGATAACCTCTGTCTATCTTCAGTGGCGGAGGTAAAAATTGGCCAAGAAAGCTTACAACCAATCCATGCCCTCATCCCTGCTGTATGCCCCCCACCCTCTTCTATTGTTCCTTTGTTTGCATGACATCCTGATCTGTTCTATGATTCTGCTCCTCCACAAGCCTCGACTTTGTGTACAAAAACCCTCTAATGGTCATAGTTTGAACCCTCCTGTTCAATGCTGGTGGTCGTAATGTCTGTCAAACCCTTATAAAACCCTTAGACTCGGCTTACAGTAAAAAGAGGGCAAAAACGGATCCAATTTTTGGTCGTCCGGTGCGCACGGTGTAGTGTTGTGCCCTGTGCCGTGCTTCCTCTTGATGAAACACGACACATCCCAGGTGGTTCATGTTTGCATCTGAACTTGCTTACGTGCGAATCGTCCAAGTGAGGTCACCTTCCCCTCCTCCCTCCCTCTCCCCGACCCCAAGTCCCACGTGCGACCCGAGCCGAGCTTGCTGTGTCCGTGGTGAGGTGTCTCGGTGTCGCAAATCGTGTCTGACTTAACCACCGAGCACCTGTCCTTTCCGTCAGGCACGGTGCCATGTGTCGGGCTCTATTTAAAGGTGGAACTGGCCTGCGCACCCGTACCCCCCGTAACCCCCCGTCCCTCCCCACCTCCACGTTAAACTTCACGTGCTTGTGTACAGCGCGCTTGGGATGTTGACCACAACGTCTGCGGTTGTTTCAAGTCCACGTGTGTTGAGTGTGGTCGTCGAGCGACAACCTGAGAGACGTTCGCGTTTTGCTATAAACCATGTACAAGGAAACATTTATTATCTTGCCAAAACGAAGTTTTTGCAAGATATGTTAGTCAGTCTGTATGTTTTTTTTTTTGTTTGTCTGTAATCACGAAAAAAAATTCTGCAGACCACAGTTTTCATTGGAAATTTTTGTAACTTCGCATATCAGAGGCTATGGAGGTCCTTTCAGGCCATAAAATTTTGAAGGTCAAGGTCAAAGTCAAGGTCATTTTTCGCAAATCAGTGTAATCGACAAAACCCTCATTTTTTGAGTAATTTTGATGGTCGTCTTCAAACTTCATGGGAATATAGTTCATGGTCTGGCGCTCAGCTGATTAATTTTTGGTGGCGATTGGCTTGACTTCATGTGGTTTTTTTTGTTGTTGTTGTTTTTTTTTTATCTGTAATCACGTATAAATCACTTCTGCAGAGCACAGTTTTCATTGGAAATTTTTGTAACTTCGCATATCAGAGCCTATAGAGGTCCTTTCAGCGCATAAAATTTTGAAGGTCAAGGTCAAAGGTCAAGGTCACTTTGTCGCAATCAGGGAGTCGACGAACCCTTATTTTGGAGTAATTTTGATCGATCGTCTTCAAACTTCATGGGAATATAGTTCATGGTCTGGCATTCAGCTGATTAATTTTTGGTGGCGATTGGCCTTGACCTTCATGGTTAACGCCTAAGGTCAAACTTTGACCCAAGGTCAAATTTTCAAGTTTTAGGAATATCGTGTAGTACCTCAAATTGAACACCTCGATGAGTGCTTTCTAGATATATCAAGCTTGAGACATTATGACGTGATTTGGTGACGTTATGAGGCAACACATATTTTTCATGGTTACTCTGTAGAACGATTCTCATCGGAATCTCTCGTAGGCAGATATTCTCAAGGAGTCGTCCTGGTGGATAGCAGCTTGTTCACTCAGTGGTGACTTAAAGAAGTCACACGTGGTCACCTTTTGGCAAGATACGGATCACCCTACGGGTGACATTGGTTTATTTTATCATTATTCATCAGCCAATCGGAAAAACATCGTGCTCTAGGGAAATGATAAATGTTATTTCGAATGCACGTAACTGTAGCACTTCACTCTTCACATTGAGGAGATCGTGTCCTTTGTTTTTGCAAACTCAATCACCTGTTCAATCACTCGTTCACTCACCTGTTCAATCATCTGTTAACTCACCTATTAGATCACCTGTTCACTCACCTGTTCAATCATCTGTTAACTCGCCTATTAGATCACCTGTTCAATCACCCATTCACTCAACTGTTTAATCACCTGTTCACTAACATAGTCAATCACCCGTTCAATCACCTGTTCAACACCTTACCACTCACCTGTTCAATTACTTGTTAACTTACCTGTTCACTCACCTGTTAAGCCACTTGCTCGATAACCTGTTCAATCACCTGTTCAACACCTATTCACTCACTTGTTCAACCACTTGTTCACTCACCTGATAACTCACCTGTTAAAGAACTTGTTTAATCACCTGATCACTCACCTATTCAATCACCTGTTCACTCACCTGTTAGATCACCCGTTTAATCACTTACTCACTCACCTGTTCAATCATCTGTTCACTCACCTCTTCACTCACCTGTTCACTCACTTGTTAAGTCACCTGCTCGATAACTTGTTCAATCACCTGTTCAACACATATTCACTCACTTGTTCACTCACCTGATAACTCACCTGTTAAATCACTTGTTTAATCACCTGCTCACTCACCTGTTAGGAGGAATATAAATAAAGGGTGCACTAATTGTGGGAAAAACGTCAGGTGCTGTAGGAGAGGGTTGAGGGCCAGCTTGGCTTGTTACCTGCGGCCCTTCAGTGTCGTGTTCGAACAGTCAATTCCAACATACTAACAGAGTATCCGCTGGCCGTATAAGGGCGCCCGTATTGTGGTTCGCTCACAGCGAGTTGCAACAGCACCTCGTTCAGTTGAATACATGGTAGTAGCTAGTCAATACCGCGCTTATGAGTGGCCCGGCCGGTGAGGTGTGAGTATGCCGGGTGTACTGATGCATTCGAAAATCCGGGGGCCTTAATCACTCACTGAAATAAATAACCTGGATAATACCTGTACATGAAGCAAACCATGACCCAATGAGCGCCTGTATCCCATTTGCGTTACGTATGTACGAAATGAAAATATAACTATCATGAATTCTAAATCGTGAGGCTCAAAGTTATAGCAAGTTCCAAATGGACAGCTGGTGCACCTCAGGTGCTGACACCTCCCAGTATAGGCCGGCTAGCTAGCAGTCATTCGATGCTGCAATCCTCACGAATCGTGGCATCCGATCTGGAGACGTCCCCACAACGATGGGCCTCCATAATTTTGTCACTGACTGCGCTGCTCGTCTGCCTACTGGCGTGAATGAATCACGACAACCATCTAGGCGAAACAACACCGGTGAAGGCCCAACCTGGGCTTTGATCTTGAAAAGCAGATTCTCGCATACAAGTTCAGACTGATACGCCCTGGCCTGTTCTTAGATATAAGTCGGAATTAGGTTGTTTTACACACTGAATCAGTTAACTCGAAAACTTATATTGGGGGCCCAGTGACATCAGGGACTTGTCATGTAACATGACAGCGAATGGAAGATTTATGCAATAAGCTCCACAAAACATATAGGAGCGAGATGTGGCAGATTGGAGTGTCCTACTCATGTTCCGAAGATGGTATGTTAGAAGCTTTATACCAAAATGAGGAGGAGACAATAGTGGATTAGATGATTGCTTTTCAAGTATTAGCCAAATTGCAAGTGGGTGAGTGCTGAGTCGTGTTGCTGTCGCCATACCAATCGAGGGATAGAGTGGACATACATACAGTAAGTAACGCAGCAATTATATATAAGATTAGGCTTGTTCTCTTGTTTGCATCAAATATCAGTTGCCAGTATCCAACAATGCAGTGAAAGAAGAGGAAGTTTACTTGAAGTGTGCTTTTAGAGATATGAAGACTAGAGTCTTTGACTCAGGCAGATCCGTCGGGCAGCTGGAAGCCCCCATATGGCCTAGTGATGCCTTAAACAAAGGGAGCATACGAGAAGTCATCGATCAGTAATGATAGGAACGGATAACGACAGTAAAAAACATCAAAAAGCTAATCGGAAAAAATAGGAGATTAAATCTTCACCGCTGAGTGTGGAACAAAAAATCTTCCTAGAATGAGAGGTCAGAACCAGCTCATAAAGGAGAGTATAGGAAACAAACAAGCGACAAACACATAAGTAGTGTTGATGTTCATACTACAGAATACCCTGACTTTAATCTCACACGAACAGGTTGCAATTTGAGTTTGGTGCGTCTAGGATTCTCGTGGTTGTGTATCTCATTGGTTGTCCACGCTAGATCCTACCCGGATAACAGTTATAGGTACTGTAGCGTAAAGAATTACATCCAGAACTTAGGCTGAGCATGAAGAGAATCAAGCTCATTTGCTCCGCATAATTAAGTAGTTGTTTTGTTAGCGCTCGAGTTTTTTATGCTTGAGAGAGCATGAGGATAGAGTTCGCTATATGCTCCGTGTTTGAGGGAAGCGACCTCTGCTAACACTTGGCTGAAGGATGTAGTCAGCGGTCGCGCCGTAGCACCCACGATTAACTTTTTGCTAAGAAAAAAAAAGAAAAAAAACAGCTCTTATCACGAGATAACGAGAAATTGGGTAAGTATGAGGTTAAATTACATATGTCTTCACGCTAATTTTACAGTGCTATGATCAGTAATTTTGGTTAACTAAAGCTCTCTACTGTCCCAACTAACACCGAGTCGTTTATTTTTAGTTCCCTAGTTCAGTGATGGTAGTTGTTTGAATAATAAACTTAAGTGGGAGATATGTTTTATCGCTTGTCATAATTTGTAATGGTAAAGCCTTTAACCATAGAGTTATTTAATTTTTTATGGACCACATATATGCAAAATAACGTGAGCTGTCAAGTGTATAAGTGCACAGAAGTTACGTAATAAGCAAGGTAAAAACAAGTCTGCGCAGCCAGTAATAGCTGGAATATTAAGGTTAATGTCTGCTGTGCAGAAGATACGCGTTGTCACTCACAGTTGAGATCTTATTGAAAAGCAACACTGTAGATACAACTTTCAAATGATCAAATCACGTGGCCAAATGCGCAGAGCGTGTCTCAGACTGTATTATTAGTTGTGGGGTGGACTGAAGTAGCGCCATGGGTACATGATTGGTTTGTAATGCAGCAGACTGTGGATTGACGGGCATGTAAATGTTGGTCGTCGAAAGGGTTACATTCCTCGATTTTTGCACTCATTTGCTGGTCCCAATTTATTTCATTCTAACAATACCATCATCACGTTGAGATCACCATGTTCGCAGATGTGCCTGAGTCTTGGATTAAACGGCCACGATGGATCTCGTTTGTTCTACCCTACATGCACATAAAACATTTGTCATCTTAAAGCACAATCTGTGGTACCGATTTGTGCATCACTTTCAGGGAGCTTATTTGGGCTCAGCTGTTTCTTTGAAAATCTATTAGGCCCACGGCAGACATAGTGTATGTGTTAACGACTACGACCTGTTAATAACGTTAACATAGCCCTTATTTAAATTGCTAGTTCCACATCAGATTTATAGTCGCTGAATTTTGCTTCGAGAGATGTACCACAGTTAACCCGCTCCGGTAGTGGTGCGCTTGGAACGCTATAGACACGTCTCTAAGATCCAAAAATTGCCACTATCTGGGCCCTGTTGAATTAAAGTAGCCGTCTGTCGCACGGGAGAGGGATGGTAGGTCGAATGGACAATTCAGGCTTCGTTCCTGGTCATCGCAATGCACGCTACGCGTTTCTCCGGCAATTCGGGGATGATCGCTCAGAAAATGCAGGTGGGCCAGTCTTTTGGCCATGGTTTAATTCTCCAAGGTTGTCGATGTGGCGACAGCGCAAGCCGTCCATGGATTATACACGATGTAACCAAGAATCTCACACACTACCGCCAGGCCGACCGTCCCCGCTCTCTTTAACGCCAGCCCCCAGTCACCGCCAGAGAGACCAGCATACCTAAGGGAATTAGACCCAAACAAAATAAGATAATCATGGTAACCAAATGTAAGGACGTGGATGGAGGGAAATATATAATCATTAGCTATGTTATTGGAGAGCCACTTTATGATGTTTTAGAATAAATTGAATATAGCTATGCCTTGTGCGTGGACACAAACTATGAATATGCCCTACTTCTGATATATATATTTTGGAGATATAATACTAGCTACTTGAGCCATCTGAGAGGTGGACTAGCGAGTATTGGATATATGTTATCATGATTGTAAATATCGTTTATAATGAGGGAGCGATCGCGTGCCACCCTAGTTAAAAAATGCACGAAATGTCAGAACATAAAAGAGTTGTTGGAAATCAAAATAAAAAAAAAATGCCACATAGGCAGCACATGGGAGTGAACACGATATATTTGTGGACACTACTTAACGGTCGTCTCGGTGAAGGCAATTGCTGAGGGTTAAGTAGTGTTTGGCATTGCCAATAGCTGCAACAAGACCAGGAGCCTGAACGTTTCTATTGACTGGCACGCAGGAGGATATATCGAGGTATCACTGAATTGGTCTGACGGTCCCATAATATCATGGCAGAAGTCGAGACTATGAGTAAATGGCTCTAATGTGGCTAAAAAGCCTAGTATTGTGAAATTTTTGCCCTCCGAGGGTGCTGGCGTATAGCTCACTGACTGCAATTAACTAACGAAGAGACAGGCCCGTCGGATCTTTAAGCGTCTTACAGAGGAAATACTAATTCGCTAGCTAGACGGGATTCGCTGCGTTTGATCGTTATGTGATGGGCATATCGCATGCAATGAGCGAGGTCGCGCTCAGCAGCATGAAAATAATGGAGGTAATGCGACAACCTACGCTCCAGTTTTATAGAGTTGTGGGGCAGTGTGCGGAGGATGTAGTATCACGGAGATTATAAATACCCCTCTCAGTGCATCGGGTGCAAATGCCTCGAAAGGACAATAATCAGCGTCTGGTGGGAGCTTCGTTAACCAAAACAAAGAACACTTAAATGGAATTTAAAAGCTATAGAACATTTGCACACTGTATTTACCGTATATTAAACAACAATAAACAAACAAAAAAACAATTTCCTAATCTGTACAATTGTTTTGTAAGTTGACCTTAAAGGTCACAATAATTTGTTGCCATTACAAACCATTTCCTCTTTGCTCTGTTTTCATAGCTGGGCAGAAGCTAGTGAACGAGCTTCCTAGATTGTTGCAATAAACGAGATAGAAAGGGAGTGGTATGTCCTGCGCTTCTATGGCTCCAGTAATGAGGCGACCTGACAATTGCATGAAATGTTGTTTCATGTTTTAGTTAACAACTTGAAAGTCTAACAAATTGCCCATGTTCCGGGCAAGTAAGTGCCATCTGTCAATTAATCAACCAGACTGCCAGTGTGCGAGAATGTAGACACATATATGGATGACACTATAGTTGAGATATAGATTAGTTTGTATGAAGCAGATGTATAATACCAATAATATTAACACCTTATAGGGGTAGCTGGATGCGGTATAAGTGTATGCGGAAGAGTTAGCTGAAGCTCTAGCTCTTGACAATTTGTGAAGCCTGTATCTGCCGAACTATGGGTGTCTAGTTATTATTCCCTGAATCTTTGTATATACCTCAATAGTAAACTGGCTCCTACGGCCGGAGTAGCCATGATGGAGGACAATTGAACCACTCCCACATATAGTGTACATGCTTGTACCTATGCTAACTGCCTCTGATACACGTGTGTTATCGCAGCTAACGTATTTAGAAGCCTTGTTAAATTGGGTGAAATGTTTTTTAAAAAGGAGGAAAAGTACGGAACATACGAGTGACGAAACTGGCATGGCATTTTACTCGAGTTCAGATGATTGGACCAGTATCCTGGGCTTATTGGATTGGCGTATTTTGAGGCCATCTTGAAATCGTGATCGGTAATTTTACTAGCCTGTCCAATTAGGCTCTTGTCAAATAGGTAAAGTATAGCACGTTAATTTAATGCTATCGTCTCGAAAGTGTTGCGAAATGTTAATCACATACAGAATATTAGCAGGGACTTGTGCAATAAGCCCGACTGGTGTCATAGCTTATTACGAACATATATTAGCAAAGATAAGTTTTCGATATATATGATGCACAGTTAATTATCACCAAATGGTAGTAAGGGTCTCCTAAGGGTGTATTCCGCGACGCAATGTGTTTGTTTTTACTGGGTTCCCCGCTCGTCCCTCAACCAAGTGGGTACACTACTTTTTACAAAAAGCTGAGTCAGAAGTTCCTACAATAGTGGAGGTGAAATTGGGGAACATTTGCATAAATGGTATTAGATAAACAAATAGTAATATGCATTATACAAACATTGTAATGATGTCCACTATAATTCGCCTGAAAAGCACCAAGAAATTTGGATAAGCCGGTCGCAATTATTTATGTGGTGGGTTTTTTTGTGTCGTCGGGAAAGGATGTGGGAGGCATTACACATCGGCGGCATTTGTGCTCGCATGTAGCACTGTACTGGTGCCCAACATTGGTGAACATGTTAGACAAAAGAGCGAGACCTTTCGGAGTGTGGACGAGACATATGATATTGAGGCGATGTGGGCATTGGTGAATGCTATGATTGTGCCGAATGAGTGCCCTGAATTTGTAATGATCGTACGTTTTTCTCCCGGCATTACGAGCTAATTTCTATTGTCTCTATGCTAATGGTCATGTAGTTTTCTTCACTATGGTTAGTTTTAGTGCTCAGGTGTGCACGCATGTGGCAGTAGCGTAGATATCGCTGCCATGTTATAGTTTATCCCCCTATGGTATGTCTTTATCAGGTGGGCCTGGATGGGTTTAGTATTGTATGACAGCCAGGGCTTTGGTTGTTTTATAGCGCCATATGGTATTATATCGGCTCGCATCGTAGTTAACTGACCTCACATCGAATAGTTTAGCCCGCCGCACAGTGAGAAACACATGGTAGCTTATACCACCATGGTGAGAAGCTTTATCCTACCATGGTATTTTACCCCCCAATCCATAACATCCTAGACGTTTCATGATACCATAGAGCAGCAACAGCACTACACGTCTCTGCCAGCACAACAAGCTGCTTCGTTGTCAACAATTAACATGAACTAAAAACAAGGACAAACAAGAGGTTTCCCTGTCGAGTGTAATAGAACATAAAGTTAATGGAAATTCACTGGCGTGGTTGTTTTCTTGGGTAAAAATCCACCAGATGTAGAGCTCCTGGGTATACGCTTACCATATGGCAGTTTTACAGCTGGGAGAAAAGCTTTCCTTCTCTTTTCTTCAAACTGGAGCCAGACTTTCCTGTGGAATGAAATGTGGAGGGGGAGGGGGAAACGTTAAAAGCTATGACAAAGGATCTAACAGGCATTACAAGACAAAGTATCACTACAGGCTCAAGTAAATCTTCAACAATATAGAAAGGCCATCAAGTCCAGGAATCCGACAGCATCCTTTCCGTGAAAAAAAAACGACACAGGTCGTCGGTACTCAATCTCCTGGTGGAAACAATACAATGCAGAATATAAATAGAAAGAGTGGAGATGGGCCTAATGGCATCCCAAAATAGAAATTTACGTTGCACATGACCTCATGCACAAGTGATCATGGTAAGGGTAAAGCTTATTGCGTGATACCAGAACCGAGTGCAGTGGTAGGAGAAGTTGAGTGAATGAAACCAGTGAAAAACAAACAAAACAAAATAGTTATCTGCACAGCACAGGTGGTAGATGGAGGGCAAGTTTGGCAGCAGATACAGGTCGGGCCGTATTAGAATGGCCTCGGTACTGACCCTAGATGCACGATCGGCCTCAGATACTGGGAACCAGGCTTGGGTGGGAATCGAGATCGGAGACTCTTCAGATTCTCATGGAAGACTGATCGTACAGCGCCGTAGCCCATGCTCTTCCCCGGCAGAAGGAGGCCTGACGACACGGCACCCGCCTAATGTGTAATAATTGAAGTGGTTGACCCTATACAATCTTCCACTAATCCACTGAAAGTTGGAGATTTTCGGCTTCAGCACTTTCTCTGGGGAGATGGCAAGTTCACATAAAAGGTTTGGTAACGTAGAACGGAGGGTCGCAATGCCCTTATACTAAGCTAATGCTTCTAATAGACTTGTCACTTACAAACGAGTGGACACGCGTAGGCATTTAGACTGAAAGAGTGGTGCCTTTTTCGCTATATAGCTCACCAACGCACTTAATAACAATTATCACCAATATACTACTGGTGACAATGTGGTAGAGGCCTGTAAAGATAACTTGCTGTTGAATAGCAGACAGAAGGGTGGACGAACTAGAGTATTATTGCACATCAAGATCCATAACTACATATAATATTCGTACCCTACAAACGTCCGATAGCTGACTATGTTATGTGTCCTACGTCTTATAGTAAGATGTTTACTAGTAGGTGTCTAATAATTAACGTAGTAAAACAAATGATAGACAAACGGTTCCGTATTTTGGTTGCAATCTCCGAGTAGTAGGGAAGCAATTCATGATGAGTTTATATTATATAGTTTTATTTGTATGTACCCTATCGCTGGGGTTATATTGAGTATGAAATCATATCATTGAATTTAATTAAGTATTTGTCAAATTAGTATTATTAATATAGTACATGAGTATATAGTTAAGCATGGTATTGATATACAAAGTGCTGGCTATCATAGGCGAGGTAAGTACAGGTGTTGTAGTTATGAATAGCATTGACACTTGATATTTATGTGAGTATATAGGTGCGGCATATGGTAATATTTGGCATTGGACTCGCTATGTTTGGTCATATCAAAGTAGTAACCTTGTAATCTTGTGTACATCCATCGTATTTGCTGCGTTTGCTTTATTCTGTGGCACGAGGAGATAACGAGCGATATATTTTAAAACGTACATCACAGAGTTGCGTAATGGCTGCTGATGCCTGTTCTAAGCGCTCACCGATGTATAGTGTAGTGATTTCTTGAGAGCATCACGCTGAGGGCACAAGCTGCCCATGACACTGCCGGGCAAGAGCTTGGTGTTGGCTGCGGCGGTTAGGGTGGCTGGTTTGGATCTTCAGTGTCCTGAGTTCAAGCTTGTTGGCTGCTGAATTAGCACCGGTGCGGTGGTGACTTCCGCCTGCCGATTCCTTCTGAGGTTTCGTGAAATGGACTACCAGTGTTACTGGTGGAGAGGGTACAGCATCAGTGGCACAGGTGTGCTTCAAGAAATGATAGCTGACCAGCAGCCAAACTGTGCCATACCCAAGAACAGAACAGATTCACAAAGGAGTGTCGATTGGACCAAACTCAGGACAAAAAACATTGTGCAAATCTTATTTAAATGGGCACTGACGATGCGGACTACTGGGAGGGAAAGTTTATTATTAATTAGGATGAGAATATATACGCTAGTATTTCAGTGCTGAGTAATGGGCCAAGCTTTTCAGAAGCTTTCTGCCGCAAGTCCGTCTTTAAAACTACGATAATGAATAACAACGTTGATCCCAACTGAGGATGAATAACAGTTAACGCAGCAGCGATGTTTGCCTGATGCATTATATGTTTAAAGCTATTTTGAGTTCAAGAGACAATTGTTCGTAGTTCTGATGCGTTCTATCTGAATGTTCTACCAGGCATAAAGAGTAAGTGATAGGGGATTGCAGGTTAGGGGTGTTAGCTCGTCATCATAAACGAGGGTTGCGCGATGTAGGTACTGTACAGGTAGTATCGACGAACTAGACCTTTGGTCCTCACCCATGATAGTAAAAGAAGAATCTCCTCGTCGCGGTATTGGTGGGCCTGACTGGTTGATGTCGGTGATAGCTGAGAGTGTAATCCGGACATACGATAATTCATGCGTGGCAAATCGTCCCTGGGCGTACGAGAATGAAGCGTCGTCAAACTGGAGAGAGCGAAAGTTTTCGAGCATTATGTGAGCTCTGGTGAACGATTAAAATGCCCCTCCGACATCGTTGATGAGAAGTAGGACTCGGTAGACTCTATTCATGTTATAACACTTGCGCACCCCATGAACGAAAATTGCCGATGTGAAAGTCCATTTAACAGTTTTACTTCGCCACACTAATCTAACAAGGGTGCACTTGCAGTGACTAGGTTTTTGCAAGAGGCAATAGTTAGCATAGCGAACGATGATGCATCCCAAGCAGCACGGGTCGGTTTGGCTGGCCACTCGGCAGTAGGAGAAGGTAATACGTACAGATGAGCAAGAGAAGGAGAAGGGAAGATTTTATGGATGGCGCTTGAAGTAGGAGAATGGAGAATACTGCGGAGGCGAACCGGTATACATACAGTCAGGCTTCAATGGTAATAGCATTCGACGAAGTTGAACGCAAGTAAATAAATGGGCTCTATCTCAATCTCAGTCCACATGTCATAGATGGCAACGAGAAAATGCGGTTGTAGTAATACATTGTTGCTCCTTATAAGGTGCGCGTTCAAATTTTTTTGGGGAGATCAATTTAGGCAATGAATGAACGGCACACTAGCCGTTCTGCGTGGTTTTCTTGTTACCTCCCAAAGGGTTAGAGATTTACAACCCTATCGTCTAGTTGATCGAAACAAACCGGAGGACAAATACGGCAATGCTTTGCCCCTGGTGCGTATGGCTGATTCGCAGTGTATTTTGTAAATTACTGCTTTCCTTCAGCACTGACTTATATGTATGGATGCACATGTCGAGCCAGACTAATTGTGTTGCAACACGCCTAGGAAAATATATCTGCACATACCGAACACGCTAAATAAATCTTAAAACAGCAGGTCGAGTCTAAGCACGTGTCGCTGATAGACAATCTAAGGTGTTTGGAACATAACAGCCCTGCGGCGATTTGTGAAGCCGGCATGAATGGTTATGAATTATACAAGATATGATATTATGAGATCCTTAGGTGGTACAATGATTAAGTTAAGAAGAACCCAAGGAGAGGATCTGCCGCAGCTCCGCGGTGAGATCGCTAGACCGGGTTGCAGCGTGGAAGCCTAGGTTGAGTGATCAGAAGGAGCATACCTGAAACTAAGTGGAGTGATATAGGTGTTGAAAACAGGTGAATTGGAAGGCGAGTGGTAGTGTCGCGGCAGTGTTACAGTTCAGGGGGCCACGATGACGATTAGCAGCGCCGTATTGTTGTAATGCAGGTGCCGAAATTGGCCAACAAATTGAAGGAGTTATCCATATCAATTTTAAAACAAAGTAAAGTTAAACAATAAGTGATAGAGAAGCATTAGTGGTGAGTGAGTAGTGCAATTAAAGCGGAGGTGAGAAATGACTAAAGCAGTGAGTGAGACAAGGTGATTAAAGCAAAGTGATCATTAAGACCGTAGGATGAAGTATAAATCAAGAGATAGAAGTGTAGCAAGATGACTGGATATGATGATGTTAGTAATAACAGTGTGAATTGAACAGGTTTAATCGAAGCAGGTGGACTATGAACACATAGTGAATGAAACTAGGTGAGATGATAGAGGGAGTGAGTTTTAAATAGGTGAAGTTTAACTAAGTGAGTGAAGGCTAAGGTGATATATAGAATACAGGAGTGAGGCTGTTAATATGTGTTGAACAGGTGATTGAACAGGTTATACGAGCAGGTGACTTAACAAGTGAGTGAACAGGTGAGTGAAGAGGTGATTTAATAGGTGAGTTAACAGGGGAGTGAACAGAGTGATTTTGAACAGGTGCGTGAACTAGGTGAGTGAGTAAGTGATTAAACGGTTGAATACTAAACAGGTGATTGAATAGGTGAAGTGAATCAGTGATAGGGTGATAGAAGACAAAGGTATGAAGTGATAGAGGATTAGTGTGAACAGGTGAGTTGAACAGTTATCGAGCAGAGTGACTTAACAGTGATGTGAACAGGTGAGTGAAAGAGTGAGTGACTTAAATAACGGTGAGTCTTACAAGGTGAGTGATGCAGGTGATTAGACGAATGAGTGGACTGTGAAGCGAGATAAAAAGTGAGATAGAACATGGACTGAATTGACTACTGGAGAGTGAAGAGATAGATAAATGTAGATTAGATCGATGTAGTCTAAGTGAGCGTAGACATAGTGTGTGTAATATTGGTGATAAGATAGATCAGGTAGAATGTGTTATAGCAATGGTAGTTGAAATTAGTAGTTGTAAACCATGAGTGATAATATGTAAGATACAGGTTATGGCGGCTATGATGAACAGTTTAAAGCAGGTGTAAGTGAACAGGTTTGTATAGTTAACAAGTGTTATTGAACAGGTGAGTGGAGTAAAGTGGCTTTAACGGGTGAATCTAACTA
>CM068959.1:89107502-89127890 GCA_035128595.1 Eptatretus atami
ACTCACTTGTTAAGTCACCTGCTCGATAACCTGTTCAATCACCTGTTCAACACATATTCAGTCACTTGTTTAATCACCTGTTCACTCACCTGTTAACTCACCTATTAAATCACCTCTTCACTCACCTGTTTCTACTCCTTGTCTAGGACGCTCCGGCATGACTCGTCAGAACGGCTCATCGGTTATCAACCAACATGCCATTGCTGGTATCCACATATTCAGTCACTTGTTCACTCACCTGATAACTCACCTGTTAAATCACTTGTTTAATCACCTGCTCATCACCTGTTAGATCACCGTTAAGCACTTACTCACTCACCTGTTCAATCACTTGTTAACTTACCTGTTCATCACCTGTTAAGTCACTTGCTCGATAAACCTGTTCAATCACCTGTTCAACACCTATTCACTCACTTGTTCAATCACCTGATCACTCACCTGTTCACTCACCTGTTAGATCACCCGTTTAATTTCTTACTCAATCACCTGTTCACTCACCTGTTCAATCGCCTGTTTGTTCAAACACCTGATTGTTCACTCACCTGTTAGATCACCTGTTTTAAGATTTTTGTTCGGGTGATTATTTTTCCTGTGTTGGGGTTAAATGCGTTCCAATCATGAAATGACCAGCAGGATGGATTCCTCCGTTTGTTTCGAACTGACGGTGTTTATCCTTCCGCAGGTGTGGTTCACGTTTTCACGGATAGGACAATGTTTCAACGATTTCTCCACTTGAATATGAATGAAACCATTTCGGAGTTTTCAAGGACAAATCTCATCCTCTTGATGACGATCCTCTCTACTGATGCAGCACGAGGCTGCTGGGATCATCGTTGCTATGAAACATGACTGTGCAACCGATGCAGTGCCCCTTGTAGATTAGGGCAAGAATCTATGGAATTTGTTCATGGTGCAGATGATAAGTTACCTACTCATCACGTGGGATTTTAATCGTTCACCAACTCATGCTCGAGAACTATCGTCTCAGTTGAACGTTCATCCGACGAGGGACGATGCACGCTGTGATGCGACGCTCCGAAGCACCAATCCGACGGGTTGTAGGCAGGTGTACTACCTGTACAGTCTACATCGGAACTCTTGATGAGTAACCCCTAACCCGAATCCCCTTCCTCCTTATGGAGAACATCTTCAGTTGACATCATCAATGGCTGAAACTGAAAATAGTTAAACAATAAGCTGGAACTGTTGTCGTGTTCATTGTGTTTTAAAGAGACTTGGGCAGAAAGCTTCTGAAAAGCTGGCATTTACTCACACTGAAATATACCTTAATTTCCATCCTAATTAATAATTAAACTTTCCCTCCCAGTGACGTCATTGTGCCCATTTAAATAAGATTGCACAATGTTTATTGTCCTGAGTTTGGGTCCAATCGACCTTCTTTGTGAATCTGTTCTGTTCTTGGGTATGGCACAGTTTGGCTGCTGGTCAGCTATCATTTCTTGGAAGCACACCTGTGCCACTGATGCTGTACCCTCTCCACCAGTACACTGGTAGTCATTTCACGAACCTCAGAAGGATGGCAGGCGGAGTCAACCCCACCTGGTGCTAATTCAGCAGCCAACAAGGCTTGAACTCAGGACCTGAAGATCCCAAACCAGCCACCCTAACCGCGAAGCCAACACCAAGCTCTTGGGAGTGATTGGCAGTTGCCCTGATGGTCCAAAATCACTCCTTCCTGTGAGGTTGAACAGGATCAGCAGTTGAACTCTTGACGTTGTAATTGCTCGTTTATCTTCCCTCGTTGGCACAGAATAAAGAACGAGCAACGATGAGAACACAAATAAGTTCATTGATTGAACTGGAGATGCATTTACCATTGCAATTCTCACATAATATCATTCAATCTTTCATCTCAACCTGTACTACCTGGTTTAGTGATTGGTAAACAAACATGCAATATATATATATATATATATATATATATATATATATATATATATATATATATATACCATGATGTCCCACTATGGATGCACCAAAACGAACGTTGAATCATTTGTTTGTAATATTAGACACACTGACATCAACTTGACGTGGACACATCATGCATCGGACTTGTAGTGAGGTTTTGTTTGGTTGTGAATGTTCATTGTCACGTTCTTTCTGTTTCACAGTATCTTTATTGTCTCCCATTCACCAGTTATATTGATTTGTTGGTGCGTTTGTCGAAAGGACCACCTTCGTGCCACGGTCCTGTGTTGTAAGTGTCAAGTTCATTGAAGAAGTAGAAGGGTGTGTCAACAACAATTTGTGATTGTTTCCCAGGTTGATGATGCACTGTGGATGTAGTGTAGGTCACCACTTCATCATAGGGTGCTGTAGTTTCTTTTGGGATTTGGCCAGGATGTGCCATTGTTGCATGGCAGAAATCTCCCAGCTGTAAAAACTGCCATATGGTAACGCTATCCCCAGGAGCTCTACCATCTGGTGGATTTTTACCCAAGAAAACAACCACCCAAGAAAACAACCACGCAGTGAATTTCCATTAACTTTATGTTCTTATTACACTCGACAGGGAAACCTCTTGGTTTGTCCTTGTTTTTAGTTCATGTTAATTGTTGACAACGAAGCAGCTTGTTGTGCTGCAGAGACGTGAGTGCTGTTGCTGCTGTATGGATGAACGTGTAGGATGTTATGGATTGGGGGGTAAAATACCATGGTAGATAAACTACCATGGTGGATAAGCTACCATGGGGGTAAACTACCGAAGGGATAAACTATCATTGGGGTAAACTCCATGGGGGGTAAACTACCATGGGGGATAAACTACCATGGGATGAAACTATCATGGGGAAACTACCATGGGGGTAAACTACCATGGGGGATAAACTACCATGGGGGTAAACTATCATGGGGATAAACTACCATGGGGATAAACTACCATTAGGGATAAACTACATGGGGGATAAACTACCGAAGGGATAAACTACCATGGGGGGTAAATACCGAAGGGATAAACTATCATTGGGGGTAAACTCCCCATGGGGGTAAACTACCATGGGGATAAACTACCAGTGGGGATAATAACTATCATGGGGGGTAAACTACCGAAGGGATAAACTATCATTGGGGGTAAACTCCATGGAGGATTAACGACCATGGTGGATAAACTACATGGGAGATAACTACCATGGGGGTAAACTACCATTAGGGATAACTCATGGGGGATAAACTACCGAAGGGATAAACTACCATGGGGGGTAAACTACCGAAGGGATAAACTATCATTGGGGGTAAACTCCCATGGAGGATTAACGACCATGGTGGATAAACTACATGGGAATAAACTCCTGGAATAAATACCATGGGAGATAAACTACCATGGATGAAAAATGAAATGGGGAGAAAAATACGATCATGCATGCAATCGACATCATGGCACAACCTTCACCAATGCACATGCTAATATCATGTGTTTTATCCACACTCCGAAGCTCGCTCTTTGTCAACATGTTCTCCCGTTGACAGTACGTGACATGGAGCACAATGCGCCCGATGTGGTGCCTTGCCCACATCTTCCCACGACAAAAACCACCACATAAATAATTGGACGGCTTATCCAAATTTCTCTTTGCGAATTATTGACTCTACAATGTTGAAGCATATTACAAGTTTCTTCCATGATTCCACCATTCACCATATTGTAGAACTTCCTGCTTGAAAATATTCCATGGTGGGACGGGGAGGGGTCTACCATGTGAAACTGGCACATAATGAACTACTGTTGTGAAAGAGACCGTGGGATCTTTAACACCCACTGGCAAATGGTCCCAGATGGCAGACAGTTCAACATCCCTTCAAAGGATGGCATCCTCGATGTAATGCCCTGCTTGTGAAACACCAGGGTGACAGTTTATAGTCAGGTCGGGAATCCAACCCAGGGGAGACAGCTCAAAGGTAAGTGTGCTACCTCGACACTAACCTGCCAGCCAGTGTATTTGGATACTGCACAAATCTTTTCACTTCACCATGTGTGGCTGGCAGGATGGTCTCGAGCATGAGGTACGCACACTCACCTCGAAGCTGTCGAGCCTGGGTTTTAATCTCTGCACAGCTATAAACTGCCATCCTGGTGGCCTTTGGCAGCGTGATTCATAAACGAACGGGCGTCCCGTCTGCTGGAATTAGTTGGTGGACGTTAAAGATCCGACGGTGTTCTTCGTGATGAGTAGGTGAGCTATCGCCAGCACCCTGAGAAAATTACAAATTGCTACCCTAACTTCCTATGTTGTCATGGCGATCCATCCAGGATTGTAACCCGAGCCATAGAAACTGCTTTGTGCAGCACTGACACTCTGTATTGAGCATGGTTCATGATCTGACCAACCATGTGCATGGCATTTCGGTGAAGGTGCCCCTTAAGATATACTCGATAACAAATCCAACAGCACCTGATGCCAAGATAACACCAAATTTTACAAAGCAACATGTTTGCTTCCCGAAGCTTCAAATTACAACAGCAAACAGATAATCCATCCATCCATTGGGACCATACTCTGTGCAGAGCGTTGGTGCTGCCTAATCAGTCTCCTTGGCTATTGGGTACAATCCTGGACGGATCGCCACTCCGACACAGGATACCAGCAAGCTGGCACTCATTTTGCCGACCTCGGAAGGATCACAGGCAGAATCAACCCCACCTGGTATTAATTCAACAGCCAAATAGGATTTGAACTCAGGACCATAGGATCCCAAGCGCACCACTCGAGCCGTTAAGCCAACACCAGGCAAACAGATATAATCATTACAGAATAATAAGGCTTGTAAGTTATTACAGTCATTTACCATAGTGGTGGCATTAAAGAAACACGGTACATGTATGTGGAGAACAAACGAGATCCGTGCGTTATCCAAGACCAGCAGAGTACCAGCCCCGCGGGCGATCCTTGTTCCAAGCATGGAACGCGTTCTTCTGACGCATACCTTTATTTGGGCGGTGCATAGGTAACTGACAGCTCTGTATAGGCAAAAATTATTAACTCAGGTTACGTTCATGAAGCAAAAACATACCCACTGGTTATAATTCAAAACACCTCACTGAACTGGAAAACGTGGGGACAGGAATACTGTGCACTGTAAATGGTGAAGACTTGTAATACCGTCTCCCACCTCGAGGTGGTGCCACACGATACACATTCACATAGAGAGTCTCCCTCCCACCAAGACCACCAGCAAAGATAAAACCCCTAAACACAACACTAATTGGGGTCATGCTGATCCTATGCAGCAAGTCTGGATGTAATTGGCCCATAACTGTCGGAGGAGTAGCGTGACAAACAAGAAAACCCACAAACAAACGCACAAACACCAGTCCGTGAATTATAGTCAGGGTTCGTGTGATCACAATATGTGTTTGTTGTTTTCACCATTATGACGTGTCTGATTCATTCAGGTTTTTTTCCACCTCAGTAATTTAATCTCCATTTTTCCGTACTTTTACTTCGTACCTTCATCATACATCCCCTTGTTTTGGCTCACAGGCCCAGGTCCAGGCCCACGGGACTCCAGTCAAGACAGCTCTCCTAAACGCACCACTCGGACCCGTGAGAAAGCCTCTGCAACATCAGGTATTGGGTCTAACCATTCAAGGGTGACACCAATCGCCTATCGTCCTATTGTTTGTGAGCTAGGATAACTCCTTCATGGCTAGTACGGGGATAACGAAGACGGTTGACCAGGGTGTGCTTGGATCTGTTCGTGCTCACCGGTGTGTTCGCCTGTGTCGTGATATCACGCAGTGGAGACGAAGGCGATGACAAAATGGACCGAGGGACGTGAGCCCGTCGGATTGGAGAATGCAGCACCGAAGGGAAGCGGGAACCGCAACGCACTCCGAATCAGCATGGACAACGGCACGGCGTACGATCCGCATTCGCACATCACGCACAGCACGGGCTCGCGTCACACTATCCAAGCGCACTTCACGCACACCGCCTTCGCCAAGTGTGCATTCTGCGGCATTCTCAAGATCCCGGCTCACGGGAAGCTTTTTACTGCTGTAAGCGCTCTTTAATCGCTCCCGCCCCGCCGATCATTTGCTATGACAAATCGGTTCCTTCTTTTCTTCAGGATGACAGGGAAGGGGAGCAAGGCGGGAAAGTCATGACAACGTGAAGCATTTTGTGTGAGGTGATCTGTTAAGCGTGCGTGACTCCTCGGTGCTACCTTTCTACCTGTGGGTGGTGCCGTGAGAGAGCGCTTGCACGGCATGAGCTTGCCAAGTTGGAACTACGCTGCTGACGATCCACCATGTCGTTGTGTCGTGAAAATGTGTCACGGCCACAAAGTGGATGTTTCGTTTGAATGTAGCGAAGAACTAACTAAGTGACTAACTCGATGCTGCCGTCATGGTCATGACGCTCAAAGTGAGACGTGTTTTGAACTGTGATGTATGAGATGCCTTGCAAGGAAGTTCAATGCAAATGGAGGCCATTAGGCCTCTCAAAGCCTGCGTCACGATTGCCAACCCACGGTTGTTTGTCTGTGCTCTGTCCTTTTTACATACTGAGCAAGCCTGGTGTTGGCTTAGCGGTTAAGTGGTTAGGGTGGCTGGCTTGGGATCTTAGGGTCCTGAGTTCGAGCCCTGTTGGCTGCTGAATTAACACCAGGTGGGGTCGACTCAGCCTGTCATCCTTCCGAGGTTGGCAAAATGAGTACCAGTGTACTGGTATAGGGGCACAGCATGAGCGGCACAGCTGCGCTTCCAAGAAATGATAGCTACCTTGCAGCCAAGCTGCCATACGCAAGGAGAAGACATGCTGAGCATCAAGCAAGGAAGCAGCATGTACCGTTTTAAAATTCTTTGGTGTGACTCGGCCGGTGTTTGAACCATCGACCTCCCAGACTCAGAGCAGACACTCTCAGCATTACACCACTGAGTCTGGTAAGGTAGGGAGGGATCCATTGTGGAGTATGCAGACGTTGGGGAAGGGAGCGGGAGCGGGAGCGGGAGGGGAAAGATTGTCAAAATCTTTGCCACCTTGCATTGGACCATCTCCACGAGGACGGTTCAAGGTTCACATGGACTTTTTATTGCGACAAGCATGCAAAACAGTACGAGTTCAGTGCTGTAATTTTGCGCAATGACCTCGTCTGATTGTCGACCCAAAGCAGCAGGCATCAACACTGGTCAAAGATTTCTTGGCAAAACAAAGTTGGCGACTAAATAATCATGTGTGCTAGGACACGAGAGTTGCGTCATTAAAGTTTCCTGTGAAAGGAAACATCAAACCAGCTTGATTTCACAGGAGACTGTCTGCACGACTTGCAGATGCATACGTCCTTCACGTAGCTGTGCGTTTACATTTTTTCAGTGAGTTCAAGTTGGGCCATGAATTGGTGAGCGATCTTGAGTATTCTCAGGTGCAACCAAATGGAGTCATTCAGGCAAATGTTTTAAACAGATATATATATTTTTTGAGAATTGCTGGATTACTGTACGTGAAATGGCAGATGAATTGGATGTCAGTGTTGAATACTTGTGCAGAAACGGTCATTCATTCTCACTTGAAATCCAACGTGGTCCGTGCAAGGTAGGTACTGAAGGACTTCTGGTGGTTTTTGTGTTACTCCTGCCTTCCTCCCTGTGTTTCTCCATCCCTTCCGTACATCTTGATAGCTTGTTA
This sequence comes from Eptatretus atami, assembly GCA_035128595.1. NCBI lineage: Eukaryota > Metazoa > Chordata > Myxini > Myxiniformes > Myxinidae > Eptatretus > Eptatretus atami. Next base: position 89,115,149 of record CM068959.1, read on the forward strand.
ACCTGCTGCCCTTTGTCATTTAGCTCCTTCATGACCCTAGAGCTAGACGGTTGTATAAAATATAAAGGAAACTCATGTTACCATTTCAGTAGAACTCATAGAACGCTACCAGGTGGAGGGAATCAATCTATTGACAAACACCGTGAAATGCGATGAGACCTGGGTCCATCAATTCAAACCAAATCGAGCCAGGCTAAAGTGGAAACGTTCTTCGTCCTCACCGACAAAAACGTTCTACGTTCAGTCATCGGCCGCAAAGCTTATGGCAATCGTGTTCCGGTGCCCTAACGGTTCAATTTAGGTAGAACTTCTTTAACGTGGCAAAGCCATCAATGCAAAGAACTGCAGTACAGTGATGATTTGTTACGCAGCGAAGTGAGACAAGCAATATGGAGACAATGGCCAGCTATGTATGAGAGCATGACTTTACTGCATGATATTGCTCACCCTCACCTGGAGAAACTATTATTATAGCGGAGATGAGTCGTAAAGTTACGAAGTGACCCTTGTATAATCCAGGGTTGTCCCCTTGGGATTAAAGAATTAATCTTCTTTGGATCATTCCAAGAATACGAATGATGAAGACGTCAAAGCGCATGTCCCGTGAAATGCCTGTGTAATGGTCCCCGTTGTTTGTGTGCATATGCTGTGAAAGCACGACCCCGTCGACAGGGCGATCGTGCATGTGCGTCAGGGGAAGATTTTGTGAAATACGTGGTTTTATCAAACTACGTTACCTTTTTGATTTTTTATAAGATTTAAAAGTCCACGTCAACCTTGAACCACCCTTGTACATGGATTGCACTTTGTTTTTTGTCGGATGTCAGTACTCCATCACAGCTCTACGCTTGAAAAGAAACATAGCATTGGTCAATGAAAATGTTTTTTTTAAATTCCGCTGATTATCTTCTATTTGATGCAGAACCCGTACCCAAACTAAATTTCCGTTTGGCCGTTAGATCTGCCGGCAGAGTTAATGTAGCTATTATACGAGACCAAACTTTCAAAAACGACCCTTGGATATGTTACTTCCATATGCTTGCAGAAGCAGTTCAACAACGCTTCTGAAGGACGGTGTGCTCCGATACACAGTGCTTTCCACCCGACCCCACACTCCGTTTAACCAACACGGTGTCATTTGTCGTATCTTCGCAATGCCTGGTAATCACATCCACTCTTGTTTGGTGTTGGTTCTTGATGTAGCCACGTTTAATTTGCTCTCTGTGTTTTTCAGCCCAGACTCCTTGATTTCTCCAGTTCAAGTTAGCAGTGTGAGGGATGAATCTGCCGCTGCTTCCCCCGAGAATCCCAGCATTACCGTTGCTGCTGTGGGGCCGAAAGCCCCTGTGAAAGTGAAACGAGTGGTGCACAAACCACCCAGGTCTCCTGTCAGAGGGCTGCTCTCTGCAGAGAAGGAAGAAGATGAGGAACCGCCGGGAGCTTCTAAACTGGACAGCTTGGGTCATTCTCCATCACAAGAGAAGCTGAAAATTCCCGAATGGCAACGATCTGCACTCTCTTCGACTTTCAAGGAAAGATGCAAAATGTTTGAACGCAAGATTGAACAGACCACTCGGGAAAAAAAGGAAAGTCTTCAGAAACCAAAGCAATCTCCACCTACTCTCACTATACGGAATCGCAGCCATTCCCTTGACAAGCTCTCTGCCCTCAAGATTAAGCAGGAAGATGAAGAAGTACAAGCGAGTGGAAAAAGAAAACAAGATCGCCTTGCCTCATTCAGGGGCAAAGTAAAATCAGCTTCTTTGGAGGAAAAGGTTGAAAAGGAGGATTTTTATGCTCAAGAAACTCGCCAAAAAGCTCCTGATGATGAACCTAATCAAAAGGATACTTTGGCACCGAAAGTTCCACCAAACGAAAACAAAAATCTGCGGTCCAAGAGCCCTATAAAAATGTCCACAACACTTTCCAACAAGCAGGCAATTACGGGGAATAATGAGAATGTTACAGATCGCTGCTCGGACAATCTCCCGGAAATGGCACAACCGACCAGGTCCCTCGCGCCGACAACAAAGCCTCACTCTCAGTATTGTCCCTCTCCAAACATCCCCGCTGAACAAAAGCCAACTGATGGTGTAGCTTTGCCATGCCAGCCTCCTTCTAAGAAACCCAGTTCCACCCTGGTGGAATCTGGCATGGAGGTTACATCAAAAGAGATGCAGTGTGAACGTGATGAAAAGAAGATGGAATCCGCAGCAAGAAGGAAAAACAAGCCTTTGGAAGGAAAAGCTTTGCCGAGAGGAAAACGTAATATCGTAGAAAGCAATAAGGGTTCCTTGAAAACAGCACAAAAAAGCACAGACCAAACTGACATCAAGCGGAGTTTAGTCGAAACACCGAAGCTCATAATATGTGAAGAACCTGCAGCTGAAGATGAATCGGACACATCAAAGTTGCAAGCGCATAAAGAAGAAGAAGGAGTAGAAAGCCTGCAACGGGCAACTCGTCATCCCGATGAGCAGGTATCGAGTGACGTTGATGCCCCTCATATCAGCAAAAGCGTCGAGTCAAATGATTTGTACCAGCCTGTTAGAAAGAAATGCATGATGGATCCTGCTTTCAGGACCTCAAGCGCAATGACAAATAAATCTGAAGCATCAGCCACAGTTTCATTGGAAACAGATTTGGAGGCAATGGATGCAGAGAACTCTTCCACTCAACAAGATCGTTTGGCAAAGATGGAAATCGAGTCGACTGAAGTTAATAGTCCGCAAGCATTGAACCAGGAAACTGGAGACCAGGAGATAGATGTAGGACGACCCCAATTGACGAAATGTTCCGGTGATATCGCAAAACACCATGAATTAGCACAGAAATCGGTCACAACAAAGGATGAGAGACATACTATTAAGCAAACGATCGGTGACATCGAAGTACAGAGAAAGTCAGGTAAGAGCAGTGAAGCTGCAGAAGACCAGAAATTTATGCTGACTCCAGATGGCATGGAAGGCGCGGATGCCTTTGAGTCCTCGAAAGAGTCTTACAAGAGGTCCTCTGTAAAGCAACGGTGCAAGGAGAGAAAGCGGCGCAAGACAACTGTGCTGGCAACAGGAAGTGACGTGTCTGGAAATGAAAAGGAGGATGAATTAGGGGGAGGTAAGGATTTGCTTTGGGTTCCTTTTAGTGACCAGGATATTACATTTGGTGTCCTAAATTGATCTGTTTTTGACATCAGTGTTATGAGTAGATTGATGTTGAAAGCAATGATGGGAAGGAGAGAGTGAAGTGATTTAAAAGGGAATTGGATACGTAGTTGTAGGCGGAAGTTGTGGAATAGTACAGATGGCTGGGACGAGTGGGTATGTGGGAGTACTGGTATATTTGTTGAGGTGTTTGTGTTTAACTTCTCAGTGACTTTCTGTATTTGCCTTCATTGCCTTGTTTACGTCACCCTGTGTGGATCTAGCTGTGCTGGGGTGGTGGTGGTGGTTATTTTCCGATATGAATTGCCATTACCCCCATTGTAACCTCATACTTGCTGGCCTGGGCCCTTCCAAAATAGAATCAGAGTTTAAAGGTTGCTTCACAAAATGACAAAGATATCCAAAGTATCAAAATGGCGGTCTTCGTAAAAAATTTTTTTTTCGGAAAATCGCATAAATTCCTTCAAAAAGCTTCTTCTCCACACCCACCAATCAGAACGCTACCAAACGCTGGTTACAACATTAGGCCAGGGCCCAGATAAGCTACAGGTCTAGTGGTCCTATTTTGCGGTCTTTGGTGTGAAGCATGTAATTGGCATCCCAGCACATCCCTCAGGTCCTGTCATTAGACGTTTGTGAACTTGAACTAATTGCTCCACAAAAACTGTTTCCTTATTTAAAGGCATGAGGATACCCGTTAGTTGTACCAGATAATTATCTGTTGACCACCCATTGATGAAAGGCTTTTGTGCTTTTGGTCCATTGTGGTAATCCATACGAGTAGTATTCATGGCTTGAAGAACTGTTGTTTCGATTGCCTGCCATCCCACTGACTCCTTAAATGTTTTTATCATGTCATGGAGGTTTCAAGTGATTACAGAGTCATGTTTGTTCCATCTAACAGTTTGTCTCAGGAGTGTTGTTTCTTCTTCTTGGGATACTTTTTCATGGTTTGCCTGATCGATGGTCAGGGTTGGTGTTATCTGTAGTCTTACATTTCATGAAGACCTTCCCCATGATCCATTTGGGGATGCATCGGCCCATTTAATTCATCCGTTCATCAAGAGGACTGGAAGCTGAGGATCAATGTCATCTGAGTTCGGCTTAAGAGCCGACTTAAGAAGAAGACGAAGAAGGAGAATTCATCCTGATGGAGTTGTTCACTCTTTGACAGTAAATGATCATTCTTTTGTTGTAGAACTCTGCTGACATCTTATTCTGGGACATACAGCTTTGAAACCGAGCAATCAGTCCTTTTATTTCCCTAATGTTACTCTGCGTTTGTTGATCTTACAGATATACAGTAATGCAAAGGTAATCTTCACGACTGAAACGAGTAGTGGCGTACCTTTTTCATAAAATAGTATAATTTACTTTATTAAAAGCTTTACTGTGGAAATCATTGAGGAACCTCCTAACATGTCCATCTACCCACCGATCTACATCAAAAACCAAATTCATCCACTCCGTACCGGAACTCACACATACCCACCCATCCATATCCCTCCCAACACAAATACAGTACCCCTTAATTCCAATGACCATTGTTCTCTGATAATCTGGCGCGACCCCTGTGCTTAATACAAATGTACAGTATATTTGTTTGCTCGTTTTTGAAATCTATAGCATGAGCATTTTCACGATCATCAATTTCCTTTCAAACTGTCGGTTAGAATAATCACTTGAGATGGTTGGTGATGAAATTTTATTCACCGTGCACATGTTAACTCGATGCCCATAATCATTGTACAATGAGCAATGACAAATGTCGACATTCAAATAAGCGATCACTACCTTGACATTTCACGACACCTGTGAAACCAAACTCGGTATGTCATATGTGTACACACATGTAGTGTTGACAGGGTAGGGTAGCTATGAGGTAGCATACTTTCCTCTGAGTTGTCTCGTCCGTGTTCGGTTCTCCATGGAACAGGATCTGACTTTAAATTGTCATATTGTATATGCATGCAGGTGTTGCATCTTAGGTACGCCATCCTTTCAGAGGAGGTGTGAAGCTCGCTGGCATATCTGCGTCAGAACATGGCAACATGTGGTTGATCCAGGATGTTGAAAATGCAATTTTGCAGAAGCAGTTGGGATCTATTAGTCCATAATTTTTTTTGAAAAACATGTGGCCATCATCAAAATATGAAGTATTATTTTAAGTCTCTGGCTATAATATTCCTTGGAGAGAAACATCCATCCATCCATTGGGCCATACTCTGTGCAGAGCGTTGGTGCTGCCTAAGCAGTCTCCTTGGCTATTGGGTACAATCCTGGATGGGTTGCCACTCCGACACAAGATACCAACAAGCTGGTACTCATTTTGCTGACCTCGGAAGGATGACAGGCAGAGTCAACCCCACCTGGTATTAATTCAACAGCTGAGTTGGATTTGAATTCAGGATCTCAAGCCCACACCCTAACCATTAAGCCAACACCAGGCATGAGAGAAACATATTGAAATTAAAGTATAAATTTTTGCTGACAAGAGGAGGTTGGGGCAGTTAGAGACCACTGCAACTCCCCTCCGTCTCTCTAGTTCTGCCTTAGGTGATTGATTCTGAGATGTCCTTGGGTCGGTTGAGATGGAGATGGAGATTGATATTGAGTGCCCTTCTTTTGGAGAATCGTTCACCCATCATTGTTCCGAAGGAGTGACCGAACACACGTTGTACCCGGTAAACATCTGATGAGTGCTTACAAACAGTTGAATACAGTACTTCTATCCCTGTGCTGCGTAGAGCAATCTGACGAATCGAGCACGTCGGAGGAGGATGACATACTCACAACACCTGTGTTCGAACAACCGTTGGATGACATCACGGTGAATACTGGCTCACCGGCCACCTTTATCTGCATCATCTCGGGTCACCCTGCACCAGAAGGTACTCACTTTTGAATTACAGGCCATGTCTGGGTCTACGGTCACGAGAAGCTTGCCCGGTCTTTATTAACGTTGTTTGGAACTCTTGGCCTGAATTAGACGATGAAACATTGATGTAGTTACATTGAAGTTTAAGCAGTGTGGTCCCTTTCTAAGTTTCTAATCTTCCATGTGGCAGTACTGTAGGATCTCCAGAGACACTCAATCACTGCTTAGAATTCCATTAAACCTTCCAAAAAGTGTTATCAATCCATGTTTTTCATATGGTAATACCTCATTGTCGACAAATATAACTCATAATATGACTCACATGGCTCATATGGACTCATAGTAGTATCTTCGAAGCAGCATTCATAATCCATGTTTTTAATTGGGTAATACCTCATTATAGATGAATATACTGTACTTTATTCGTGATAAGGTTGCCGTCACCTATGTGCTTCATCCCATGCCCATGGCTCACAGTACATTGGAAGAAGGACAAAATGGCTGTCGAATCGAGTGGGCCATGCCTGCTCGGCAGTGAAGGTGGAAGGCACTGGCTCTCCATTCCTGTGGCCGCGTCATCTGATGGCGGGATTTATTCCATCACGGCGAGCAACGAGGTTGGAGTGACCGGATGCAGCGCAATGCTTACCATCTGTCCTGGTGAGAACGGTCGAACGGAGAATACAAGATATACAAGATAATCGCCACGTTGGGATTTTTCCTCATTTGTATAACATTGTTTGGCTCTAGGTGAAAATAGTGATTATATGGAAGTCAGCTGTAATGAGAAGCACGTGTACCCCGTGGAGAAGGAAGAAGCGAATGCTGTAAATGAAGAGAATCTCAGTCCTGCGGACAATAAACCAATAACAGTCTCCTCCTTAGAAGCCGCCACGGTTGTTCGAGTCCAGGATCCGATTATTACTGAACAACTTGCCACCCCTATTGGTGAAAGTGGTCATCCACCAATCTTTAAGGTAATAATACACGCACGATGGTGATGCAAAATCTGGAACACCTTGTGAAGTCTCGTGACAAACCGTTTACTATTTCCAATAAAAACTCTACTGAAAGCCAGCATTTTACACCTGGACAGACATTCCTGAAAGCCAGCATTTTACACCTGGACAGACATTCCTAATTGACGCTCTCTTTGCCTCTTGCAGGATTCCATGGAAGACCAGGTGGTTCTTCTTGGAGAGAACGCCCTCTTTCGCATCACCATTTTCGGGGAACCAACGCCAGTTGTGATTTGGTAACGGAGACTGCCTTGTGATTATAATCGTGGCTTAAAAATAAATAAATAAAAACAACTGCTAATTAATTAGATGATCTTTAGTGCTTTTTTTTCAGCATCCGATAACCCCGTGAGACTGCCTCTCACTGCTTCAATAGTGCCAATTAAGTCACAGAGATGAAAGGATAGATGGCTTTCTGTTCAGACCAGCTGTGACTTGCACTTGACATCCGTTTTGCATGGGCAATGAAGCTTATAACCAGAGGGATCAGATGTGTTTTCCACTGCAGCGCATGATGGGTAATTCGCCGATTTTGTTAGCATGGATTTTAGTGCTTTACAAGGTTCACACAAGCATGCAATCCAGGCTCATGGATTTTTTCTGAACTTCCAGATCACCAATTGAGTAAATACATAATTCAAACGATCTATTGCTCCGTCAGGCGGAGAGACGACGCGTTGGTCTTGGAGGATGAGCGACATCAGGCAGGCTTCGGCGCAGAGGACTCTGTGGCCTGGCTGATCGTACTCGCAGCAGAAGCCGAAGATGACGGCGTTTACGGCTGCACAGCCAGTAACCGGCACGGCACGCAGGAAGCACATGCTTGCCTGGAGGTCAAAGGTAAGCTTATATCATCCCACGATGCCTGCTTGGCCGTTGAAACCTCACAGCCGAATTGATTTCCCTTTAATGCACTCAAAGGTCATGAAGGCATGCTGGCATCGCAGGCTTTTATCCAAGTAACCACTGAGATTCACCACTATTGCTTCGGCTCAGCCTGTTTCTCGTCATTTTTGGAATGAAGCAAATAGAGCCATTTTTCCATCGTTCCTTTTTTGGAAGCAGGCTACGGAAAGAGCTTCCTGCGAATGTTTTACACGTTATTTTTAATGCATGGTAATGTTTTTCTCGCATCCCCCTCCAAAAGGAATTTTTCATGGTGGAACAGATGGCATTTGTTAAATTACTTTATTTCTGTTTTAGTAAGGGCGAGCTGCACGATTTCTTGATGTTGCTACGGGTGTGTTGGATGAATAGCTTTGTATTTCGGAAATTGATGGATAACCTTCTAATATCAGGAATCACTTGGGCCTCGACTACTTGTCTTCCATTGTAGTTTCAGGACGGGGGCATTTGCATTCCACCCATTAACAACCAGAACTGTGATCGACTTTCTGCGAAGCCCCACCTGATGTCCTTCACAAAACATCTTTAGTTAGAGCGATGGAGACTAAACATGCAATGGAGGCTCAAGGAGAGGAGGATGCTGTTGCTGCTCTGAAATAATTGCATTAAATGAACAACTTTTGCTTTTTCCGGCCAATTTAACCCGACACCTTCCTTATTCTTTTACGCATCTCCGAATTATCTCACTGTTCCTTTGCTTTGTCGGGTGTTACATTATCGGTGTTCATTGTAGGTTCAATTATCATAGTCTGAAGCATCTTCCCAATCATGAAATTCCTTCATGTCCATTATCGTCACCATAAATGCTGTCCTTCATTCAACATTCCACCATCGACTGCAATACAACCACACGTGCCGCCTCCTCTACCCCTCCGCCCCCTACTATCATTCTCAAGTACCATCTGTACCAGAGAAGGCAGACCTTGCATTTGCGGAGCCACTGCGGCCTGTCACAGTACAGGCCGGCCAATCGGCACGGCTGGAGTGCGTGGTGATCACCCCGCCCGATGCTGAGCTCGACTGGTTGAGGGATTGGCGTCTGCTGCAGCCTGCTTTGCTGAGCTGCAAAATGCACTTTGACGGGCGCCGCTGTGTCCTCGATCTGGCCTCTCTTCACGAGGATGACAGCGGCATCTACGCCTGCAAACTGAGCACCGCCCACGGTAAGCTGTCACCAGGCCTCAAGATAAATATTTATTGTTGTTTCTTCTTCCTCATCCTGTTAGTCTTCATTTTATTTATCTTATTCTTCTCATTATTTATCCTATTTTCCTATTTCATTCACGTTTTCTTCTTCATCTTTTTTTTCATAAATATCTACGTCAAGTTTATATATATATATATTCTTCTTTTTTCTTTGATATGGGCTCTCAGGCTCACGAAAGATCAGAATGACAGGGGGAGATGGATCAGCAGGCAAAATAGGGCAAATAGAATAGCGTGGGACAACAATTACAACAGTACAAGGAGAACAATTATAGGAGAAGGGTGGGAACAGGGTCTCAGCAGATGTAATGAAGCTGTGTAGTGGAAATGGGAGAGACCGTGAGGGAGGGCAGCATATTTGGAATCTGTTGGGAAGAGCTTGAGACAACAAACTCAGAAAGACAGTTTCACAGCAAGGAAAAGTGGATAAAAAATATTGGAGATGAACGTTGAGTTTGACTCGGAGAAGGGAACAAGGAAAGTTTAACTAAACTTTGTTAAATTTAATTATATGAAGTACTTCAACATTATGAAGGAGAAGAGGAGATTGGGACCATACTCTGTGCAGAGCGTTGTTGCTGCCTAAGTAGTCTCCTTGGCTATTGGACACAATCCTGGACGGGTCGCCACTCAGACACAGGATACCAGCATGCTGGCACTCATTTTGCCGACCTCGGAAGGATGACAGGCCGAGTTAACCCCACCTGGTATTAATTCAACAGCTGAGCTTGATTTGAACTCAGGACCCTTGGACCCAAAGCCTGCCACCCTAACCATTAAACCAACACCAAGCATATATTATGAAATCAAACTAGAATATGAGGTTTTTGGGGATGATGGGATGTGGACCCTCACTCTGTCCTTTTTGGGGAAGAAAAATTGTTTTCATTTTTCTTTGGATCATTTAATGCCAGAGATGTCGAGTTCTCACTATACTACTGCAATATGGTCATATGGTATATACCATCTATTGTTTTGACATTTTCTGTACACCTTCCCGACCTCCCCACCCCCTCCCCCAATCCCATTTGTAAAGCCCTGATGGCTCCTTTGTGGGTTGTTTCGGGTTGTAGAGGCAAAAGTGTTGGTTATATTTATTTTATTTTCTCGTGTAAAAGCCCGTCATGAATGACGGGTTGGAATTATTTTATTGAAATTGTTCAGAGATTGGAAGATATGATGTTTCGAAGCAAGAAAAAGCATTATTTTAAAACATGACATGTACAAATGTGATCCAATTTTTTATTTATTTATCTTCTGGGACGTTTCATTTCGACAGTACAGCCTCGTGAGCATACCAAAGTCTGAAGCCTTGACCTTGTGTCACGTGTACTTATATCTTCTTAATTTATCAGACATCCTACGGATGTAAACAAACACTCGTTCTACTCTGTGCACATTGCACATCACGTGCAGCGGATTTCTCCTCTCTGTGCCTTGTATTTATTGTTATTAAAAAAAAACACTTTTGTACACCGCCCTTGAGGAGGCCCGGTTGCATGTCACCGTCTACATTTCTAATAGAAGAGATGTAATTACTCGATGATGAAAAATGTTTTTGAAGCTTTTTTTGTCCAGAAACATAGACCTTCGTGAACACACAGTCATGTTGAAAGATTGGCCTTTAAAACCCTACTGAAATCGTCCTTGTGAAGGGGGCAGACAAATACACATACACACTGTGATTTGTATCGGTAGATAATATTGATACTTTGCAGTTATCTGTCCTCCCAATTACGGTTTGTCTGTTGTGGAAACCTGTTTGCAAATGTTCAGTTCTCAGATGCGATTTACATTCAGACAAACACGTATTCAACGCGGGATATTTATTTATTTATTTATTTATGTTACGAACCACCGTCCACATGCTGTAATGGATGCAGAAAATAGGAATTTGCAATGCCTTCCTATATCCGTCTGTCCCTGTGACATAAAATATCTGGTCAATTTACTTTTATTATTTTAAGACCGAGGCTTATGGAAGAGTGAGATGACAGAGGGTAAAAAAAAATGGCATCAAATGGACATGCAGCAACAGTTGGACACAACAAGCAAAGGAATGGACAAACAAGAAAAAAAGGAAATAAAGAGAAACAGAAACACATGAACATGCAGGTAAGGGGTTTGGGTTGGGTCAGGTTAACGGGATAGCAAAGATTGTGGGTATGGTTGGGGATCACATGAGATGATCATACACAGTCTGCTTGAAACCCTGGAAGGAAGATTGTGATTTATGCAAATCAGCTTGCAGAGTACAAGGATGATAGGTTATAGTAAGGTTTGGAATGAAACCCAGGCTTGTTGACTCAAACATGAATATGCCACCTTGAACTGATCCTGGCAATCCCTAACAATGATATAATAATAATCATCATCATCATAATAATAATAATTAAAGACCGATATAATTGTGAGATGAAGTAAAAATTAAGTGAAAGAAATGTAATAATAAAAAAGGGAGAAAAAGAACAAAAAATAATAAGTATCGAGGCTTTTAAATCACAATTCCCTTCCAGGGTTTCAAGCAGACTGTGTATGATCATCTCATGTGATCCCCAACCATACCCACAATCTTTGCTATCCCGTTACCTGACCCAACCCAAACCCCTTACCTGCATGTTCATGTGTTTCTGTTTCTCTTTTTATCTTGCAAAAGAAGTTTTGCAAGATATGTTAGTCAGCTTGTATGTTTTTTTTAATTTTTATTTTTGTCTGTAATCACGTATAAAAATTTCTGCAGAGCACAGTTATCATTGGAAATTTTTGTAACTTCGCATATCAGAGGCTATAGAGGTCCTTTCAGCGCATAAAATTTTGAAGGTCAAGGTCAAAGGTCAAGGTCACTTTGTCGCAAATCAGGGGAGTCGACGAAACCCTTATTTTTGAGTAATTTTGATCGGATCGTCTTCAAACTTCATGGGAATATAGTTCATGGTCTGGCACTCAGCTGATTAATTTTTGGTGGCGATTGCCTTGACCTTCATATTTTTATTTTTTTTTTTTGTCTGTAATCACGTATAAATCACTCTGCAGAGCACAGTTATCATTGGAAATTTTTGTAACTTCGCATATCAGAGCCTATAGAGGTCCCTTTCAGCGCATAAATTTTGAAGGTCAAGGTCAAAGGTCAAGGTCACTTTGTCGCAAATCAGGGGAGTCGACGAAACCTTATTTTTTGAGTAATTTTAATCGAATCGTCTCCAAACTTTATGGAATGTAGTATATGGTCTGGCGCTCAGCTGATTAGTTTTTGGTGGCGATTGCCTTGACCTTCATGGTTAGCGCCTGAGGTCAAACATATTTGACCCCAAGGTCAAATTTTCAAGTTTTAGGAACCATATCGTGTAGTACCTCAAATTGAACACCTCGATGAGTGCTTTCTAGATATGTCAAGCTTGAGACATTATGACGTCATTTGGTGACGTTATGAGGCAACACATTATTTTTCATGGTTACTCTGTAGAACGATTCTCATTGAATCTCTCGTAGGCAGATATTCCTCAAGGAGTCGCTCCTGGTGGATAGCAGCTCTGTTCACCTCAGTGTGACCTTAAAGAAGTCACACGTGTCAC
>CM068959.1:89127915-89147050 GCA_035128595.1 Eptatretus atami
CGCCTGCTCGCACGAAACCGGGAAGGAGGCCTCTGCCCCTCGGCATGTTTTGTTGTTTGTTGTTATCGCCGTTGTAAAAACGTAACTCCTTCATGGCTTGTAAATGCAAAAACGTAGAATAAGTCACCAGGGAACATCACAACCTGGGAACCTTATCCTTAATCCCTATCTAATACACTGCACCACTCCCCGTGTGGACACGTCACATTTAAGCTCACAGTTTCCCAACTTATTACATCGAATGGCTCCTACACATCCATGGGCCAAGCAACTCTATTTAATCATAGCTTGTCTTTGAAAATTCCTCCATATACCCCACAAACTAACAATACTTTTTGATGCGCTCGTGTTCTTTAATCACATACTTACATACGACATACTCGCATTATAATAGTACAGTTACTTTAGACACGCTAGCATTCTAATACACATACTTTATCTCGATGTGTCGCATTCTTAATAATCTTTATAGACTATAACTCGAATTTGTAATAGTACGTACTTTCATTCTAATTATTGTACATGCTTAAAAGAGGTTTTCGTTGAAGAAAAGATACATATAATACTGGTTTCCACCAATGGTGTTTGTGGCCAACGTTATGCACATATGTGAGACAGACAGACCGACAAACAAACGGACCCCAATACAATCAATACCTCCGGCAAGGTGGGTGACAAGCAGAAAGAACCATTGCTAATGAAATGAAGATGGCAGGATGGTTTTGAAAATTGTTGATTAATCCTCATGTCCCTCGTTGGTTATAATTATAACTTTTGTTAAAAACAGGGATTTTTGACTCGTTGAAAGTTTGTGCACTTACCACATGCAGGACATATGTAGTCGAGCTGTTTCGCATCAAAAGTAGGCAATATCGTTACACGAGTGACAAAAACACCATCATTTTTGTGAGTAGCTATGGTGTACAGATGTAAAAAATTTCCAGCACCAAAAGATATATATATATATATATATATATATATATATATATATATATATATATATATATATTGGCCATGATATTGGCATAAAATCCACTGATATCCAAGATGGCCGCCACACGCAAAATTTACAAGTCAGATTTCTCAGGTTTCTGTTATTATTTAAGATAGAATCTTGTGTAATATATTGTTCCATATATTTTGAGGCACCAGAAATTCATTGGAATCATTATTGTTCATCAAAAATTTATAGAAAATTGTTTATGGTTATTATCTTGTAAAAACATCACCATGAAATATGCGATTATCAAACTTTCAACACTTGACCACCATTTATATTTCTTTGCGAGCTCCCTCTCTGATGCTTTCATGAAAGTAAAACAGAGTGCCGACAAATTAACAATCGATAAATATATTTTCTCACTATCTTGAGTAAATTTGGAAAGCGACGTCTGGCAATCATCATTTGAGTAAAGCATCAATAAACTAGAAGGGCACTCGTAGAGTGCATACCTCCGCCATGCAATGCCTGATCCACGAGAACATATTGGGCCCAATACATTTTGAAATATCAATCTATATATTCGCTTAGCCCTATCTCTCAATGGTTAAGAATCACTTTAAAAATATCAGATCCATAATCCGGATTCGGATCTTCACCAAAATGTATCAATTCTTCCTTGTCAACACACCGTGTCCACCAAGTTTGTCCAAATCCGTCCAAACTTTTTAGATATCGTGTTATATTTTAGTTTAGCCCTATCTCAATGGTGAATAATCACTTAAAAAATTCTCATAGCCGGATCAGAATCTAGATCTTCAGCAAAATCTAATCAGTTCATCCTTGTCACATACGCAACCTGTCCACTAATTTTGTCCGATCCGTCAATAATGTTTTGAGATGTCCTGCTCACAGGAAGACAGACAAATAGGAGTGAGTACATAACCTCCATCCACCTTTGCTGGTGGAGGTAATAATGTACAATGGGAAGGACACTGATGCTCTCAATGATGAATATGAATTTGTTTCAACATCAAATGATGTTGTCCGACCAGAAATTATAGCACGACTGAACGAGCAGCGCATTTCCATGCTTCACGTTTACATGAGTCTTGTGCGCTGGAAGAACTCACATAGTCTGTGTGCTGAGGCTGAAAACTTCAGAAAAGGTAGTAGTTTAATTATGGTGGATAAAGATCCAGCTCCATCTGACATTCCAACTGTTCTCTCTTCTTTTTTAATGGCCATTATTACCCACCTTTTCTTGTGGGGTCGGCTGGGGGAAGATTGCCTCGAGTCTTCACGAACCGGCTGGCCAGGCCTGATGTCCGACTAGTTATGGCAGTATTTGGAATTTGTTCATGGTGCCGCGATAGCTCACCTATTCTTCACGAAGGACACCGTGTAATCTTCAACGTCCACCAACGAATGCTGGCAGATGGGACGCCCATTTAACGTCCATCCGAGGGACAGCACCCACATTGATGAATCACCCTACCTGTGAAACAGCGGATTGACAGTTTATATCTGGGTCGGAATCAAACCCAGGCTAGACAGCTTTGGGGAGTGTGAATACCTCTAGTACATTCGCCAGCCCCCCACATGCCAACTGTTATTTGCTGCAGATGGAAGAAGTTTTGCACTTCCACGTGTTCAATGTTCATGTCTAAAAAAAATGGATTTAGCTACATGGCAGCCTGCTATCACTGCCATGGCGAGAACTGTGAAAACAAAGAAGTCAGTCTTTCCCAGGAAAAAAAGATGTGACAGAAATATTTTTGACATCTTTGGCGTTTTGAAGTTTCTTGTATCACATGTAACCCCGTGATTATGGCGCATGTCGTTCTTATTCAATTGTATTTCATAAAATATATTACATAAGATATGCTATGACGTCACTATGTGACCGCGGAAACCTTGAAAATGTGATTTATGATGGATACACATTTCTATCAGTTTGTAATACATCTTATGCTCTAATAGCTTCATTTCTCTGAAAATGCGAAGTTAAAAACCCATTACGTTCTGTAACTCATCGATTTATGATGTCAGAATTTATCAGGTTTCTATATGTTATTCGGGATGGTTTCCTCATGCTCTGTAGCGGTTTTCAGCTTGGTACCAATTATTATTTGTTTGAGTGACAGCAATTGGTTGCATGTGATTACCAAGATCCTATTTACAACCATTTTAGGACTTGCTGCCCCAACTAACCCATTCACTGTTGAATTAATACCAGGTGGGTGTACTCTGCCTGTCATCCTTCGAGGTCAGCAAAATGAGTGCCAGCTTGCTGGTATCCTGTGTCAGAGTGGCAACCCGTCCAGGATTGTGCCCAATACCAAGGAGACTGCTTCGCAGCACCAACGCTCTGCACAGAGTATTGGTCCAATGGATGATGGATGCCCCAACTAAACACCAAACTTCTTGGAAGACCTGCATCACCAAATTGGGCAATTGTGTGCATTTCAGATGATTTGCCGACCTCCTTCACCGGTGACAATGCTGGCTACTATCTTTTTTACTAGAATGCCTTGCCCAGTAGTAATGTCACTTCCGTGTGCATTTTCTCAGGGCAGACATATTGATGCGCAAAATATTAGGATTTAATTACATGTTTCCCATGTTCTACACATAAAGTCCGTGTCAATGTTGAAATGCCCGGTAATTCTGCTTGTTTGCACAAATTGATGATTTGTGTTGATAGTCTAACTCGCTCAATGAAAACACTTCCGTTACTACCCACACAGTTGCCAAATGATAGAAAAGGAATGCCATTCAACGATAAGTGGACGACATCAGCTTGAATGTGCCCCATCCTGTCATCTCGGAAGCTAAGCAGAGTCGAGCCACGACCCAGTTCGTACTAGGATGAGAGACTTCCATGGAAGGCGTGGTGTTGTCAGCTTCTTGTTAAAGATTTGTTTCCCTTCGAGTTGATATGGTATCTTGTTAAAATATCGACTTCTCTATAATCTGTACCCTGGATAAATTCACACGCCTCAGAATCAAAAGATATAGCATGTTCATCGCTGTATAATTTAAGGGCGTGGATTTGAAGTTCGATTGAATAGTAACGATGAAGTTAGTACCAGGATGATAAATAAATTGATATATTGAGTTGATGCGATGTGCACGCAACACAGGCAGCATTATGGGCCTAGTGGCCTCTGCTGTTGTATGTATCCTTATATGATCCCTTCTATATATAACCTTTGCATCAGTCATGGTGGGTGTGCACCGAGGAGGAAATAGTGGTCGTAGTCAACTGCAGCACATCATCATATTACTTTTAAACCCAGATATGAGTTCATGTAGAATGTTTGTTCATCATGACAACATTTCTCTGTCGTCTTAGCTTTTTAAAATCTGTCGATTGTTTGGTTATTATCCACATATATGATCGTGCAGCAATGCGAGCAGACGGATACCCATTTGCAGTATTAAGCTCGATACACATGAATAAATCATTTTGTACAGCAGTGGTGCTCTAGACTTAACTAATATATATATATATATATATATATATATATATATATATATCAGAAAATGGTTCATACAATTCAAATGTGCTGAAGAAACATTCAGCTTTATGGCCATATAATTATTACGCATACACTGTGAGGGTGCTGTGGCTGGGGGGGGGGAGATATATTGATTGACAAAGGGAAGAAAAGAGAGAGTGATAAAAGAGAGAAAAGAGGTTAAGGATGTGGGAGTAGAGAGTTAATGAAATTAGGAGATATGAGTAAAGAGTGGGAAGGGAAGAGTCATACAGATAGAATAACAGGGGAAGGGGTGGTAGAAATTCTACCATATTTGATAATAACTCACCAGATTCGATGTGTAATGGTTAGAGAGTCTGTTCTATAAGTCTGAGATGTTGAGGTTCAAACTCAAACCCCAGCCAAGTCATACCACAATACTTTTAAAAATGGATGTGCTGCTTCCTTGCTTGATGCTCAAATTAAAAAGGATTCAGTATGGACGAACAACCATTTCACAAACTTACAGAGAGACTTTTCATTTTTAGAAAAATCAGCTATTGTAACTACTAATACTACTACTACTACTACCGAAATGCTTCGGACAAGAATTTGGAATTTGTTCTGGGTGCCGGTGATAACTGACCTACTCTCAGGGATCTTTAACGTCCAGTAGCTAATGCAAGCAGCCAGAAGACCCAGTAATGTCCATCCGAGGACAGTGCACTTTGTGACGTGACGTCCAGCCTGTGAAACACCAGTCCGACAGTTTATAAACATGTCGGTAACTAAACATAAAGTAAGTGCACTTCCTCTGGACCATCGGTCAAACTGGCTAATGCAAGTAAAATTAATATTCCTTTCATATCATAAGTGCCTACGACTGGATGAAACACTTGTCGGGAAGGATGAATCCAAAGAGGTGAAATCTCCACCAAAATGAATCCTCAATCCAGGTAAATCTGCAGACAACTGCAGGATACAGACAAACCAAGTGGACCGTGAACAATGATCAGTACAGTGGATTTGTGAAATGTTGCTTCAAAAAAACCAGTCCGGATTATTTCAGAATTGATGTTGCAGGTTACTGCCAAGGCTTCGATTAAGGCAGCAAGTTGTACCAGCACACAATAACCCATTCTTTTTAAAAACCTACCGTGGGATCTTTAATATCGACAAGCGAATGCTAGCAGATATAATAACCAGCTAAACATTCCCTCCAAAGGACAACACACTCAGTGATGCAACAGTCGCTTGCAGATACAAGGATGATAGGTTATAGTAAGGTTTGGAATGAAACCCAGGCTTGTGACTCAAACATGATATGCCACCCTTGAACTGATCCTGGCAATCCCTAACAATAGATATAATAATAATCATCATCATCATAATAATAATAATTAAAAACCGATATAAATTGTGAGATGAAGTAAAAATAAGTGAAAGAAAATGTAATTATAAAATAAAAATTACCCCCCCCCCCCCGTGCGGAGTGACGGTCATCTCTGCGAGAAAATATATAGCCTCCTGAAGGTAGGGCAGTTTTGCAAACTTTGAAGTCACGTGACGCGAAAACGAAAGCGAATACGAAAATCCGGCCTGACAAAATTTAGATATTGTCCCATAGATTTATTGCCACAATAAAATTCAAGATCGCTTGAAAGTGTAGGAGGAGATAGATTTGAAATCGTCATTTTCGCATTTTTTGCCAACTTTGAAGTCACGTGACACGAAAGCGAATATCGAAAATCTGGCCGACCAAATTTAGATATTGTCCCATAGATTCATATGCCACAATCAAATTCAAGATCGCTTGAGAAAATGGCGGAGGAGATAGATTTTGAAAATCGTCATTTTCGCATGAAAATCGTCATTTTCGCATTTTTTGCCAACTTTGAAGTCACGTGACACGAAGCGAATATCGAAAATCCGGCCGACCAAATTTAGATATTGTCCCATAGATTCTATGCCACAATCAAATTCAAGATCGCTTGAGAAATGTAGGAGATAGATTTTGAAAATCGTCATTTTCGCATTTTTTGCCAACTTTGAAGTCACGTGACACGAAAACGAAAGCGAATATCGAAAATCCGGCCTGACAAAATTTAGATATTGTCCCATAGATCATATGCCACAATCAAATTCAAGATCGCTTGAGAAATGGCGGAGGAGATAGAATTTGAAAATCGTCATTTTCGCAACGGACGGACGGACGGACGGACGGACGGACGGATCGAAGGACACTACACCCATATTATTATAGTCATGCTCGAAGAGATGACCTACAAAAGGAGAAAAAGAACAAAAAATAATAAGTATCGAGGCTATGACTGTTGCATCACTGAGTGTGTTGTCCTTTGGAGGGAATGTTTAGCTGGTTATTATATCTGCTAGCATTCGCTTGTCGATATTAAAGATCCCACGGTAGGTTTTTAAAAAGAATGGGTTATTGTGTGCTGGTACAACTTGCTGCCTTAATCGAAGCCTTGGCAGTAACCTGCAACATCAATTCTGAAATAATCCGGACTGGTTTTTTTGAAGCAACATTTCACAAATCCACTGTACTGATCATTGTTCACCGTCCCACTTGGTTTGTCTGTATCCTGCAGTTGTCTGCAGAGTTACCTGGATTGAGGATTCATTTTGGTGGAGATTTCACCTCTTTGGATTCATCCTTCCCGACAAGTGTTTCATCCAGTCGTAGGCACTTATGATATGAAAGGAATATTAATTTTACTTGCATTAGCCAGTTTTGACCGATGGTCCAGAGGAAGTGCACTTACTTTATGTTTAGTTACCGACATTGTTATAAACTGTCGGACTGGTGTTTCACAGGCTGGACGTCACGTCACAAAGTGCACTGTCCCTCGGATGGACATTAAGCTGGGTCTTCTGGCTGCTTGCATTAGCTACTGGACGTTAAAGATCCCTGAAGAGTAGGTCAGTTATCACCGGCACCCAGAACAAATTCCAAATTCTTGTCCGAAGCATTTCGGTAGTAGTAGTAGTAGTATTAGTAGTTACAATAGCTGATTTTTCTAAAAATGAAAAGTCTCTCTGTAAGTTTGTGAAATGGTTGTTCGTCCATACTGAATCCTTTTATATTTTGAGCATCAAGCAAGGAAGCAGCACATCCCATTTTTAAAAGTATTGTGGTATGACTTGGCTGGGGTTTGAGTTTGAACCTCAACATCTCAGACTTATAGAACAGACTCTCTAACCATTACATCATCGAATCTGGTGAGTTATTATCAAATATGGTAGAATTTCTACCACCCCCTTCCCCCTGTTATTCTATCTGTATGACTCTTCCCTTCCCACTCTTTACTCATATCTCCTAAATTTCATTAACTCTCTACTCCCACACTCCCTTAACCTCTTTTCTCTCTTTTATCACTCTTCCTTTTCTTCCCTTTGTCAATCAATATATCGCCCCCCCCCCCAGCCACAGCACCCTCACAGTGTATGCGTAATAATTAATGCCCATAAAGCTGAATGTTTCTTCAGCACATTTGAATTGTATGAACCATTTCTGATATATATATATATATATATATATAGTTAAGTCTAGAGCACCACTGCTGTACAAAATGATTTATTCATGTGTATCGAGCTTAATACTGCAAATGGGTATCCTGTCTGCTCGCATTAGCTGCACCGATCATAACTGATGTGGATAATAACCCAAACCAATCGACAGATTTTAAAAAGCTAAGACGACAGAGAAATGTTGTCATGATGAACAAACATTCTACATGAACTCATATCTGGGTTTAAAAGTAATGATGAGATGTGCTGCAGTTGACTACGACCACTAATTTCCTCCTCGGTGCACACCCACCATGACTGATGCAAAGGTTATATATAGAAGGGATCATATAAGGATACATACAACAGCAAGAGGCCACTAGGCCCATAATGCTGCCTGTGTTGCGTGCACATCGCATCAACTCAATATATCAATTTATTTATCATCCCGGTACTAACTTCATCGTTACTACATTACCCCAATCGAACTTCAAATCCACAGCCCTTAAATTATACAGCGATGAACATGCGTATCCCTTTTGATGTCTGAGGCTGTGAATTTATCCAGGGTACAGATTATAGAGAAGTCGACTATTTTAACAAGATACCATATTCAACTCGAAAGGGAAACAAATCTTTAACAAGACAGCTGACAACACACAGCCTTCCATGGAAGTCTCTCATCCTAGTACGAACTGGGCTCGTGGGCTCGACTCTGCTTAGCTTCCGAGATTGACAGGATGGGGGCACATTCAAGCTGATGTCGTCCACTTATCTGTTGAATGGCATTCCTTTTCTATCATTTGGCAAGCTGTGTGGGGTAGTAACGGAAGTGTTTTCATTGAGCGAGTTAGACTATCAACACAAATCATCAATTTGTGCAAACAAGCAGAATTACCGGGGCATTTCAACATTGACACGGACTTTATGTCGTAGAACATGGGAAACATGTAATTAAATCCTAATATTTTGCGCATCAATATTGTCTGCCCTGAGAAAATGACACAGGAAGTGACATTACTACTGGGCAAGGCATTCTAGGTAAAACAAGATAGTAGCCAGCATTGTCACCGGGTGAAGGAGGTCGGCAAATCATCTGAAATGCACACAATTGCCCAATTTGGTGATGCAGGTCTTCCAAGAAGTTTGGTGTTTAGTTGGGGCATCCATCCATCCATTGGGACCATACTCTGTGCAGAGCGTTGGTGCTGCCGAAGCAGTCTCCTTGGCTATTGGGCACAATCCTGGACGGGTTGCCACTCTGACACAGGATACCAGCAAGCTGGCACTCATTTTTGCTGACCTCGGAAGGATGACAGGCAGAGTCAACCCCACCTGGTATTAATTCAACAGCTGAATGGGTTAGTTGGGGCAGCAAGTCCTAAAATGGTTGTAAATAGAGATCTTGGGTAATCACATGCAACCAATTGCTGTCACTCAAACAAATAATAATTGGTACCAAGCTGAAAACCGCTACAGAGCATGAGGAAACCATCCCGAATAACATATAGAAAACCTGATAAATTCTGACATCATAAATCGATGAGTTACAGAACGTAATGGGTTTTTAACTTGCATTTTACAGAGAAATGAAGCTATTTAGAGCATAAGAATGTATTACAAACTGATAGAAATGTGTATCCATCATAAATCACATTTTCAAGGTTATCCGCGGTCACATAGTGACGTCATAGCATATCTTATGTAATATAATTTTATGAAATACAATTGAATAAGAACGACATGCGCCATAAATCACGGGGTTACATGTGATACAAGAAACTTCAAAACGCCAAAGATGTCAAAAATATTTCTGTCTACATCTTTTTATTCCTGGGAAAGACTGACTTCTTTGTTTTCACAGTTCTCGCCATGGCAGTGATAGCAGGCTGCCATGTAGCTAAATCCATTTTTTTTAGACATGAACATTGAACACGTGGAAGTGCAAAACTTCTTCCATCTGCAGCAAATAACAGTTGGCATGTCGGGGGGCTGGCAGAATGTACTAGAGGTATTCACACTAACCCCAAAGCTGTCTAGCCTGGGTTTGATTCCCGACCCAGATATAAACTGTCAATCCGCTGTTTCACAGGTAGGGTGATTCATCAATGTGTGTGCTGTCCCTCGGATGGACGTTAAATGGGCGTCCCATCTGCCAGCATTCGTTGGTGGACGTTGAAGATTACACGGTGTCCTTCGTGAAGAATAGGTGAGCTATCGCCGGCACCATGAACAAATTCCAAATTACTGCCATAACTAGTCGGACATCAGGCCTGGCCAGCCGGTTCGTGAAGACTCGGGCCAATCTTCCCCCAGCCGACCCCACAAGAAAAGGTGGGTAATAATGGCCATTAAAAGAAGAAGAGAGAACAGTTGGAATGTCAGATGGAGCTGGATCTTTATCCACCATAACTTAAACTACTATCCCTTTCTGAAGTTTTCAGCCTCAGCACACAGACTAGTTGAGTTCTTCCAGCGCACAAGACTCATGTAAACGTGAAGGCAATGGAAATGCGCTGCTCGTTCAGTCGTGCTATAATTTCTGGTCGGACAACATCATTTGATGTTGAAACAAATTCATATCTCAATTCATTGAGAGCATCAGTGTCCTTCCCATTGTACATTATTACCTCCACCAGCAAAGGTGGATGGAGGTTATGTACTCACTCCTATTTGTCTGTCTTCCTGTGAGCAGGACATCTCAAAACATTATTGACGGATTCGGACAAAACTTAGTGGACAGGTTGCGTATGTGACAAGGATGAACTGATTAGATTTTGCTGAAGATCTAGATTCTGATCCGGCTATGAGAATATTTTAAGTGATTATTCACCATTGAGATAGGGCTAAACTAAAATATAACACGATATCTAAAAAAGTTGTGGACGGATTTGGACAAAACTTGGTGGACACGGGTGTGTGACAAGGAAGAATTGATACAATTTTGGTGAAGATCCGAATCCGGATTATGGATCTGATATTTTTAAAAGTGATTCTTCACCATTGAGAGATAGGGCTAAGCGAATATATAGATTGATATTTCAAAAATGTATTGGGCCCAATATGTTCTCGTGGATCAGGCATTGCATGGCGGAGGTATGCACTCTACCGAGTGCCCTTCTAGTTTATTGATGCTTTACTCAAATGATGATTGCCAGACGTCGCTTTCCAAATTTACTCAAGATAAGTGAGAAAATATATTTATCGATTGTTAATTTGTCGGCACTCTGTTTTACTTTCATGAAAGCATCAGAGAGGGAGCTCGCAAAGAAAATATAAATGGTGGTCAAGTGTTGAAAGTTTGATAATCGCATATTTCATGGTGATGTTTTTACAAGATATAACCATAAACAATTTTCTATAAATTTTTGATGAACAATAATGATTCCAATGAATTTCTGGTGCCTCAAAATATATGGAACAATATATTACACAAGATTCTATCTTAAATAATAACAGAAACCTGAGAAATCGGTGACTTGTAAATATCTGCGTGTGGCGGCCATCTTGGATATCAGTGGATTTTATGCCAATATCATGGCCCAATTATATATATATATATATATATATATATATATATATATATATATATATATATATTCTTTTGGTGCTGGAAATTTTTTACATCTGTACACCCATAGCTACTCACAAAAAATGATGGTGTTTTTGTCACTCGTGTAACGATATTGCCTACTTTTGATGCGAAACAGCTCGACTACATATGTCCTGCATGTGGTAAGTGCATAAACTTTCAACGAGTCAAAAATCCCTGTTTTTATCAAAAAGTTAAATTATAACCAACGAGGGACATGAGGATTAATCAACAAACCTTTTTCAAAACCATCCTGCCCATCTTCATTTCATTAGCAATGGTTCCGTTTCTGCCTTGTCACCCGACCTTGCCGGAGGTATTGATTGTATTTGGGTCCGTTTGTTTGTCGGTCTGTCTGTCTGCACATAATGTGCATAACGTTGGCCACAAACACCACTTGGTGGAAACCAGTATTATATGTTATCTTTTTTCAACGGAAAACCTCTTTTAAGCATGTACAATAATTAGAATGAAAGTACGTACTATTACAATTCGAGTATGTCTATAAAGTACTTGTATTAAGAATGCGAGCACATCGATAAAGTATGTGTATTAAGAATGCTAGCATGTCTATAAAGTATGTACTATTATAATGCGAGTATGTCGATGAAGTATGTGCATTAAGAACACGAGCGCATCAAAAAGTATTGTTATGTTTGTGGGGTATATGGAGGAATTTCAAAGACAAGCTATGATTAAATAGAGTTGCTTGGCCCATGGATGTGTAGGAGCCATCTCGATGTAAATAAGTTGGGAAACTGTGAGCTTAAATGTGACGTGTCACCACACGGGGAGTGGTGCAGTGTTAATTAGATAGGGATTAAGGATAAGGTCTCCCAGGTTGTGATTGTTCCCCTGTGACTTATTCCTACGTTTTTGCATTTACAAGCCATGAAGGAGTTACGTTTTTATACCAACGGCGATAACAACAAACAAGCAAAACATGCCGAGGGGGCAGAGGCCCCACCTTCCCGGGTTTCGTGCGAGCAGGCCACGCCCCGGAGGACGAGTTTGGTTCAGGTGACGTCGAAGAAGAAGGGTTGGTTGCGCGATCAACGCAAGAGATTGGGAGCGCATGCATGAGGTCAGTGTGAAGAGGGGTTGAGTGCAGAGTAAAGGACGCATGCGGTCGAGAGACGAGAATGTCGCTTTGAGATGGCGTGAATGATCAGGGCACGATGAAATGGCTTTCCTTCAATGCATGAAGAAGATGGCTTGATTATCGTATTCGTGCTGAGGCGAATTTGGCTCGTGTGGTGAAGCAAGACGCTGGCCTTTGGCTCTTGGTTGGGTCATAAGGAACGGATTCCGAGCCTCGTGTATGTACCGAAGGGGATGGCAGCCATTCTGAAAAGCAGCGGGTTGATGAGTACCATCAATGCACAAGAAAGCTGCACAGGGTCTCTCAGCCTTGGTGTTGAATCCCGCTCACGAATTGCCTGACGTATGTTCGTCCCACTGCGAGAGAGCGACCAAGCGCTATTTTTGAGGGCGCGTTTTCACGTGCACGACGAAGCGTCTCGATTCCACATTCCATAAAGACCATCTCTGGACAAAGCTAAGTGCTGGCATAAAGGAGGGATTTTTATTTTATTATTATCCTGTTCCCTTGTCTGTATTTAAGTCTGCGTGGGGGCGCCTCAATTAGATTTAGATTTAGTTTACCTGGCGTTTTTCTTTCATTATTTTTATTTGAATTATTGTCATTGTAAATATTTGATTCCATTCATCCATCCATTGGGACCGTACTCTATACAGAGTGTTGGTGCTGCCGAAGCAGTCTCCTTGGCTATTGGGCACAATCCTGGACGGGTCGCCACTCCGACGCAGGATACCAGCAAGCTGGCACTCATTTTGCTGACCTCGGAAGGATGATAGACAGAGTCAACCCCACCTGGTATTAATTCAGCAGCTGAGTGGGATTTAAACTCAGGATCCTAGGATCCCTAGCCCACCACCCTAACATATTTGATTACTGTTATTAAATTATTATTTGTTCTATTTCATTTGCTTGTGCCCATGTGACTGTTTTGGGTCAAGTACAACCCGTGTGTCTCAGTTCTTAACCGCCATTTCTTTCCCACGCGCGCATTAATCTCCAAGTCTCGGCTGTAAGCCTCCATGGGAGAAGTTGGGGGCCAAACCCCCCCTGGAAATAACAGTATGTTTACAGAAATAACAGAAATAACAGTATGACACAGTCACGCTTCAATAAATGATAGCTACCCTGGCAGCTAAGCTGCCATGCGACCACCACCAAGTACGTACTATTAGAATACGACTATGTCGATAAAGTACGTGTATTAAGAACGTGAGCACATCTATAAAGTCCGTGGAATAAGAACATGAGTGCATCTATAAAGTATATCATAAAAATATACGTCTACATCAGTAAAATAAGTGCATCTATAAAATACATACGATTGGAATGTGAATCTTATGCAATAAAACTGTTTGTTCCCTGTAGGAACATAAACCTAGGTCATCAGTGCATCATCTGCACGTCACCACACAAACACAAACACACCAGCACCCAAACACCACTCAAAACAATTCCTGGTGAGGGTATGCAATCTCTGACTGCTATTTGTAGTTTCTAAATGTAATAATTCAATTAGATTCCTGATGAATTGAGTGGAGAGTTTTCTTCCCACCGAGTTGAAACTTGACAGCCTAATAACACAGATTCTGTCAGTAGCTTTTTCTTGTAACCAACTCACAGGTTACAATATGTCTTTCGTTTCGGAACTTTGTTGAAACAGACCCCAGCATCATGCTTGGCAAAATAATCTTGGGTTCATTGCATGAACCGTGTCCACTGATTACTCGGTATACCATATGCTTTGGAAATGTGTTCAATTTCCCTGGAAATGTATTCAACCCTTCATCAGATAAGTTTCTGAAACCCCTGAAACATAGCATGAACACCCATTTCAACAATTAAATTGTCTGCAGCAACAATAGTGGGAAGTTTGCACCACATTTTGACAATGACAGGAAGGGCAGGCAGATCACCACCACCATGAAAGTCGTCAATGAACCAGCTTAATTGTTTCTTACCAATAATTAATCGAATAGCAACAAAGTAATTCTCCTGAAACTCTTTTAGTTTCAGATAGCTTAAAACTACAAATCTT
Source organism: Eptatretus atami (assembly GCA_035128595.1). Taxonomy (NCBI): domain Eukaryota; kingdom Metazoa; phylum Chordata; class Myxini; order Myxiniformes; family Myxinidae; genus Eptatretus; species Eptatretus atami. Next base: position 89,142,598 of record CM068959.1, read on the forward strand.
TACTGATAATTTCAGCGGGATTTGAATCCATGTTTAAACTTTGGAATGCCAGTCCATCATCCTCTCCATTACTCGTCCACCATGCCCATGTGCCTCATGTATTCCTCTTTCCTCTTGTCTCCTCACTTTTATCTCTTCCCACCCTAATTTTGTATTGTCTTCCCTTTTCTCTATTTCCCCTACCCTTCCATTTCTAACCTGTCCCCCTTTCCTTTCTTTTGTCATTCTTTTTCTCTCCTCCTTATTCCTCCCCCAGTACAGCACTTGCATAATAATTAGATGGCCATGATCACAGATTTTGTTTTTGTATGCAGCAGGAATAATGGGTTCATAATCTGGTGTTTTGAAAAATAGGACCACTGGATCTGCAGCTTATCTGGACCCTGGCCGAATGTTATAACCCATATTTGGTAGCATTCTGACTGGTGGGTCTGGAGAAGAAGATTTTTGAAGGAATTGACGCGATTTTCAAAATATTTACGAAAGTCCGCAATTTTGATACACTTCGTCATGTGATCGGCACGACCTCCGCAATTTAAGATCATGACCCTGCCCTCATGTTGTAACCCAAATTTGGTAACATTCTGACTGGTGGATATGGAGAAGATTTTTGAAGGAATTGACGCATCCGCCATTTTGACACACTTCCGGTCACATGATTGGCATGACCTCCACAATTTACCATCACAACCCTGTCCTAATGTTGCCACCCATATTTGGTGGCGTTCTGACAGGTGGGTCTGGAGAAGAAAATTTTTGAAGGAATTTACTTGACTACCATTTTGACACACTTCCGGTCACGTGATCGGCATGGCCTTCACAATTTAACATCAGGATGCTGTCCTAATGTTGAAATCCAAATTTGGTAGAATTCTGACTGGTGGGTCTGGAGAAAAAGATTTTTGAGGGAATTTACTAAGTCTGCCTTTTTGACCGACAAAGTCACGTGACCAGAATGACCTTTACGATCCCCGTTCCCAGTCAGGAGTGGAATGTTGCTGCCAAATTTCATCCGGATTAGCCCAATGGTTTGGCCAGAGAAGTCAAAATAGGAGACGGATGGACAGACGGATGTTGCATGATGACAATATCTTATCTGGAATTCCATTTCCTGATAAGCTAAAAATTGAGATGCTGGTCCAAATGCTTTTCCATAATAGAAGAGGCATTGATTATTTCAGCTCCTCATTTCAATTAACGTACAGTACTTGCATTGTATTTAGCCTATTCTCATTTAATATCCACTAACATGCACTTGTATGCAGCAGTGAAGTTTTAAGCAGGTGTTTTGCAGTGTGGACAGGGTTCATTGTTGCCACAGTGAGATTAAGATCACGTCGGGAGCAGTAATGGATGCTGTGAATGTGATTGACATTGCAGACGAGGTGACGAGCAGTGCTCAGCTGACAGTGCTGCCATCTGAGACTCCTCTATTTACCAAGCGGCTGGAGGAGCTCGAGGTGGTTGAGGGCCGTCCAGCTCGTTTTGACTGCAAGATCAGTGGAAACCCGGCACCTACAGTCAACTGGTACCATTTTGGTATGTTTATTTCTATTTTATCAATTCATTGCTTAATAATAATACAAGGGTTTTTCTTTATATACATGATTGAGGCTCATGGAAGAGCTCGAGCAGAATGGAAAGAAACAAAATTGAAAGGGGGAAACACCAACAGCAGAATAGAAGTGACAGTGAGATCAAGGGGCAGGGCAGAGGGACGTGTGGGGAAGAACAAGCTGCACACAAGCTGAATGAAACACAGCAAGAAGAGGAAGGGAAAGACAGGGTAGAAACAGAAAAGATACAAACCAACCAATAACTAACAAACGAAAAGAGGTGAGGGAGAGGGGAGAAAAAAAATCACAATAACCTGGAAAAATGGAGCACTTGGAAACGGGGTTACTTGGGATAGAAGAGATGATGAGTATGGATGGGGGCCTGAGGTAGTGGTGAACAGCTGTCTTGAAGTCGTGGAGGGAAGAATAGGACTGAACAGACTGTGGAAGTTGGTTCCACAGGTGAGATAAAAGAGGAACAAATGAGTGGAGATTCGCATTGAGCCTGGATTTTGGGCATTTTACAAGAAGATGGTTGTTGGAAGACTATGTGCGCTCTGCAGAAACCTGGGATGGACAGAGCCAAGAGAGGGGAGAGGGTGCAAGACCAAAAAGGAGGCAGTAGAATACAGAGGCCACCAACCTGTCTGCGATGCAAAAGTAACATGCCTAGATACTCAGCTTCATCACAGGAGATCCCAATGATTTTCAGGGCCTTGTTTTCCATGGCATCAAGAAGGGCATGGTGTGAGGCAAGGGCACATGCCCAAAAGGGAGATAAGTATTCCATGAAGCAGCGAACGAAGGCCTTGTAGGTTGTCAAAAGTTCAGACTGGCCAAGGAAAGACCTTGCACGATAGAGAATGGCCTTTCGGCAGCTGGCTTTCGAGGTCATCTTGGAAACATGATCTGCCCATAAAATATCATGACTTTGCTGGGAATATAATTGTGAGGATGTAATATTTGGTGAGGCCCAAAAGTTTGAGTGACTTAACCTCTTCAAGTGTTTTGTTTTTGTCTTGTGTGTAACACATTTGTTGTGTGCAATAGCAATAATACATTCATTTTTAATGTAAATGTGTTTGTTGACAATCAAACTTTTTGAGAGGTGGAAGATTTGGGAGAAAGGTAGAGAGGGTGTGAGAATCGGAGAGGAAGAAAATGGGAATAAAATCGTGATTATAAGGAATGATATGAAAGGTGGGAAGTGGGATGTATGGGGCATAAGCAGGAAGAGAAAAGTTTCCAAAAAATTCCCTTTATATATGTATTAGCGGGCATTTCAGGCAGAAGTACCGTTCTTGGCCCACCTTCATTGGGCAATGTGCTGCAGCCCATTCTTGGAAATGCACTTTATAACTTTTGTCATTTTTGAAAGAACATTTATGAATCACAACATTCCATACTTCATGTAATAATTTTGAGAAGGTTCCATTATATGGTGAAGAAAATATAATAGTATATAATAATATTATATATATATATTGTTACGGCTGTGGAAATTCGCAAACACATTCAGGTCCCTAGGTGAGATAACTCTAAGTACATGTATATTTAGCCCAAACCCGTTGTCTAAGGGAATTTATGTGATTCATTCGGGCTGCGACGCTTTGAGTTAGGCGTTTTTCTGTTCTATCTTTTTTTTGATCAACGCGATAACCATCAAACCACCACACAAAAACCCTCCACCACCCTCACCTCTCTCTGCTACGGCCATTCCCGCACCACCTGTGAACACTGAGCATCGGCTGTCTTGGGCTCGTTCCGCGATACGCACGAGCCGCGAGTGCAAATAGCGCCTTTCTAGAGAGAATTCGGATCAGGAATGCTACACGCCCACTTCTGATCCGTCCAATCAGCAAGCGCGGGGCGGCTTGGCCCCGCTCCAGGCGCGTCTGTATGGAATCGAAATATGCAAATTCTAGGATCAGGGAGGTTCACGCCCACTTTACCTCCATCCAATGGGCGAGCGTGGCTCCGCCCTGAGCTCATCCTGATCCGGAAATCTGCATATTGGTTCTCCTGCGGCCGATAAAACGCCGAGCGCACGGCAGTGAAGGGGAGTCGAGTCGGGTGCAGAGAGGAGAGGAGAGGAGAGGAGAGGAGAGGAGAGGAGAGGAGAGGAGAAGGAGAGGAGAGGCAGAAGCAGAAGCAGAGGCAGAAGCAGAAGCAGAGGAGGAAGGCAGAAGCAGAGAGTTTGGCAGAGTCATCGGGCGGAGTGTGGCAGGCGGCGTGTGGCAGCGGCGGGTGTGGCAGAGAGTTGTGGCAAGAGGCAAGGAGCTCGGGTCCGAGGCAGGGAAGACGGCGGTGGCGACGAGGTCGCGGCGGATCGCGTCGTCGGGACCCAAGCAGCAAAGCCATTCTCCTCCCAGGGCATCAACAATCCCCCCTCTTTCCCCGCGTGAGAGAGTGCACAAGAGGGCCCCGTTCCCACCCACTCCAAGGGTGCCAACGAAACCGCGAAGGGGCACGAAGTTGGGGCACCGCCGCGCAGGACATTTGCGGCTCGTCACGAGGAGGGGTAGGACCCCCGGTCTCGCGGGCCTGGCCGTCCTTTCAGGTCACGCGCACATATTGGCCCACGGGCCGTCGCCCCTTGTCTTTGAGGGTGCCTTTGCTTTTGAGTAAATGTTTGTCGGCGCCGTCTGTAAGTAGAACTGTATAAGTGTTGCCGAGTGTTCGCGTATTCGGTAGTATCTCTGCGTCCTTTTTCTTTGTTTCATTGCTATAGGTGCATTTTGCATACTGTATGGTTGTATATGTGTGCTATCCGTGTGTGTGAAATAAATGTGCTTTGTGTTGAATTGTTCGTTTCGCTGGTCCTTTTTCGTTGAAACTCCATCTTGCTTACGTAAAAGGGTTCGTAGTGGGCGTGATACGCCCGATAATTAAAATGA
>CM068959.1:89147075-89164524 GCA_035128595.1 Eptatretus atami
TAGTTAGACAAATGTAATTGTTACGGAATCGTATATCCCCCCCCCCCCCACCAAACTGAATGCACTGCTGTGGATTCTTCTTTTTATAATACGAGTTCCTTACAAAGAACTTCAATGCAGGAGGGGGTTATTAGGCACATCAAAGCCTGAGTTATATAAAAACCTGAGTGAAGACTCAATAACTCAGTCGGCTGTACACTGTATAAGTGATGAGGTCCTTGGGTTTGAGCTGTGAGTCCTGGGTTGAGTCAGAATATTTTTACAATAGCCCATGCAGGAATTTATTCCTGTTTGTTAAATTTCTGGATTGAGATTTATCTTCAATACACTTACACCTACACCTACACCTACACACACATACTGTACATAAGTGGGGTCTGCCGAGCAGGTACAAAAGATGGTCGGCCATTATAAAGCTTGCAGTGTTTGTGTGAGTAATTCCTGAAGCTATCTGAAGACTCAATAGCTCAGTGGGCTGTTGCTGCATAAGTAATGAGGTCCTTTGGTTTGATTCTGTGTTGAGTCAGAATTTTTTCACACTAGCCTCGTGCAGAATTATTCCTGTTTATTAATATTATATACCTACCGCGTCAAAAAGTTTTAGAACACCCCATTTTTCAGTTTTACTGAAATTTAAGCAGTTCAAGTCCAGCGAATAACCTGAAATGGTACAAAGCTAAGCGGTAAACTACCAGAGGTTAAAAAAAACAAAGTTTAGATACTAAAACTGAAAAATATTGTAAATTTCAGAGTTGTAAAAAAGGCCCTTTTCAGGGAACAAATAATGGGTGAGCAACTGCAGCTGTTCTTGCAGCAATGGAAGTAAATTAAAGCCTTGAAAGTTGAAGCAAACAATTCCTATAGGTTGTCCCACTTTTGTTGATTAGTTACAACCTCTGTCTGTATAAAAGGCAGTGTTGGAACAAAACTGTGTGCTACACCCCCTGAAGCATTATGTGGACAATATGCCACTGCAGGAACTAGTATATTGCTATCATAATGGCGAGAAAAAGACAATTAACAAAGGAAGGACAGACAGACCATGATTAACCCTTAAAGTGTAGGTCTTCCTTCAGAGAAATTGCAAAACAAGCCAAGGTGTCAGTGGTACAGTTTCTACACCATAAAAGAAACTTGGAAACTGGAGGAAATCTGACAGGAAGAGGTCTGGCAGACACAAAGCCACAGCACAATCAGAAGACAAGTTTCTGAGAGTCAACAGCTTGTTGTTCGGCAGCTCACAGGAAGCAGCTCAAGGACAGCTCAAACACTGGTCGAAGTAAGGAAGTCTCAGTTTCAACTGGAAAGAAGGACTTCAAGCTGCAGGTTTGACAGGTCGAGTGGCCAGTAAGAAAGCCATTGCTAAGATGCAAAATAAGGAAAGAGGCTTGCCTGGGCCCATGAAGCACCGCAGTGGACTACTGAAAGCTGGAAGAAGGTCTGATGGACCGATGAATCAAAATTTTAAATCTTCGGTTCATCACGCAGGGTTTTTGTACACCGTCGTACGGCGAAAGGATGGTTCCTCAGTGTGTGACACCAACTGTCAAACAGGAGGAGGAAGCGTGATGATCTGGGGCTCTTTTTCTGGATCTAGAGTCGGCGACTTGCACAGAGTGAATGGCACCCTGAACCAAAAGGGCTACCACAGCATTTTGCAGTGCCATGCAATACCCTCTTGTCCATGCCTAGTTGGTCAGGGGTTCATCCGACAGCAAGATAATGACCCAAAACATACCTCCAGGCTATGTCAGAACTACCTTAGAAGAAAAGAACAAGACAGTAGGCTTCAAATCATGGAATGGCCAGCACAGTCTCCAGACTTGAACCCATCGAGCTGGTTTGGGATGGACTGACAGGAAGGGTAAAGCAAAGCAACCTACAAGTGCAACACATTTGGGGGAACTTCTGCAACAGTGTTGGAAGAACTTTCCGAACAATATTTGATTTCATTGCAAAAAGAATGCCACGAATATGTTCGGATGTATATCTGCAAATGGTGCGACTTGGATGAGTCAAAAATTTAGATTAATTTTGTTCAACTAAACGATCATAATTTCATTATATCTGCAATTGTTTATTTGTTCTGTGCTTTAATTTCAGAGTACATTGAAACATTAAACTGCTTAAATTTCAGTTATAAACTGGAGAAATGGGAGTATTCTAAAACTTTAGACTGGTAGAGTATATATAATTAAAATATATATATATACACTACTTGGCCAAAAGTATGCGGACACCCCTTCTCATTAGTGGATTCGGCTTTTTTAGCCACACCCATTGCTGACAGTGTTCAAATCAAGCAAACAGCCATGCAATCTCCATAGACCAAACATTGGCAGTAAAATGGACCGTACTGAAGAACTCAGTGATGTTCAACGTGGCACCGTCATAGGATGCCGCCCTTTTCAACAATTCAGTTCATCAAATTTCTGCCTGCTGGAGCTGCCCCGGTCAACTGTAAGTGCAGTTGTTGTGAAGTGGGAATGTCTAGGAGCAACAACAGCTCAGCCCAAAGTGGTAAACCAAACAAGCTCACAGAATGGGACGCCAAGTGCTGAAGCACATAGCACGGAAAAATCGTCTGTTATCAGTTGCAACACTCACTACCAAGTTTCCAAACTGACTCGGAAGCAACATCAGCACAAGCACTGTTCATCGAGAGCTTCATGAAATGAGTTCCCATGGCCGAGCAGCCGCACACAAGTCTAAGATCACCATGCGCAATGCAAGCGTCGGCTGGAGTGGTGTAAAGCTCATCGCCATTGGACTCTGGAGCAGTGGAAACGCGTTCCCTGGAGTGATGAATCACGCTTCATCTGGCAGGCCGGAGGCCGAATCTGCATTTGGCAGATGCCAGGAGAACGCTACCTGCCCGAATGCATGGTGCCAACTTTAAAGTTTGGTGGAGGAGGAATAATGGGCTGGGGCTGCTTTTCATGGTTTCAGGCTCGGCTCCTTAGTTCCAGTGAAGGAAATCTTAACCGCTGCAGCATACAATGACATTCTAGACAAATTCTGTGCTTACAACTTTGTGGCAACACTTTGGGAAGGCCCTTTCCTGTTTCAGCATGACAATGCCCCCGTGCACAAAGCGAGGTTCTACAGAAATGGTTTGTCGAGATCGGTGTGGAAGAACTTGACTGGCCTGCACAGAGCCCTGACTTCAACCACATCGAAAGCCTGGTGTTGGCTCAGTGGTTAGGGTGGCGGCTTGGGATCCGAGGGTCCTGAGTTCAAGCCGCTGTCAGCCGCTGAATTAATACACCAGGGGTTGACTCACCTGTCATCCTTCCGTGGTCGGCAAAATGAGTACCAGTTCCAGTGTATGTACTGGTAGAGGGCACTGCATCAGCGACACAGTCACGCTTCAAGAAATGATAGTACCCCAGCAGCTAAGCTGCCATACCGACCACCAACCCATCGAACACCTTTGGATGAATTGGAATGCGACTGTGAGCCAGACCTAATCGCCCAACATCAGTGCCGACCTCACTGATGCTCTTATGGCTGGATGGAAGCAAATTCCTGCAGCAATGTTCAAACGTCTAGTGAAAAGCCTTCCAAGAAGAGTGGAGGCTCTTATAGCAGCAAAGGGGGGGGGGGACCAAATCCATTAGTACCCATTATTTTGGAATGAGACGTTGGACGAGCAGGTGCCCACATACTTTTGGCCGATGTGGTGTATATATTTGGTTAATTGTAATGTTACATTGTAAAAATATGCTATTGCTATTACTGGTGCTTCAAAGTACGAAATAACTATACAAGGCAAGGTGAGAGGTTAAGCTGGACATTCACTCATTTTGGTGCTTATTACACAAGGATTAACAGAGTAGCTCATTTGATGGTGGCGTACTTGCCTCCAAGTTGTCTAATAAGGTCTGATTTCCTCTGAGATAGATCTGAGTAAAACGATCTATGCCAGAACCTCTGCCGTATTATGACCTAAACAGCCCAAAGATCCATAAATTGCCCCTTTCATCAAAGTGCATCTCAAGTATGTTCAGATATTGGACATGAATGGGATTTATTTTGTGCATTTCCTTTCTTACCATGCATGAAGACTCGTGTGATTATATGAAGGGGGCTTCCTGTTGATGTTGATGTTGACTTGTTTAGGTTGAGTGTATCAACATTTTTTAGACATATCATCACTTGTGAAGCACAATGTGGGAATATTAGTGACAGAGAATTAAAGTTAGACATTGAAATGCTTATACAGCATCACATGATGAGATGTCATTCCTCATTATGTCCACGTGTTGCTGCACAGTCAGTGCGTGACCTTCTCCCCTCGATCACCTCATTCTTCCATAAGACTTGACTTTGGTAATTGCTGTGTTCTTTATAGGCCACAGTTATTCCATCTTACATGAGTCGGCCATTGAAAGTTTGGCCAAGTCCTTCACGGACCAGCTGGCCCAGCCGGCTAAGTAGTTAGAGCAGGAATTTGAAGTAAGAATAGCAGGAATCTTTAACGTTCACTGACTCATGCTGGCAGAAGGGATGCCAAGTTTAAACATCCATCTGAGTGACGGCATATACATTGATGAATCACCCTGCCTGTGAAACGTCAGGATGACAGTTTCGAGCTGGGTCGAGATTCAAACCCAGCGGGACAGGTGCCAGGTAAATTGCATACCTCTAAACTATCCTGAAAAGTAAAATAAAACAAGACATTTTGTATATGCTATTTTATATTAATGCATATCACTACAGGTCTAATTTATGCACTGCATATAATAGGCCAATGTTGTCTGTCTGTCGTTTGTCCGACCTTAAAATACGGAAATGCTCTTTGAAGAGAAAAAATTATGAAGTAAAAGTTGCTTCGAGTGAATCCAAACTGACGGGGAAACTATAATTTTTTTCAATCAGACAAAAAAAGATTGAGACCAATCACGGCAGTGTATAAGCAACAGACTGCGTCCTCGATTGCTCCCCCAAATTTTTTTCTTTGCTGTTTAAAACTATATAACCTCCCATATTTGAGCTCTTTCAAACGACGCAAGAGTAAAAGTCTTCCTTTAAAAACAAGCTCGAATGAGCTAAGATCCTCGTCCTCTTAATGATGACGTCATAAAAACGAATATGACGTCATTGTGATGTATCAGGTTTGCGATAAATTATCTGTGCTAATGCCGCTTGATTCCCGCAAACAAAAATTCAAACAGCTTGCCTAGTTTCGGAGATAATGTATAGGCGATTTCCATTAGCGGCGATATTATGACGTCAACTTTTTTTCTAGGAGAATTTCCAAAATGCGAGATGGTTACTGCCTGCGCGGGCTTTCTGCATATACATGGCAAGTTTCACGAAGATCCGATGAAAACTCTGGGTTGTGAAACAAAAAATGTCAAAAAATAGGAATGACGTCATAAAAATGATATGACGTCAGAGTGATGTATCATATGTGCGATAATTCATCTCTGATAATGCCCTGTTCGATTCCCGCAAACAGAATTCAAAAAGCTTGCCTAGTTCGGAGATAATTTTTAGGCGATTTCCATTAGCGGAGATATTTTGACGTCAAACTTTTTTTTCTCGGAGGAATTTTCAAAATCGAAGATGGTTACTGTCTGCGCAGGGTATTTTTACATATATACGCCAAGTTTTAGGAAGTTTCGATGAAAACTGTCGGCTGTGAAACAAAAAAGTCCACAAGAACAACAACGTGAGTAAGACTTAGAGATCCTCCACGAGGATCTAAAAATTGATATCATGGTATTTTTACCACGATCTTCTGTTAGTGGTCATAACAAGAGTAATACTTGAGATGAATCAAGATTATAAACTCCCAATGATCAGGTACAAAAGGACAGACAGAGGTGTGACAGAGAGATGGGGCTGGAGAGATAATAAAGGGTCAGGGGTGACATGAGGTGATAAGCTACCCTCTTGAAGTCCAGTAGGATGAAATGGTAAAGGACAGAGACAAGGAGGTGGTAATTGAAAAAGGAGGGGGAAAAAAGAAAAAAAAGAGTAAATTGTTTTTTCCTTTGAACGCAATTATCAAGAACGGCCTGGCAGTGCCGTGGTGATGGCTGTACTGTGCACAGTTCAAACCTCAACCAGGCTGAGTAAGGAGGCTATAATTCCTGTATTGACAATGATGGAATGACAATAAATGCGAGTGAAACCCTTTCAACCCAGGAAGGACATTGTGTAAGCTTTCTTCATGGTCACATCACAGTTTGTGGAGTAAAAATATTTCAGAAGCATCACACCAAAAGCAAATCCTTTCAAATCTTAGCTCATTCACTCCGATCCAGTTCATCGTGCATCGTTCCCCTCTTTGCACACTACACCTGGTGTAATTTTGTGCAATTAAGTTGTATACCATCGATGTTTTCAAAAATAGTAAAGTACGTATATAATTTATCCGTTTGATCGACCTCAGGAGTATTTTGTTTGTATTTCTTGTTCCACTTGCCTGGTGTCTGATAAATTTCTGCAGCCAGATCGAGGTGAGATTTGAAGCGAAAATCTTGAATCAACAATTGACAAGGTAAATTCTTATTATGGAAAACGATGAGTGACATATTACATCTCTCTATAATGGAGCAGACGTGTACATGGCTGTATATAACATATATATATAATATATATATATATATATATATATTGTTACGGCTGTGGAAATTCGCAAACCACCATTCAGGTCCCGTAGGTGAGATAACTCTAAGTACATGTATATTTAGCCCCAAACCCGTTGTCTAAAGGGAATTTATGTGATTCATTCGGGCTGCGACGCTTTGAGTTAGGCGTTTTTCTGTTCTATCTTTATTTTGAATCAACGCCATAACCATCAAACCACCACCAAAAACCCTCCACCACCCTCACCTCTCTCCTGCTACGGCCATTCCCGCACCACCTGTGAACACTGAGCATCGGCTGTCTTGGGCTCGTTCCGCGATACGCACCGAGCGCGAGTGCAAATAGCGCCTTTCCTAGAGAGAATTCGGATCAGGAATGCTACACGCCCACTTCTGATCCGTCCAATCAGCAACGCGGGGCGGCTTGGCCCCGCCTCCAGGCGCGTCTGTATGGAATCGAAATATGCAAATTCTAGGATCAGGGAGGTTCACGCCCACTTTACCTCCATCCAATGGGCGAGCGTGGCTCCGCCCCTGAGCTCATCCTGATCCGGAAATCTGCATATTGGTCTCCTGCCGGCCGATAAAACGCCGAGCGCACGCAGTGAAGGGAGTCGAGTCGGGTGCAGAGAGGAGAGGAGAGGAGAGGAGAGGAGAGGAGAGGAGAGGAGAGGAGAAGGAGAGGAAGGCAGAAGCAGAAGCAGAGGCAGAAGCAGAAGCAGAGAGGAGAGGCAGAAGCAGAGAGTTTTGCAGAGTCATCGGGCGGAGTGTGCAGCGGCGGCGTGTGGCAGCGGCGGCGTGTGCAGAGAGTTGTGGCAAGAGGCAAGGAGCTCGGGTCCGAGGCAGGGAAGACGGCGGTCGGCGACGAGAGGTCGCGCGCGGATCGCTCGTCGCGGGACCCAAGCAGCAAGCCATTCTCCTCCCCAGGCATCAACAATCCCCCCCTCTTTCCCCCCGCTGAGAGAGTGCACAAAGGGGCCCCGTTCCCACCCACTCCAAGCGGTGCCAACGAAACCCGCGAAGGGGCACGAATTGGGGCACCGCCGCGCAGCGACATTTGCGGCTCGTCACGAGGACGCGGGTAGGACCCCCGGTCTCGCGGGCCTGGCCGCTCCTTCAGGTCACGCGCACATATTGGCCCACGGGCCCCGTCTGCCCCTTGTCTTTGAGGGTGGCCTTTGCTTTTGAGTAAATGTTTGTCGGCGCCGTCTGTAAAGTAGAACTGTATAAGTGTTGCGAGTGTCGCGTATTCGGTAGTATCTCTGCGTCACTTTCTTTTTGTTCATTGCTATAGGTGCATTTTGCATACTGTATGGCTGTATATGTGTGCTATCCGTGTGTGTGAAATAAATGTGCTTTGTGTTGAATTGTTCCCCGTTTCGCTGCGTCCTTCCTTCGTTGAAACTCCATCTTGCTTCACGTAAAAGGGTTCGTAGTGGGCGTGATACGCCGATAATTAATTGAACCGTCGAGGCTGACGATAACACCGCTCGGTTATCCCGATAGCATGGAACGGACCGCTTAAGTGGTTCGTGTCCAAAGTCGACCTGCGGCGAGGTGCGACGCGCCGCTCGTTTACCATCCGCGTGGTACTTAGGTAGGTCGAGTTTGGCGAACAACCCTATCCCACGCGGTGGCCGATTGGCACGATCGTGGTGAGGCCGAAAGGCCCACCCGTAGCTGGCTCCCGGCGTTAGTCCGAGAGGGTCACGACAGAATTGTCCGCCGGTGGGCGACGTGCCGCGATTCGAGTCACGTGCCGTTCGCACGCCGGCGGGCGCGAATTCGCAACAAATATATAATATATATAATATACCATATATGTATATATTTACAGTCATGCGTCGCTTAGGCCTAAGTCACATTTGCTCTATAGCTAGGATACGGCGGCCGTACCCTCCCTGAATTGACAGAACGTGCGGCGGCCGCAGAGTTTCTGAGGTGGCCTCAGGGTGGCCCTACACCGTATGGCTATCTTTTACAGGCCGTAGGGGTCGCCGTAGAATTATAGCGCGGAGTATAACTTTTTTCATTTCTACGTTGGCCGTAGCAATTCGACAAGCCAAGCTGTGACGTAGAAGTGTTTCCACGTCGACCGTACGGTGGGCTTGCGTTATTCGTGCGGCTGCCATAGGCTCTTATCAATGAAAAATGAATTTGCCAACCCCCAAAAAATTATGGCGGCCGCACTATTTCCACGGTCGCTGTAGGTTAGTCCTAAGCGGTCCCTGTGTTCAATGTACGGTGGCCTTGTGGTCTGTGTGACTACCTGCGGCAACGCAGGGTCAACGCACGGTTCCCCTCTGCCCGCCGTGCGTCCTACGTACGGCTCCGTGGCAGTCTGCGTCGACCGTGCGTCCACCATGCGCTACCGCTAGAGATCAGAGTATAGGTGTTTGCCTATACGTACTCCGAACTGGTAATTTCAGTTGTATAATTATAGTTATAGTATATTCAGTTATATATACTGGTATATTCCGAACTGTAATATTTTTATTTCAGTAAAAAAAGAACTGGTATATATACCCACTCGTTACCATCCGTCTGGCCGCACGTTCGCCTTAGGCCCCCCGCGGTCGCCTTGCGGGCACCTTGAGGCTACCTTGCATCTGCCTTGAAAATTCTATGGCCGCAAGGCGATAGAATCAGACCTTTAGGCGTCGCACAGTGACACCCTAAGGTCACCGTGCGACATCAAATCAAAGACGGTATGGCACCCCCACGTTTTTGGTCTCCACAATTTCTAAATACCCCGTGCGGCTCCCGAAAAATAAAAACATATGTGACTGCTACATTGTGTGACTGTGGAAATACTGCGACCGCCCTATAATGCTAGTGCCGTAGATTTTGTAGACCCTACGGCCGCCGTGCCAAATGTGACTTAGGCCTTAATGACAGGGATACATTCTGAGAAATGCGTCGTTAAGCAATTTCGTCGTTGTGCGAAGTCGCGTACAGCCTTCTTTCAACATCACAAACAAATTTTTGCTTTGGCCGTGATCGTCACGGTGCTGAGAGGGATACGCTTCTGTGTCTGGTCTTCAATCCACGTCATTAGAAGTTTCTCCATATCTGACATAGCCCTTCTCGAATTTTTGTTCGTCTCGTTGCTTTCAATGAAGCAGATCCTTTAACAGCTTCACTTTGTCTTGTTCTTCAAGATCGTAGCTATGGTGGAATGGTGCTGCCGCATAACACGGCATACTGTTTTGCAGTAAACTTTTTTTATAAGTAGAAAGAGTACACTCTAAAATAACGATAAAAAGTACAGTATAGTAAATACATAACCAGTAACATAGTTGTTTATTATTATGTACTGCACATAATTGCATGTGCTATACTGTACTTTTATATGACTGGCAGCGCAATAGGTTTGTTTACACCAACATCACCACAACAGGCGAGTAATGCGTTGCGCTACGACGTTAAGGGCTGTCACACCTTGACATTTTAGCCAGCGTATGGCAAGGTCTCAAAATGTATGTAAAACGCTGGCGTACGCTGAACTATTGATGTTTTTTTAAGTTTTGGGCATATAATAAGGTGTTGGACGTATGCATAACGTATTAGTAACGTACACAAACGTTTAATCAATATAGATAACTTATACCAACGAATGCTGAGCGTGTTGTCGGCGTTCACAACCTATGCCCAACGATAGTCTAACTTATGCATAGCGGGCAGCGTATCGCCGACGATCACGTGTCGTAGGCTATTCATAGGCTGCGGCTCGACGATTCAAATCATAACCGCACTAGACATCGAAGTGTGAAGCCGCTGTCACACCTTGACGTTTTAGCCAGCGTATGCCGACATATGAAAAAATTGCCGAACCAAGCTGGCACACGTCGAATACGTTATGGGTAAGTTTTGTATACGTTAAGAGCACGCTGGCATACGTCGTAGTTTTCTGGCATACGTCGTCATACGCCGAGTACATCGAGAAATTTTCAGTATGGTGAAAATTTCTTGACGTACTCGACGTATGACACACGTTCCGCATACGCTGGCATAAGTTGTAGGTACGTTACGCGATCGTTGACACACGTCGACACACATTACTGTACGTTACTCATAAGTCGAAACATGTCGAGGTAATGGTTAGCGTCAGTGTTCCAGACTCCCTGTTTTTTTTTTTTTCTTTAGGTATGACGGTGATGTTGACACTTCGATTTCTAGTGCGGTTATGATTTAAATCGTTGAGTGGCAGCCTATTAATTATATTATATTATAACCGCACTAGAAATCGAAGGGTCAACATCACCGTCATACCTAAGAAAAAAAATGAAATAACCATCAAAGATGGGGAATCCCCCACCATTGAATGAAAAAGGTCATACATATTCCAGATAATGAGGGAGGTGAATTGGAAACAAGACACCATTTGGTCATCATCTCGAAAAAGTTCCTCAGGGGAGGAACATAGTAACCAAAAATAATTGAAATCAGATAAGCGGTTTTCCATTTATTACAAAAAACATTTTTTTCAAGATGGCCGCCCCAGTCGGCCATCTTGGATCCGGCCACGCCCAAAATCAATAGGGTTCTTCTTTTCAGGTGGTACATGTGTGACCCAAATTTCAAATCGATATGGCGAAAAAACATTTTTTTCAAATGGCCGCCCAGTCGCGCCATCTTGGATCCGGCCACGCCCAAAATCAATAGGGTTCTCCTTTCAGGTGGTTCATGTGTAACCCAAATTTCAAATCGATATTGCGAACAGTTTATGAGTTATCGCACTCACAGCTATAAATGTTGACGGACGCAGCCGGACGCCCTGTGGTGACAACAATATCCCCCTTCCGCCACGCGGCGGGGGATAAAAAAACCAGGAAGTCTGGGACACTGACGCTAACCATTACCTTGACGTGTTTCGACTTATGAGTAACGTACAAGTAACGTGTGTCGACGTGTGTCAACGATCGCGTAACGTGCCTACAACACGTTACTCATAGGTTTGAATAAGTTTCGGGTATGCTAAACATTACCTCGACGTGTTTCGACTTTTGAGTAACTTACAAGTAATGTTTGTCGACGTGTGTCAACGATTGCGTAAGTGCCTACAACTTATGGCCAGCGTTATGCGGAACGTGTGAGTCATACGCTGGCATACGTCGAAAAACTTCAAGCATGGAAAATTTGTCTAACACCTCGGCCTACTACGACGTATTGCCAGCGTGCTCTTAACGTATACAAACTCACCCATAACGTATTCGACGTGTGCCAGCGTTTTAGCCAAATTTTGCATACCTCATGCATACGCTGGCTAAATCGTCAAGGTGTGACAGGGCCTTTACGATGGCTACGACATCACTAGGCGATAGGAATTTTTCAGCTCCATTATAATCTTATGGACCACCGTCGTCTATGCGGTCCGTCGTTGACCGAAATGTCGTAATGCGGAAACACATATATATATATATATATAATATAATATATATATATATATATATATATATATATATATATATATATATATATATATATCTACATAATATCGGAAATAGCGCACCTTTGGTGGCAGCCGGTATTACACATCATATTCCTTTTTATATATACAGCCATGTACACGTCTGCTCCATTATAGAGAGATGTAATATGTCACTCATCGTTTTCCATAATAAGAATTTACCTTGTCAATTGTTGATTCAAGATTTTCGCTTCAAATCTCACCTCGATCTGGCTGCAGAAATTTATCAGACACCAGGCAAGTGGAACAAGAAATACAAACAAAATACTCCTGAGGTCGATCAAACGGATAAATTATATACGTACTTTACTATTTTTGAAAACATCGATGGTATACAACTTAATTGCAACAAAAAATACACCAGGTGTAGTGTGCAAAGAGGGGAACGATGCACGATGAACTGGATCGGAGTGAATGAGCTAAGATTTGAAAGGATTTGCTTTGGTGTGATGCTTCTGAAATCTTTTCACTCCACAAACTGTGATGTGAACCATGAAGAAAGCTTACACAATGTCCTTCCTGGGTTGAAAGGGTTTCACTCGCATTTATTGTCATTCCATCATTGTCAATACAGGAATTATAGCCTCCTTACTCAGCCTGGTTGAGGTTAGAACTGTGCACAGTACAGCCATCACCACGGCACTGCCAGGCCGTTCTTGATAATTGCGTTCAAAGGAAAAAACAATTTACTCTTTTTTTTCTTTTTTTCCCCCTCCTTTTTCAATTACCACCTCCTTGTCTCTGTCCCTTACCATTTCATCCTACTGGACTTCAAGAGGGTAGCTTATCACCTCATGTCACCCCCTGACCCTTTATTATCTCTCCAGCCCCATCTCTCTGTCACACCTCTGTCTGCTCCTTTTGTACCTGATCATTGGGAGTTTATAATCTTGATTCATCTCAAGTATTACTCTTGTTATGAACCACTAACAGAAGATCGTGGTAAAAATACCATGATTATCAAATTTTTAGAATCCTCGTGGAGGATCTCTAAGTCTTACTCACGTTGTTGTTCTTGTGGACTTTTTTGTTT
Source organism: Eptatretus atami (assembly GCA_035128595.1). Lineage (NCBI taxonomy): Eukaryota > Metazoa > Chordata > Myxini > Myxiniformes > Myxinidae > Eptatretus > Eptatretus atami. Next base: position 89,160,178 of record CM068959.1, read on the forward strand.
CACAGCCGACAGTTTTCATCGAAACTTCCTAAAACTTGGCGTATATATGTAAAAATACCTGCGCGAGACAGTAACCATCTTCGATTTTGAAAATTCCTCCGAGAAAAAAAAGTTATGACGTCAAAATATCTCTCCGCTAATGGAAATCTCCTAAAAAATTATCTCCGAAACTAGGAGCAAGCTTTTTGAATTCTGTTTGCGGGAATCGAACAGGGCATTAGAGAGATGAATTATCGCACATATGATACATCACTCTGACGTCATATCAATTTTTATGACGTCATTCCTATTTTTGACATTTTTTTGTTTCAACAACCCAGAGTTTTCATCGGATCTTCGTGAAACTTGCATGTATATGCAGAAAGCCCACGCGCAGGCAGTAACCATCTCCGATTTTGGAAATTCTTCCTGAAAAAAAGTTGACGTCATATATATCGCCGCTAATGGAAATCGCCTATACCATTATCTCCGAAACTAGGCAAGCTGTTTGAATTTTGTTGTGGGGAATCAAGCCGGGCATTAGCACAGATAATTTATCGCAAACCTGATACATAAAATGACGTCATATTCGTTTTTATGACGTCATCATTAAGAGGACGAGGATCTTAGCTCATTCGAGCTTGTTTTTTAAAGGAAGACTTTTACTCTTGGCGTCGTTTGAAAGAGCTCAAATATGGGAGGTTATATAGTTTTAAACAGCAAAGAAAAAAATTTGGGGGGAGCAATCGAGGCAGTAGTCTGTTGCTTATACACTGCCCGTGATTGGTTCAATCTTTTTTTGTCTGATTGAAAAAAATTATAGTTTCCCCGTCAGTTTGGATTCACTCGAAGCAACTTTTACTTCATAATTTTTTTCTCTTCAAAGAGCATTTCCGTATTTTAAGGTCGGACAAACAGACAGACAGACAGCATTGGCCTATTATATGCAGTGCATAAATTAGACCTGTAGTGATATGCATTAATATAAAATAGCATATACAAAATGTCTTGTTTTATTTTACTTTTTCAGGATAGTTTAGAGGTATGCAAATTTACCTGCGCACCTGTCCCGCCTGGGTTTGAATCTCGACCCAGCTCGAAACTGTCATCCTGACGTTTCACAGGCAGGGTGATTCATCAATGTATATGCCGTCCCTCAGATGGATGTTAAACTTGGCATCCCTTCTGCCAGCATGAGTCAGTGAACGTTAAAGATTCCTGCTATTCTTACTTCAAATTCCTGCTCTAACTACTTAGCCGGCTGGGCCAGCTGGTCCGTGAAGGACTTGGCCAAACTTTCAATGGCCGACTCATGTAAAGATGGGAATAACTGTGGCCTATAAAGAACAACAGCAATGTACCCAAAGTCAAGTCTTATGGAAGAATGAGGTGATCGAGGGGAGAAGGTCACACACTGACTGTGCAGCAACACGTGGACATAATGAGGGAATGGACATCTCATCATGTGATGCTGTATAAGCATTTCAATGTCTAACTTATAATTCTCTGTCACTAATATTCCCACATTGTGCTTCACAAGTGATGATATGTCTAAAAAATGTTGATACACTCAACCTAAACAAGTCAACATCACATCAACAGGAAGCCCCCTTCATATAATCACACGAGTCTTCATGCATGGTAAGAAAGGAAATGCACAAAATAAATCCCATTCATGTCACAATATCTGAACATAACTTGAGATGCACTTTGATGAAAGGGGCAATTTATGGATCTTTGGGCTGTTTAGGTCATAATAACGGCAGAGGTTCTGGCATAGATCGTTTTACTCAGATCTATCTCAGAGGAAAATCAGACCTTATTAGACAACTTGGAGGCAAGTACGCCACCATCAAATGAGCTACTCTGTTAATCCTTGCGTAATAAGCACCAAAATGAGTGAATGTCCAGCTTAACCTCTCACCTTGCCCTTGTATAGTTATTTCGTACTTTGAAGCACCAGTAATAGCAATAGCATATTATTTACAATGAAACATTACAAATTAACCAAATATATACACCACATCTGGCCAAAAGTATGTGGACACCTGCTCGTCCAACGTCTCATTCCCAAAATAATAGGTCTACTAATGGAATTTGGTCCCCCCCCCCTTTGCTGCTATAAGAGCCTCCACTCTTCTTGGAAGGCTTTTCACTAGACGTTTTGAACATTGCTGCAGGAATTTGCTTCCATCCAGCCATAAGAGCATCAGTGAGGTCGGGCACTGTATGTTGGGCGATTAGTCTGGCTCACAGTCGGCATTCCAATTCATCCCAAAGGTGTTCGATGGGTTGGTGGTCGTATGGGCAGCTTAGCTGCTGGGTAGCTATCATTTCTTGAAGCGTGACTGTGTCGCTGATGCAGTGCCCCTCTACCAGTACATACACTGGGAACTGGTACTCATTTTGCCGACCACGAGGATGGACAGGCTGAGTCAACCCCCTGGTGTATTAATTCAGCGGCTGACAGGGCTTGAACTCAGGACCCTCGGATCCCAAGCCGCCACCCTAACCACTGAGCCAACACCAGGCTTTCGATGTGGTTGAAGTCAGGGCTCTGTGCAGGCCAGTCAAGTTCTTCCACACCGATCTCGACAAACCATTTCTGTATGAACCTCGCTTTGTGCACGGGGGCATTGTCATGCTGAAACAGGAAAGGGCCTTCCCCAAAGTGTTGCCACAAAGTTGGAAGCACAGAATTGTCTAGAATGTCATTGTATGCTGCAGCGTTAAGATTTCCCTTCACTGGAACTAAGGAGCCGAGCCTGAACCATGAAAAGCAGCCCCAGCCCATTATTCCTCCTCCACCAAACTTTAAAGTTGGCACCATGCATTCGGGCAGGTAGCGTTCTCCTGGCATCTGCCAAATGCAGATTCGTCCTCCGGCCTGCCAGATGAAGCATGATTCATCACTCCAGGGAACGCGTTTCCACTGCTCCAGACTCCAATGGCGATGAGCTTTACACCACTCCAGCCGAACGCTTGGCATTGCGCATGGTGATCTTAGACTTGTGTGCGGCTGCTCGGCCATGGAAACTCATTTCATGAAGCTCTTGATGAACAGTGCTTGTGCTGATGTTGCTTCCAGAGTCAGTTTGGAACTTGGTAGTGAGTGTTGCAACTGATAACAGACGATTTTTCCGTGCTATGTGCTTCAGCACTTGGCGGTCCCATTCTGTGAGCTTGTTTGGTTTAGCACTTTGCGACTGAGCTGTTGTTGCTCCTAGACATTCCCACTTCACAACAACTGCACTTACAGTTGACCGGGGCAGCTCCAGCAGGGCAGAAATTTGACGAACTGAATTGTTGAAAAGGTGGCATCCTATGACGGTGCCACGTTGAACATCACTGAGTTCTTCAGTATGGTCCATTTTACTGCCAATGTTTGTCTATGGAGATTGCATGGCTGTTTGCTTGATTTGAAACACCTGTCAGCAATGGGTGTGGCTAAAATAGCCGAATCCACTAATGAGAAGGGGTGTCCGCATACTTTTGGCCAAGTAGTGTGGTGAGCAACTGCAGCTGTTCTGCAGCAATGGAAGTAAATTAACCTTGAAAGTTGAAGCAAACAATTCCTATAGGTGTCCCAACTTTTGTTGATTAGTTACAAACCCTCTGTCTGTATAAAAGCAGTGTTGGAACAACTGTGTTGCTACACCCTCTGAAGCATTATGTGGACAATATTGCACTGCAGGAACTAGTATATTTGCTATCATAATGGCGAGAAAAAGACAATTAACAAAGGAAGACAGAACAGACCATGATAACCCTTAAAAAGTGTAGGTCTTTCCTTCAGAGAAATTGCAAAAACAAGCCAAGGTGTCAGTGAGTACAGTTTCCTACACCATAAAAGAAACTTGGAAACTGGAGGAAACTCCTGACAGGAAGAGGTCTGGCAGACACAAAGCCACAGCACAATCAGAAGACAAGTTTCTGAGAGTCAACAGCTTGTGTGATCGGCAGCTCACAGGAGAGCAGCTTCAGACAGCTCAACACTGGTCGAAGTAAGGAAGTCTCAGTTTCAACTGTGAAGAGAAGACTTCAAGCTGCAGTTTGACAGGTCGAGTGGCAGTAAGAAAGCATTGCTAAGATGGCAAAATAAGGAAAAGAGCTTGCCTGGGCCATGAAGCACCGCAGTGGACTACTGAAAGCTGGAAGAAGGTCTGATGGACCGATGAATCAAAATTTAAATCTTCGGTTCATCACGCAGGGTTTTTGTACACCGTCGAGTACGCGAAAGGATGGTTCCTCAGTGTGTGACACAAATGTCAAACATGGAGGAGGAAGCGTGATGATCTGGGGCTCTTTTTCTGGATCTAGAGTGCGGTTGCACAGAGTGAATGGCACCCTGAACCAAAAGGGCACCCA
>CM068959.1:89166081-89206956 GCA_035128595.1 Eptatretus atami
CTTAAATTAGCTTTGATTGCCTATACCCCTCCTGCATTGAAGTTTCTTGTAAGCGGAACTCGTATTATAAAAGAAGAAATCACAGCAGTGCATTCAGTTTGTGGGGGGGGGGGGGGGGGGAATATACGAGTTCCGTAACAATTACATTTGTTACGTATGAGATTGTCAACAAACTCAATACTGTACACAGCTTCACTGCAGATGCAAATCCACCAGGTGCGTTATTTATAATGGCTAAAAACAGAGAGTCAATGTGCTGGTGGGTGTGCTCGCAAATCCTGTACAGATAGACGTTACTGGGCTTTTTACAATGCTGAAATTAACCCATGGAGTGACCTTGCAGTGTCTACTGATAACCACTGATGATCACAGGTCATTGCTAAAGTACAGCACTACAGAAGTGTTTGTTGCTCAATAATGATGTTCAATGAAAGCTTTATCACTGTTTTCCAGGCTGTTGAAGTGGTACATGTTTGCTGAGTGTCCTGCAGATGCTTGGTGTCCAAGAAATGTTTAAAACTGTTCGCTGTCAACAACGGATTAAAGATTATTTTGGGCCTGGAATTGGTCCACCAGATGAAAGTTTTTGAGTTTCATGCAGAACCACATAAAAATTCACCTGTTAATCATCAGCTCCAGCTGAGAATAACCTGCAAATGGAGGTATCAACAGAATGATCAACAATTGACACACAAAACAAGGAAACTTCTAACTATTCAGAAGATATTTGACAAAACCAATGCATACTGAGGTTGTACTTACTGAGACAATGAGGAGAGGAGGAGGAGGTAATTTGATGGAGGTTAACCAAGTGCATAGAAATCGTGCGTAGGACTAGCAGAGTATGTGAAAAGCTCAACAGACTACGGATGAGATATGTACCACAGCAAGAAAATAACAAACCAGAAAAGGGATCCTTAATCCATTTAGCAACAAACTTCCAAAAACATGCAAATGATGGATACTACACAGGAAAACGAAATAGAAACAACACAGCCCCAATGATAATTGCAAAGAAAGAAAAAAAATACAAAAGAAATATCAGCAGATATACTGTGACAAATGGCAGAATGACAAAAGAGCAGGAAGTTTTAAAAGAGCTTGACAGGACAGAGTTTAGCAGGGAAGGTTCATTGGAATGGCTAAGAAAGGTCAAATTAGTTGGGATGGAAAATGGATAATCATCAATGCCCAAGACCAAGGACATTACACTAATGCCTTTAAGAAAATGGAGGATTGAGCCAATCGGACATATACAGGTTTTGTGGGGAAGAAACAGAAAGTATCCTTTCGGGATGTTGAAAAAACTCATGTCACAAGAGCTGTACACAGAAAGACATGACAGCATCTGTGAAGTAATCAATCTGTAACATTTCAACATCCCGGTCCCAGAACATCATGGAAACACAAACCAAATCCGATCCTTGAAAATGAATATTGTGGGGAACTTAGCTAAATAGCATAACAATTGTGCATTTTGTGAGGAAAGCACCAAATTTGGCACATCTAGCCTAACATATTATGAACAGATTTGGATATTGGGCCATCTCAAATTTTTGATGGCAGTGGAAAATGGCTGCCACAGCCATCAGCGGCTGATATTTGAGATGGCCCAATATCAAATCTGTTCATAATATGTTAGGCCTACTAGTGTGCCAAATTTGGTGCTTTCCTCACAAAATGCACAATTGTTATGCTAAGTTGCCCCACTATATATAGTGCTTGTCTATAAAAAAAAGTGAATATATTAGTGCGATGATCCTGTCAAGTGTGGACATTGCAAACAAAGCATTACATCCGGTGATAGTTCAAACACAAGAAGGAAAAGTCGGCATTTTGATTGAAGTTTCAGTTCCCAATGACTGGACTAAATGTTGCAGAAATCAGGAAAATGACCAAATACCAGATCTGAAAATGAGGTCAAGAGGACTTGGAATTGAAGAAAGCTGGAATTGTACCGGTGATGGTTGGAGCTACAGGAATGATAAAGACAACTCTTACTTTGTACTTAAAAATCATTCCGGGGAATATCACTTCAAACGGGCTACAAGTGGAGGCTCTCAGTGTTCGGTGAAGATTCTAAAGAGCCTAGAACTAGCTGTGAGACGAATCTCACAGTTTGTTAAAATCATGATCTTTACCAAAAAGGAGGTGGAGATTTTGAGTTCTGGAGAACTTCCCCCACCTCCTGAAACCCAAATGCGATAACAATCAACGAGAATGTACATTTAGACTCGACTTCGTGCGGGATCCCGAATCAGTCTAGAAATACTGGACCCGCTGCAATACATCCTGAAAAATGCTGCGAATGTTGAATCCGCGAATGTCAGGAATTGTTCAATGGGAAAAAGGGGATAGGTTCCTGGCAGTTCAAGATTCATAAGGGAAAATCAAAAATCCCATGAAAAACCACGAATATTCCATGAAAACGGAAAAAACCCCGTGAAGAACACGAAAATGTGAAAAAAAACATGAATACGCCAGTGAAAACCCGCAAAAAACGAAAAAAAAACCATGAATATGTGAAGCACAAGTCCGCGAATGTAAAAACGGGTCGCATTTTATGAATAGCGAATAATGGAACCGCGAATGTCGGGTCCGACAGTACTCACGCTGAGAACTGCATCTGGGCCTCTTTGGCATTCCCACTGAGGACGTAGCTCACATTATTGGGATTGATGTTAAATCTGAGATATTGTGTTGATTGTTTCATGGTCTATTGAGGTCCTTGTAATTCATGAGAAGTATAATGAGTCTCTAATGTCCTTGTCTTACATGCATATGTGCATGCTTCTCGATGAGTCTGTGACCATTCAAATGTCCTTTTGGCTGTGAATCACTGATCAACAATTTAGTGTCTATGTATATCCAATATAAATACATCAGGATTTAGTGAAGCATGATCACTATGCTTCATTTTTGGATTTATATAACATAAGTTTTGAATGTCACAGTTTTAGTAAGTGTTGTAACAGCCCATTCAGTGCTTGTAATGGCGTCTTTCAGATCGTTTCGTTGTCCACGGATACTCTGCTTCCGGTTTTGATTGTCTCCCTGTTTTACCGATCATGATTCAGACAATAACTATTTTGTGACATCACGCCGTTGTTGTCATCATTGCCACCTTGACAGTCATCCATCACTGCTCCTTGGAACCGTGTCCCTCATCAGCATTGATCTTTAACCTGACCAGATTTGTGTTTGAACGTATTTCAGGCAACACAGATGTTGGAGCACGCTCAATTTGAGGCCATTTGACGCAAGTCATTTATCCTCTTTCAAAAAGTAATTCAAGACGCTTGAGGTCAACCTCATCCATTTACTCCTCGAGCTGTCCAATCCATCAGACGTTCAGACCATTTGAATTATAAATAGAGTACTTGGTACTTATACGAAATAGAATATAAACTTGTATCCCTATAAATTGTATTAAAATATTTATTTCTGTAAAATATGGAAAAGATGTAGAGATGGTGGGGGGGGGGGAACATTTCATATAGTATTTGGAAAAGACTATATCTCCTTGTCATATTTTTTCCTATTGCCTTTTATAGAATTTTGGGCTACCGAAATGAAATTATGCTTTTGGAAAGAATCTCTAAAAAAGATTCCTTTAATTACAGTGTAACATTATGAACACCCCTCCCAACAGGCATTTCAGTGGAATCACCGATGAGAAACAGGATTTTTAAGTGGCCTCGTATTACATTGTGAATCATCGCGTTTCTCCGAGTGAATGACTTTGAAAACGGAAATTTCAATTAAAATCGTGGATCGCATTGAGGATAGAGGTTACATGGACATTGTCTGGACCGGTAGGTAGCTTGGATATATGGACGGGTGATTGTGTGCTTGTCTCGTGATAGTGATGTCTTGTCAAAGATAGGATCTTGTCAAAAAAAAATGTCGATGTTTGCTCATCCCTCACCGTACAACCCTCTTGTCCATAAAAAAAAAACCCTGGTGATGTCGCCGTGTGCCCCGCGTTCTCCCACCCTCTCTCAGTGACATTAACTGAATAAACTGATAGATTTAATCAATATTTTGTGGATAAAGCACAGACATGATGGGCCAAATGGCCTCTTCCTCTGTGCAAGTTCCTTGTATTTTGGTTCACGAGTCAGTAAGTGACCACTATATTCGTTATGGGTGTGTCTGTCTGTCTGTCTGTCCCGAGCATAGCTCCGTGGGTTTTGATCCGATCTTGATAAAATTAGGGTGGAGGTTGTATCATGATCTAGTTGTGTTTCCTGAGAATGGCGTGCTGCGCCCATTATGGGGGAGCCACGCCCAAAAAACATGTGTGTTTAGGGGGTAGCCGGTTTCAAGTTACATCTTCTCCGAGGGGGTTTGTCGAAGCTGGCAGGGGTTTCGGTATTTGGTTAGCCCAACGGCACCTGCATAGCCCCACGGAGCTCGATTTCATTTTCATCCCAAGGTCAAGGACAAGGTCACGAACTTAGAAAATGTCAAAAAATCAATAAATTGGGCATCGAGCTCCTAGGGTTTTCAACTGTTTCGAATGAAAGTTGGTATGCAAGTCGTGTCTTCGAGTACTACAACTTTCATATTTACGTTTTTCTCCCGATTCCTGCAAGTTTGCCCGTGGCGTCCCCTCGAAGGTCAAAAAAAAAGGCGAACCATGTACATTGCTCGTTAACCATCGCCGTCTCCAGACTTGTCCTTGCTTAAATTTATTAAAACATTCTATTTATCTACTGGAGGAAATCCAAATGAGACTTTTAATTGTTTTAAATATTTATGTTTAATTACGACCCTCTATGAGTCTATGTCTACCTTGTTACAATGAATTACTGGAGTGTTTTGAGGGAATGTAAAGGAATACAGAGAATTGGGAATTGTAATAACTGTGTGATCGATGGACATCAAAGTGAGACCCAAGAGGTTTGTATTCAGCTTGAGAACATGGGATTGATTCACCATTTTGTTCCTTTCCCTTAAACTTATATGGAAGGCTTTTTCATTCGACTAATTTTCACGACTGATGCACAACTTCAGGTTAACAAGCATTCTTATCGGATGCATAATTTCATATATAAGATTTATGCAGATATATGCTGAAGGCTCATGGAAGATTCAACGCAGAGGGATGGAAAGTTGATGTGAGAATTGTGAGGTTCTCGGAATATATTGAATGTTCAGATGGATATGGATGTCACACTCTCGCAGATCCATGGTCCATGCGCTATCGATTATTTCAATTATTCTGGAGCGTCCGCTAATGGTTAGGATTAATTTCCAGGATGGTAACATTCTCATTTGGTATGGCCTGTAGGGCGACCGGTGCAGGACAGTGAGCGACTGCGAGTGCTGCACGATCGAGGCCTTCACTCGCTGATCATTGGTCGCGTGTGCAGTGAGGACGAGGGCGAATACTTGGTCGTGGCACGGAACGACCTGGGCGAGGTTCGCGTGCAGCGCTGAGCTTTACGTGAGAAGAACCGCGTGCAACACTTTGTCTCCAATGTGCGTCCGTTGTAACTCAAAAACATTACAGTACAGCTTGTTGTGCATGCTCAGTAAATCCTAATTCAAATGTTTCTCTCTTCTTTCATACTTTGTAGTTATTGTTGTTCAAAGTTTTTTTTGTTTTAGAATCCTTTTCATTTACGTAGTTTGAGGATCATCCCAATATATCTCCAGTTCTGCCATCTGGACTGACACTCGTGTGCTCGGTGTCCTTCAGGACAAAACTGGAAAAAAATGCCATCTATCCTGAAGAACCTGAGGGACCTGACCGGAACGGAACGCTCACCCTGCCTGACTTCATCCAAACCATTCGTGATGTGGAGGTTCTGGAGGGAGGGCAAGCTAAGCTGCATTGCCAAGTCTGTGGCTCGCCTCGACCCACTGTGACGTGGTGCCATCATGGCCTGCGCCTTGAGCCGGGTGGCAACATTGCCATGACACAGCGTGAGTCAGAGTGGCACGCACGTGCGCACACACACACACACACACACACACACACACACACACACACACACACACACGCACACCTCTCCCATTGTTACAGATAGCAGACAATGAATACAATGGAATGTATAATCAAGTGCTGTGAGCAAAAATGCACCATGTGACACATTGTTCGAGCATGCAAGAACAAATTGCTCCGTAACCTCGGCTGCTCTATTTTGACATTACACCTGAAGCTACCATTTCTGACCATTATGATTCGCATGGTTTATGCTCACTTGTGCATGCACATGAAATCTTTTTTTGTTTGTCTTCACCAAGCATGACACCAAATCTCGCTTTTGTTCCCTCACAGAGAAAGATACGTTTTGCTTGATCATTAAGTTGGCGAAGCGTTCAGATGGTGGTGTTTACAAATGTGTCATTTCCAACAAGGTCGGCAAGTCATCGGCCTACGCGCGATGTTTATATTATTGGTAAGCTTTTATTGTATTCGATACGGAACAGGCTTTGCTTCTTTTGCCAAATCAATTGCGCTCTTTGTGTATGTGCTTGGGAGAGGTGCAAGTCCCATCTTCATTGGGATGTCACGCTGTGCCTGTCATGTCTGAGCATCACTCACAGTCCTCACCAAACTTCTCATACTCCAACATCAAACACAGAATGACCTTCTGGAAAGTTTATATCACCAGACTTTCTAGCTTTGCTGAATGAAAGTAATTTAATAATCTGAAATTGAATCATTATAACTGCAAATTGCAATATCTCAACAAAGTTTATTTTATCTCACCTGGAACATAGTTCCTGGGAGCTTATGGGATACCGCATCATCTATCCGTCGTCCGTCCCTATCCGTCCGTCCGCCCGCCCGTCTGTCCATAAACACTTGCAACTTCATTCTCTGAAACTACACACACAATTTCGATAAAACTTGACCACAACCTTCAGCACCTTGTATGTACCAACAGTTTGTTCAATGCATTAAAAAATATATGGGCCCGAAGGAATTTACAGGGGGTTGCCCCCAAATAGGTATTTGCTTTCTTTCAGAAACTATACACACAATTTCGATGAAACTTGACCACAATCTTTATCACCTGTGATGTACCAAAGTTTGTTCATAGAATTAAAGAAATCAGGGTCGAAGGGGAGTTATGGGGGGGTCAAAGTGTGTCCAGGTTTGATCCCCAAAATAGTATTTCCTTTCTTCTCCGAAACTACACATTGTCCTATTTTCACCAAACTTTGTAGAACTTCTGAGGACCAAGATCTACAGTACAGATGCCTTGCAAATCCCACCCAAAATTGCATATTAACTTGGCCAATTTAAAGGTCAAAAGTCATTATGATTCCGGATCGCAACTTTTGACTTATCAAAAAGTAATGACCCGATTTAGATGTAACTTAGTCGGATCATCTCTGCATGGTGCTTTCACAAGTTTGTTAAACCATCGGATAATAATTTATATCTTTTGTAGGTCATCCACACCTTCCAGTGGTTCCTTGGTTCTACCAGGTGAGCGCAGGGGAATTGCCGCTATTTATTATTCATGTGCTATAGACTACTTATAAACTTAATATTTCACTGTGAACTGTTCTTGGAGGTACAGATAATGTATTATTGTATTCTCTTTACCAAGAGTCCATTAAATGATTGCTGCCTGATCGTCATGAAAACCTTTACAATTGTAAAAATAAACAATTATTACCCCGCGCAAATGAAGCAAAAACTGTGGTTGAGTAATTGTTCACTTGTCTGTCTGTCCGTTCTTCTGTCTATAAACGTCAGTTATGATCGAGGAACAACTTAATTTCAAATGAATGTTATATTTTGAACACGAATCGGAAAACGAACCTGCAGTTTAACAGTAATATGGCTCTGATTTGTCCTGATCACACGTGCACAGAGAGGAGTGAGATCATCTTTTTTACCCTGTCTACCTGTTGGCAGTCAAACAAAACTGAAAATCATTCCAACAGGAAACCTACTGTTTTTAAGGTTGTCATAAAGGACACAAACAACAAGCATGCAGAACGAATGTAACGTGTTAAATAGGTGGTGTAAAAGACACTGCATCAACAGCGGTAAACTTCTGCAATTTATTTTTCTACAACCTTCAAAATATTTATTTTCTTTCAATTGAATTATATACTTGGACACCGAAGAACACAAATCGCCTTGTTGACACTTTCAAAAACCCCTTCCGTTTAGCAGTACTTGGACAAAATATTACGGAATTGTACATTATCATAAACAATCAAATTTGCTGCTTGCAGACCCCCGCTCATGTCCTTGTTTCTCAAGACTGTGCAGGGTAAGGTGTTCTATGAACTCTCTAGTTGTTAATTTAATGTATACATGTGGACAGTTGGATATTGGTTGAAAAACATAAATAAACAGAGCATTTGTGAACACATTTTCATTGTGATGAGGAAGGAACAATGCTTATAATTCGTTCTGCAAGTATTGCGCTACAAGTGTTTAACATTTGTGAGGCTCTTTTGTTAATTATTATGTAGACAATGTTCACATTTGTGAGGGTCAGGATTACAATATGTGAGGGACAGGGTTGCAGTCTCACAAGGACAGCCTCCATGTCCCAGATCTGCGTGTTCTCATTGTTCTCATTTGACACAGCTACCACACCTCTTTCCTTTTCAGATCAGCCCCTTGATCCTCCGGAGAATGTCCACGTTCAAAATGCGACCAGTCGTACAATTACACTGAGCTGGAAAGAACCCAGAAGATTCATTCCTTTATCGGTAATTTATGGGAATAGAAATGGGGGATGTGGTATTATTAGTGATGCCCAACCTGAAACAAGCTATTTTCTGTTTCATTTGTTCATGATTCCATTTTTAGTTTTCTTGCAAAATCTAGGCTCATGGAAGAGCGAAGTGATGGAGGATAAAAGGCAGCATACTGACAGTGGGTAACAGTTGAATTCAGAAAGCAAGGCAATGTACAAACAAGAAAGCTGGTTAAGAGAGGAGGGAGGGAATGACGTTAACCCACAAGGAGAGGGTTGAGTTAGGGAGGGTTAACAGTGTTAGAACATATTCCAGTGGAGATCTGGGGTTGACATGAGATGGTGGTGCACTGCATGCTTGAAGTCCTCAGAAAACAAAAAAGTGTGGTTTACCATTCCTGGAAGGGTTCTACAAATGGGAGAAAAGAGGAACTAAAGAGTGGAGATCGGTGGAAACTTGGATTTTGGAAATGAACCAGGAGGGGGTTACTGAAAGAATTTGTACGTCCCAGAGGAGCTGGGAAGTTGTAGGCTGAGAGAGCAGAAGAGCTGGATTGGAGAAGAGGTGGTATAAAACAGAGGCCATTGATCTAGCTGTCTACAAGTGAGTGCAGCAGACCTTGTGCTCAGCCTCATCATGGAGATGCCAATAATGTTGAGAGCTTTATATTCCGTAGAATCCAGTAGAGATAGATGTGATGTTGGGCCAATAGCCTATAGGGAGAGGAGTACTGCATTGAGTTATGGACAAAGGCCCTATAGGAGTGGTGTAGTTCTGGTTTTCAGGGAATTAATTGGAATGATGGAGGATGCTGGGGAAGATTGGAGAGTTTGCTTTTTATTTTGAATACAGCAAGTCAACTACTTATGAAGAGCGAGAACACAGAACATATCAGGACGCATTGTAACAAAGGAACAGCAAAAGAGGAGGAGAAATGCCAGCTGCAGAGCTGAGACAAAATAACTGGAGACTGACAAACAAGTGATGTGTGAGGCTAAGGGGTAGGGGAGAATGCAGGGGGTGGATAATGGATATAGAAGCAAGCTCTCAGAAAGGAAAAAAACTGGAAAAATTGTGGGGGGTGGTTGGGGGGGGGTTGGTGTGAGGAGGTTTAACAGGTGTAGAAAAGATCATGGTTTTGGATGGGGATGAAATGAGATGGTTGGTTAACAGCTGGTCTTGAAGACTTGCATGGAGGAAAGAATAATTATTTATTTTCGAGATAGAATATAGGTTCATGAATGAACAAAGCAAACAGACTGGGAAGACAAAATGACAATAGGACAACAGGAAACTTCACAAGCTACAGCTTGCTTTGCAGGCCAGCTTGGCTTTATGATCAACCTGAGCAGAGCTAGGTCATGGCTGATGGTGAGGTCAAAAAATGTAAGGGCTCAGGCCCAGTCCATTGGTTTAATACCCAGAAATTTAAATTTTCTCATAATGACATGATTGAAATAACTGTCTGATCGTACTTGGAAAAGTTCTCCTTGTGTTCACTTGAAGTAATGGACTTTGCAAGTCAGTTACTCTTTTGACATAATTATCACAATACCAAAACAACAGCTAAAATATCAACAACATGATTTTGCTGGCCCGACAGCTCAGACAGAGCACACACATTCCTTTGAGCTCTCTGACTTTGGTTTGAATCTCGACCTGATAATAAACTGTCACCATGCAACCCATTTCATCAAGAGTGTGTCATCCCATCACATGCAAGTTAAAGCTGGGGCCTATCTGCTTGCATTAATAGTGGATGTTAAAGATCCTGCTGGAGACCATTTTTGTGCAAGCACTTTGACAAAATTAAAGATCATGCCTGAACTATAGCATGGGGCTAAGCCAGTCACCTTCTTGTGGCACCAAAGGACCAGCAACCTACTGGGAATGATCTTATGCCACTTGTGATGTTTTTAGATTTGTCTTTGATGGAATTAACCAGTCCGATCAGCCCAGAATAACACCTATCTCTGTTTTTTCCCATACAACTGTTCCAAACAATTCTATCACACACACAAAAACACACACAGGCGGTCATATGTATAAAGTTTTGCCTCGATCTGTTCAACCACTTCAGGGAAGATGATTTTTGAAGGTTAAAAATATATATATGGCTGCCAAATCACGTGACCGATGACATCTTCAATTTTTTTTCTGTGGACCATTTTATCCCAAGATGGCCTCAAAATTTTTCATATTGATAGGATGTAGCATTCTACATATGCAATTATGATGTCATAATGAAGGCACCTTTGATGTCATAAAAAAATATCACTCATTCCCCATGAGGAGTGCTTGCTGTGTACCAAGTTTCAATTTTTTTCCTTGGTGCGGTTTCAGAGATAGAGTCCAAATTTTTCTCGTGTTTCCAATATGGCTGCCATAGCATGTGCCCTATGATGTCATAATTATCATTAAAACACTCTACATGTGTAGTCGCACCAATGGTGAAAATTCGTCTCAATCCGACAAGTGGTTGCAGAGAAAACACGAAAGTTCTGTGCGGACAAACAAACAAACAAGCAGTCATAGACTGGTACTTACGAAATCGTCAACTTGACCTCTGACCTTGTCTAATAAAGCTGTCTCTAGAGAAGGTAGCGACGCAAACCAGAAGTTTCTACAATGATTCTGTACAAACCATCAAAAATCGAATGTTTGACCTCACTGTGACCTTGACCGTTGACCGATTTTGACCAAAATCTAATCAGCACTAGCCATCACCTTCCTGAATCACGTGGTGTAATTTGACATTGGTAGCTTCTTCCGTTCTCGAGTTTTCGTGCCTACACACAAACACACAAACACACACACACAAACAAACAAACACACAAACAGATGACGGAAGTCATCATATACTTACGAAATCTAAAGATTTCATAAGTAACAAACGAACAGACAGAACAGACAGACAAACAAACTGACTCAAATCAATGTCCTCCTTCGGTGAAGGGAAAACACACACACACACACACACACACACCACACCCAAGCAAAAACAAACAAACACACACACATACACACACACTTTCCCGACTGTACAGATCATCAGCTGGGCACTGTTCTTCCTCGAGGTTTCGATCCTTTCAGCCCAGAACCTCTCCAAACAGTGGATCCACAACCTCGGTCATGGATCCACATCCGTAGATTACCTACATCAGTAGATTCACAACCTCAGTTGCGCCCAGGCAGTCAGTCAACCCATACTTGTACAAATACACAGAATCAATAATATCGAAAAAACAGTACAGTGGATTGCAGCACGTGCACGCACGTACGCACGCGCGCCGCGCGCCACACACACACAACACACACACACACACACACACACACACACACACACACACACACACACACACACACACACACACACACACACACACACACACACACACACACTTTGAAGACATCATTGGTGATGTTATTGTTGTGCATGTAGAACCACATTTTGTTGGACAGTAGTAAATGTTGAATTGAGCAAGTACAGAAAACGAAAACAAATATCAAGTGATTTGTTTGATGGTTTTTTCCATGCTTTTTTGAGCATGTTCACCAAATAATGAAGACAAAATATTTCAAAAACTCAATTAGTGTTTAATTGAATAAACTCATAAACATTCAAAATAAGTTTGTCTTAATATAATAATAAAATAATAATATAATTTAAGGTAAATATTTCAAAGAAGATTTTCATTTCAGATTTAGAGAATAGTAAAGTTAAAACAAAAGTCATAGTGTTTTATCAAAATGGATTACTGTTCAAGAGTCTTTTAATTGATGTAAATGAAGAACTAGTCTTGCAGGTGAAAGGCTTGTGTCGATCTGCGTCGGTGGACAGTTAGAACGATGGATCAAATCAATAAGAAGTTCTCTGAGTTATGCTAACCTGCAATAGAACCAGGGAGAATCTCGGGTGTTAACCCTTCATCAGAGCAAAAAGGGCTCTCTCTGTCTCTCTCTCCTTCAGAATCTATCTCTTTTGCTCCAACGATGGTTTAACTAGCACCCGAAACTGACGTTTCGGTTCGGACATGTGCAGGGCTCACGAAGTGGCGTACCCAGACCGCTGCCAAAAACCGATCCTGAGGCTCCTGGACATGGATAACTCCATGGCCCGATGGGTTTGTTAAGCAATCACAAATGCCGGCAAAAGCAATTGACATCGAGCAGAGTCCTCGCGTCCACAGCCGCATTACCTACTTGTGGTACAACTACCTGAGATAGGGTCCACGCCTCAGCACGCACCGTATCACTGCCAGGCGGAACAGAGAGTGCAGCCACTGGGGGCAAAAAAACTTCCCCATATATATATTACGTATACGCCATGTCAGATCAATGAAAGAAGGGAAATGAAAACGCAGATTTGAAAGATAATTATTTATTTACACACACAAGAAGGTGATAATTATGAAGTATGTATTACAAAGCAACAGCTACTTTATTACACAGGCAGCAACCAACAAGCAATTAATCAAGCAGGTATTTACAAGCAGGCAAAAGGCAAAAGACACAGAAGAGCAGATGTACCCCTAACACGTATTCCCCCTTAAACAGACTTACTTAGACAAAAGACAGGCACCATCATTCAATCTGGGAAGCAATCACGCAGAGTTATGTCGGACTGAATATAGTGAGGAGAGGGTTAGGATGGCAAAGATGGGTGGTGGAGTATCAGTTTGTGGCAGAAACATGTGGTGCGAGTACATGGTTAGCTGCAGACACCTCGGGGGACAACTGGTCCAGCGCGACCCGCATTCTGACAGACAACCTACTTGAACAGGCAGTCTCGGTGTGGGTGCAGTGGGGAAGCACCCCTCTCCTTCCTCACACACAAACATTACTTTGTATTTGGTGTACGGTGTGAAAGTATTCTCCCACGTGATGAATGTAGGAGTGCAGGGAGCGTGGGAAGATAATCCAGTACTGGTCCGGAGAATTAAATTAATGATGAATGACAGAGGTTGGTTGATGAATAATAAAAGAATGAAGTCAGATGAACAAATGTTTAATTGTGATAATAAATAATTCGTGATCGATGTGGTTCGGAGCTGAAAAAACATCGAGTTATTAAAACACCCTCAGCCTTCACATTATTAAAACACACATCACTGTCATGTCAACTAAAAACACCTCAGCTGCCACAGGCTATTAAAACACTCACTCATGTTAATTAAAATGCATCTCACCACCACGTTATTAGAAACACCTCACACCACGTTATTAAAAGCATTCACCACCACGTTATTAAAAAAGCATCCTCACCACCCGTTATTAAAAACATCCTCACTGCAAGTTATTAAATGCATCGATCACACCACGTTATTATGCATATAAACACTCACCCACCACGTTGATTAAAAGCATCTCACCACCACGTTATTTAAAGCATCTCACCACCCACGTTATTAAAAACACCTCCACTGTCAATGTCACGGAAAAACCCTCTATGCAAGTTATTAAAAACACCTCACTTGCAAGTTTGTTAAAACACCTCACCCCATGTCATTAAAACACTCACAGCCACAGCTAATTAAAAACACCTCCCACCATGATTAAAAACACCTCACTGTCATGTCACGAAAAACACCTCTGCCCAAGTTTTAAAACACCTCACTTCCACATTATTACAAACACATCACATGTCATGTCACTAAAAAACACCTCACCCCCATGTATTAAAACACCTCACCCCTACATAATAAACACCTCACCACCACATTATTAAAAACATCCACACCCGTTATTTAGCACACCTCACCACCACATTATAAAAAACATCTCACCACCACGTTATTTAGACCTCAACCACCATGTATATTAAAACGACCTCACCACCAGTGTTATTAAAAACACCTGCACCCCATAGTTATTAAAAACACGTCAACACCACAATGTATTTAGTGCTCGCAAATCCTGTACAGATAGACGTTACTGGCTTTTCTACAATGCTGAAATAATAAACCCATGGAGTGACCTTGCAGTGTCTACTGATAACCCACTGATGATCACAGGTCATTGCTAAAGTACAGCACCTACAGAAAAGTGTTTGTTGCCTCAATAATGATGTTCAATGAAAGCTTTATCACTTGTTTTCCAGGCTGTTGAAGTGGTACATGTCCTTGCTGAGTGTCCTGCAGATGCTTGGTGTCCCAAGAAATGTTTAAAACTGTTTCGCTGTCAACAACGGATTAAAGATTATTTTGGGCCAATGGAATTGTCCACCAGATGAAAGTTTTGAGTTTCATGCAGAACCACATAAAAATTCACCTGTTAATCATCAGCTCCAGGCTGAGAATAACCTGCAAATGGAGGTATCAACCAGAATGATCAACAATTTAGACACCAAAACAAGGAAACTTCTAACTATTCAGAAGATATTTGACAAAAACCAATGCATACTGAGGTTGTACTTACTGAGACAATGAGGAGGAGGAGGAGGAGGTAATTTGATGGAGGTTAACCAAGTGCATAGAACATCGTGCGTAGGACTAGCAGAGTATGTGAAAAGCTCAACAGACTATCGGATGAGATATGTACACAAGCAAGAAAATAACAAACCAGAAAAGGGATCCTTAATCCATTTAGCAACAAACTTCCAAAAACATGCAAATGATGGATTACTACACAGGAAAACGAAATAGAAACAAACACAGCCCCAATGATAATTGCAAAGAAAGAAAAAAAATACAAAAAGAAATATCAGCAGATATACTGTGACAAATGGCAGAATGACAAAAGAGCAGGAAGATTTTTTACAAAGAGCTTGACAGGACAGAGTTTAGCAGGGAAGGTTCATTGGAATGGCTAAGAAGAGGTCAAATTAGTTGGGATGGAAAATGGATAATCATCAATGCCCAAGACCAAGGACATTACACTAATGCCTTTAAGAAAATGGCAGGATTGAGCCAATCGGACATATACAGGTTTTGTGGGGAAGAAACAGAAAGTATCCTTTCGGGATGTTGAAAAAACTCATGTCACAAGAGCTGTACACAGAAAGACATGACAGCATCTGTGAAGTAATCACATCTGTAAACATTTCAACATCCCGGTCCCAGAACAATCATGGAAACACAAACCAAATCCGATCCTTGAAAAATGAATATTAGTGGGGCAACTTAGCTAAATATAGCATAACAATTGTGCATTTTGTGAGGAAAGCACCAAATTTGGCACACGAGTAGCCTAACATATATGAACAGATTTGGATATTGGGCCATCTCAAATTTTTGATGGCAGTGGAAAATGGCTGCACCAGCCATCACGGCTGAATTTGAGATGGCCCAATATCCAAATCTGTTCATATATGTTAGGCTACTAGTGTGCCAAATTTGGTGCTTTCCTCACAAAATGCACAATTGTTATGCTAAGTTGCCCACTATATATAGTGCTTGTCTATAAAAAAAGTGAATATATAGTGCGATGATCCTGTCAAGTGTGGACATTGCAAACAAAGCATTACATCCGGTGATAGTGCTCAAACACAAGAAGGAAAAGTCGGCATTTTTGATTGAAGTTTCAGTTCCAATGACTGGACTAAATGTTGCAGAAATCAGGAAAATGACCAAATACCAGGATCTGAAAAATGAGGTCAAGAGGACTTGGAAATTGAAGAAAGCTGGAATTGGTACCGGTGATGGTAGGAGCTACAGGAATGATAAAGACAACTCTTACTTTGTACTTAAAAATCATTCCGGGGAATATCACTTCAAACGGGCTACAAGTGGAGGCTCTCAGTGGTTCGGTGAAGATTCTAAAGAGCCCTTAGAACTAGGCTGTGAGAACGAAATCTCACAGTTTGGTTCATAAATCATGATCCTTTACCAAAAAGGAGGTGGAGATTTTGAGTTCTGGGAGAACTTCCTCCCACCTCCTGAAACCCAAATGGCGATAACAACCAACGAGAATGTACTGTTGGACCCCGACATTCGTGCGGGATACATTCCTGAAAAATGCTGCGAATGTTGAATCCGCGAATGTCAGGGAATTGTTTCAATGGGAAAAAGGGGGATAGGTTCCTGGCAGTTCAAGATTCATAAGGGAAAATCAAAAATCCCATGAAAAACCACGAATATTCCCATGAAAACGTGAAAAAAACCCCGTGAAGAACCACGAAAATGTGAAAAAAAACATGAATACGCCAGTGAAAACCCGCAAAAAACACGAAAAAAAAAACCATGAATATGTGAAGCACAAGTCCGCGAATGTAAAAACGGGTCGCATTTTATGAATAGCGAATAATGGAACCGCGAATGTCGGGGTCCGACAGTACTCACGCTGAGAACTGCATCTGGGCCTCTTTGGCATTCCCACCTGAGGACGTAGCTCACATTATTGGGATTGATGTTCAAATCTGAGATATTGTGTTGATTTGTTCGTGGTCTATTGAGGTCCTTGTAATTCATGGAGAAGTATAATGATGTCTACTAATGTCCTTGTCTTACATGCATATGTGCATGCTTCTCGATGAGTCTGTGACCATTCAAAATGTCCTTCTTGGCTGTGAATCACTGATCAACAATTTAGTGTCTATGTATATCCAATATAAATACATCAGGATTTAGTGAAGCATGATCACTATGCTTGCATTTTTGGATTTATATAACATAAGTTTTGAATGTCACAGTTTTAGTAAGTGTTGTAACAGCCCATTCAGTGCTTGTAATGGCGTCTTTCAGATCATTTGTTGTCCACGGATACTCTGCTTCCAGGTTTTGATTGTCTCCCTGTTTTACCGATCATGATTCAGACAATAACTATTTTGTGACATCAACGCCGTTGTTGTCATCGTTGCCACCTTGACAGTCATCCATCACTGCTCCTTGGAACCGTGTCTCTCATCAGCATTGATCTTAACCCGACCAGATTTGTGTTTGAACGTATTTCAGGCAACACAGATGTCGGAGCACAGCTCAATTTGAGGCCATTTGACGCAAGTCATTTATCCTCTTTCAAAAAGTAATTCCAAGACGCTTGAGGTCAACCTCATCCACTTTACTCCTCGAGCTGTCCAATCCATCAGACGTGTTCAGACCATTTGAATTATAAATAGAGTACTTGGTACTTATACGAAATAAGAATATAAACTTGTATCCTATAAAATTTGTATTAAAAAGATTTATTACTGTAAAGTATGGAAAAGATGTAGAGATGGTGGGGGTGGGGGGGGAACGTTTCATATAGTATTTGGAAAAGACTATATCTCCTTGTCATATTTTTTTCCCCTATTGCCTTTTATAGAATTTTGGGCTACCCGAAATGAAATTATGCTTTTGGAAAGAATCTCTAAAAAAGAATTCCTTTAATTACAGTGTAACAATTATGAACACCCCTCCCAACAGGCATTTCAGTGGAATCACCGATGAGAAACAGGATTTTTAAGTGGCCTTGTATTACATTGTGAATCATCGCGTTTCTCCGAGTGAATGACTTTGAAAACGGAAATTTCAATTAAAATCGTGGATCGCATTGAGGATAGAGGGTTACATGGACATTGTCTGGACCGGTAGGTAGCTTGGATATATGGACGGGTGATTGTGTGCTTGTCTCGTGATTGTGATGTCTTGTCAAAGATAGGATCTTGTCAAAAAGAAAATGTCGATGTTTGCTCATCCCTCACCGTACAACCCTCTTTGTCCATAAAAAAAAGAAACCCTGGTGATGTCGCCGTGTGCCCCGCCGTTCTCCCACCCCTCTCCAGTGACATTAACTGAATAAACTGATAGATTTAATCAATATTTTGTGGATAAAGCACAGACATGATGGGCCAAATGGCCTCTTCCTCTGTGCAAGTTCCTTGTATTTTGGTTCACGAGTCAGTAAGTGACCACTATATTCGTTATGGGTGTGTGTCTGTCTGTCTGTCCCGGCACTAGCTCCGTGGGTTTTAATCCGATCTTGATAAAATTTGGGTGCGAGGCTTGTTATCATGATCTAGTGTGTTTTCCTGAGAATGGGCGTGCTGCGCCCATTATGGCGGAGCCACGCCCAAAAAACATGTGTGTTTGGGGTAGCCGGTTTCAAGTTACATCTTCTCCGAGGGGGTTTGTCGAAATCTGGCAGGGGTTTCGGTATTTGGTTAGCCCAATGGCAGCTGCATAGCCCCACGGAGCTCGATTTTTCATTTTCTCCCAAGGTCAAGAAACAAGGTCACGAACTTAGAAAATGTCAAAAAATCAATAAATTGGGCATCGAGCTCCTAGGGTTTTCAACTGTTTCGAATGAAAGTTGGTATGCAAGTCGTGTCTTCGAGTACTACAACTTTCATCATTTACGTTTTTCCCGATTCCTGCAAGTTTGCCCGTGGCGTCCCCTCGAAGGTCAAAAAAAAAAGGCGACCGTTACATTGCTCGTTAACCATCGCCGTCTCCAGACTTGTCCTTGCTTAAATTTATTAAAACATTCTTATTTATCTACTGGAGGAAATCCAAATGAGACTTTGTAATTGTTTAAATATTTATGTTTAATTATGACCCTCTATGAGTCTATGTCTACCTTGTTCCAATGAATTACTGGAGTGTTTTGAGGGAATGTAAAGGAATACAGAGAATTGGGAATTGTAATAACTGTGTGATCGATGGACATCAAAGTGAGACCCAAGAGGGTTTGTATTCAGCTTGAGAACATGGGGATTGATTCACCATTTTGTTCCTTTCCCTTTAACTTATATGGAAGGCTTTTTCATTCGACTAATTTTCACGACTGATGCACAACTTCAGGTTAACAAGCATTCTTATCGGATGCATAATTTCATATATAAGATTTATGCAGATATATGCTGAAGGCTCATGGAAGATTCAACGCAGAGGGATGGAAAGTTGATGTGAGAATTGTGAGGTTCTCGGAATATATTGAATGTTCAGATGGATATGGATGTCACACTCTCGCAGATCCATGGTCCATGCGCTATCGGATTATTTCAATTATTCTGGAGCGTCCGCTAATGGTTAGGATTAATTTCCAGGATGGTAACATTCTCATTTGGTATGGCCTCGTAGGGCGACCGGTGCAGGACAGTGAGCGACTGCGAGTGCTGCACGATCGAGGCCTTCACTCGCTGATCATTGGTCGCGTGTGCAGTGAGGACGAGGGCGAATACTTGGTCGTGGCACGGAACGACCTGGGCGAGGTTCGGTGCAGCGCTGAGCTTTACGTGGAAGAACCGCGTGCAACACTTGTGTCTCCAATGTGCGTCCGTTGTAACTCAAAAACTTTACAGTACAGCTTGTTGTGCATGCTCAGTAAATCCTAATTCAAATGCTTTCTCTCTTCTTTCATACTTTGTAGTTCATTGTTGTTTCAAAGTTTTTTTTTGTTTTAGAATTCCTTTTCATTTACGTAGTTTGAGGATCATCCCAATATATTCTCCAGTTCTGCCATCTGGACTGACACTCGTGTGCTCGGTGTCCTTCAGGACAAAACTGGAAAAAATGCCATCTATTCCTGAAGAACCTGAGGGACCTGACCCGGAAACGGAGACGCTCACCCTGCCTGACTTCATCCAAACCATTCGTGATGTGGAGGTTCTGGAGGGAGGGCAAGCTAAGCTGCATTGCCAAGTCTGTGGCTCGCCTCGACCCACTGTGACGTGGTGCCATCATGGCCTGCGCCTTGAGCCGGGTGGCAACATTGCCATGACACAGCGTGAGTCAGAGTGGCACGCACGTGCGCACACACACACACACACACACACACACACACACACACACACACACACACACGCACACACTCTCCCATTGTTACAGATAGCAGACAATGAATACAATGGAATGTATATCAAGTGCTGTGAGCAAAAATGCACCATGTGACACATTGTTCGAGCATGCAAGGAACAAATTGCTCCGTAACCTCGGCTGCTCTATTTTGACATTACACCTGAAGCTACCATTTCTGACCATTATGATTCGCATGGTTTATGCTCACTTGTGGCATGCACATGAAATCTTTTTTTGTTTGTCTTCACCAAGGCATGACACCAAATCTCGCTTTTGTTTCCCTCACAGAGAAAGATACGTTTTGCTTGATCATTAAGTTGGCGAAGCGTTCAGATGGTGGTGTTTACAAATGTGTCATTTCCAACAAGGTCGGCAAGTCATCGGCCTACGCGCATGTTTATATTATTGGTAAGCTTTTATTGTATTCCGATACGGAACAGGCTTTGCTTCTTTTGCCAAATCAATTGCGCTCTTTGTGTATGTGCTTGGGAGAGGTACAAGTCCCATCTTCATTAGGGATGTCACGGCTGCTGCCTGTCATGTCTGAGCATCACTCACAGTCCTCACCAAGCTCTCATACTCCAACATCAAACACAGAATGACCTTCTGGAAAAGTTTATATCGCCAGACTTTCTAGCTTTGCTGAATGAAAGTAATTTAATAATCTGAAATTGAATCATTATAACTGCAAATTGCAATATCTCAACATAAGTTTATTTTTATCTCACCTGGAACATAGTTCCTGGGAGCTTATGGGATACCGCGTCATCTATCCGTCCGTCCGTCCGTCCGTCCATCCGTCCGTCCGCCCGCCCGTCTGTCCATAAACACTTGCAACTTCTTCTCTGAAACTACACACACAATTTCGATAAAACTTGACCACAACCTTCAGCACCTTGTATGTACCAAAGTTTGTTCAATGCATTAAAAAATATATTGGGCCCGAAGGAATTTACAGGGGGTTGCCCCCAAAATAGGTATTTGCTTTCTTTTCAGAAACTATACACACAATTTCGATGAAACTTGACCACAACCTTTATCACCTGTGATGTACCAAAGTTTGTTCATAGAATTAAAGAAATCAGGGTCGAAGGGGAGTTATGGGGGGTCAAAGTGTGTCCAGGTTTGATCCCCAAAAATAAGTATTTCCTTTCTTGTCCGAAACTACACATTGTCCTATTTTCACCAAACTTTGTAGAACTTCTGAGGACCAAGATCTACAGTACAGATGCCTTGCAAATCCCACCCAAAATTGCATATTAACTTGGCCAATTTAAAGGTCAAAAGTCATTATGATTCCGGGATCGCAACTTTTGACTTATCAAAAAGTAATGACCCGATTTAGATGTAACTTAGTCGGAATCATCTCTGCATGGTGCTTTCACAAGTTTGTTAAACCATCGGATAATAATTTATATCTTTTGTAGGTCATCCACACCTTCCAGTGGTTCCTTGGTTCTACCAGGTGAGCGCAGGGGAATTGCCGCTATTTATTATTCATGTGCTATAGACTACTTATAAACTTAATATTTCACTGTGAACTGTTCTTGGAGGTACAGATAATGTATTATTGTATTCTCTTTACCAAAGAGTCCATTAAATGATTGCTGCCTGATCGTCATGAAAACCTTTACAATTGTAAAAATAAACAATTATTACCCCGCGCAAATGAAGCAAAAACTGTGGTTGAGTAATTGGTTCACTTGGTCTGTCTGTCCGTTCTTCTGTCTATAAACGTCAGTTTATGATCGAGGAACAACTTAATTTCAAATGAATGTTATATTTTGAACACGAATCGGAAAACGAACCTGCAGTTTAACAGTAATATGGCTCTGAATTTGTCCTGATCACACGTGCACAGAGAGGAGTGAGATCATCTTTTTTACCCTGTCTACCTGTCTGGCAGTCAAACAAAACTGAAAATCATTCCAAACAGGAAACCTACTGTTTTTAAGGTTGTCATAAAGGACACAAACAACAAGCATGCAGAACGAATGTAACGTGTTAAATAAGGTGGTGTAAAAGACACTGCATCAACAGCGGTAAACTTCTGCAATTTATTTTTCTACAACCTTCAAAATATTTATTTTCTTTCAATTGAATTATATACTTGGACACCGAAGAACACAAATCGCCTTGTTGACACTTTCAAAAACCCCTTCCGTTTAGCAGTACTTGGACAAAATATTACGGAATTGTACATTATCATAAACAATCAAATTTGCTGCTTGCAGACCCCGCTCATGTCCTTGTTTCTCAAGACCGTGCAGGGTAAGGTGTTCTATGAACTCTCTAGTTGGTTAATTTAATGTATACATGTGGACAGTTGGATATTGGTTGAAAAACATAAATGAAACAGAGGCATTTGTGAACACATTTTCATTGGTGATGAGGAAGGAACAATGCTTATAATTTCGTTCTGCAAGTATTGCGGCTACTAAGTGTGTTAACATTTGTGAGGCTCTTTGTTATATTATTATGTAGACAATGTTCACATTTGTGAGGGTCAGGATTACAATATGTGAGGGACAGGGTTGCAGTCTCACAAGGACAGCCTCCATGTCCCAGATCTGCGTGTTCTCATTGTTCTCATTTGACACAGCTACCACACCTCTTTCCTTTTCAGATCAGCCCCTTGATCCTCCGGAGAATGTCCACGTTCAAAATGCGACCAGTCGTACAATTACACTGAGCTGGAAAGAACCCAAGAAGATTCATTCCTTTATCGGTAATTTATGGGGAATAGAAATGGGGGATGTGGTATTATTTAGTTGATCCCAACCTGGAAACAAGCTATTTTTTGTTCATTTTGTTCATGATTCCATTTTTAGTTTTCTTTTGCAAAATCTAGGCTCATGGAAGAGCGAAGTGATGGAGGATAAAAAGGCAGCATACTGACAGTGGGTAACAGTTGAATTCAGAAAGCAAGGCAATGTACAAACAAGAAAGCTGGTTAAGAGAGGAGGGGAGGGAATGACGTAACCCACAAGGAAGAGGGTTGAGTTAGGGAGGGTTAACAGTGTTAGAACATATTTCCAGTGGAGATTGGGGTTGACATGAGATGGTGGTGCACTGCATGCTTGAAGTCCTCAGAAAACAAAAAAGTGTGGTTGTACCATTCCTGGAAGGTGGTTCTACAAATGGGAGAAAAGAGGAACTAAAGAGTGGAGATCGGTGGAAACTTGGATTTTGGAAATTGAACCAGGAGGGGGTTACTGAAAGAATTTGTACGTCCCAGAGGAGCTGGGGAAGGTTGTAGGGCTGAGAGAGCAGAAGAGCTGGATTGGAGAAGAGGTGGTATAAAACAGAGGCCATTGATCTAGCTGTCTACAATGTGAGTGCAGCAGACCTTGTGCTTCAGCCTCATCATGGGAGATGCCAATAATGTTGAGAGCTTTATATTCCGTAGAATCCAGTAGAGATAGATGTGATGTTGGGGCCATAGCCTATAGGGGAGAGGAGTACTGCATTGAGTTATGGACAAAGGCCCTATAGGGAGTGTGTAGTTCTGGTTTTCAGGGAATTAATTGGAATGATGGAGGATGCTGGGGAAGATTGGAGAGTTTGCTTTTTATTTTTGAATACAGCAAGTCAACTACTTATGGAAGAGCGAGAACACAGAACATATCAGGACGCATTGTAACAAAAGGAATAGCAAAAAGAGGAGGAGAAAATGCCAGCTGCAGAGCTGAGACAAAATAACTGGAGACTGACAAACAAGTGATGTGTGTAAGGCTAAGGGGTAGGGGAGAATGCAGGGGCGTGGATAA
Source organism: Eptatretus atami (assembly GCA_035128595.1). Classification (NCBI taxonomy): domain Eukaryota; kingdom Metazoa; phylum Chordata; class Myxini; order Myxiniformes; family Myxinidae; genus Eptatretus; species Eptatretus atami. The sequence goes on from CM068959.1 coordinate 89,190,254, forward strand.
TATGGATATAGAAGCAAGCTCTCAGAAAGGAAAAAACTGGAAAATTGGGGGTGGTTGGGGGGGGGGTTGGTGTGAGGAGGTTTAACAGGTGTAGAAAAGATCATGGTTTTGGATGGGGGATGAAATGAGATGGTGGTTAACAGCTGGTCTTGAAGACTTGCATGGAGGAAAGAATAATTATTTATTTTCGAGATAGAATATAGGTTCATGAATGAACAAAGCAAACAGACTGGGAAGACAAAATGACAATAGGACAACAGGAAACTTCACAAGCTACAGCTTGCTTTGCAGGCCAGCTTGGCTTTATGATCAACCTGAGCAGAGCTAGGTCATGGCTGATGGTGAGGTCAAAAAATTCAATGTAAGGCTCAGGCCCCAGTCCATTGGGTTTAATACCCAGAAATTTAAATTTTCTCATAATGACATGATTGAAATAACTGTCTGATCGTACTTGGAAAAGTTCTCCTTGTGTTCACTTGAAGTAATGGACTTTGCAAGTCAGTTACTCTTTTGACATAATTATCACAATACCAAAACAACAGCTAAAATATCAACAACATGATTTTGCTGGCCCGACAGCTCAGACAGAGCACACACATTCCCTTTGAGCTCTCTGACTTTGGTTTGAATCTCGACCTGATAATAAACTGTCACCATGCAACCCATTTCATCAATGAGTGTGTCATCCCATCACATGCAAGTTAAGCTGGGGGCCTATCTGCTTGCATTAATAGTGGATGTTAAAGATCCTGCTGGAGACCATTTTGTGCAAGCACTTTGACAAAATTCAAAGATCATGCCTGAACTATAGCCATGGGGCTAAAGCCAGTCACCTTCTTGTGGCACCAAAGGACCAGCAACCTACTGGGATATGATCTTATGCCACTTGTGATGTTTTCAGATTTGTCCTTTGATGGAATTAACCAGTCCGATCAGCCCAGAATAACACCTATCTCTGTTTTTTCCCATACAACTGTTCCAAACAATTCTATCACACACACAAAAACACACACAGGCGGTCATATGTATAAAGTTTTGCCTCGATCTGTTCAACCACTTCAGGGAAGATGATTTTTGAAGGTTAAAAAATATATATATGGCTGCCAAATCACGTGACCGATGACATCTTCAATTTTTTTTCTGTGGACCATTTTATCCCAAGATGGCCCTCAAAATTTTTCATATTGATAGGATGTAGCATTCTACATATGCAATTATGATGTCATAATGAAGGCACCTTTGATGTCATAAAAAAATATCACTCATTCCCCATGAGGAGTGCTTGCTGTGTACCAAGTTTCAATTTTTTTCCTTGGTGCGGTTTCAGAGATAGAGGTCCAAAGTTTTTCCGTGTTTCCAATATGGCTGCCATAGCATGTGCCCTATGATGTCATAATTATCATTAAAACACTCTACATGTGTAGTCGCACCAATGGTGAAAATTCGTCTCAATCCGACAAGTGGTTGCAGAGAAAAACACGAAAGTTCTGTGCGGACAAACAAACAAACAAGCAGTCATAGACTGGTACTTACGAAATGCGTCAACGTTGACTCTTTGACCTTTTGTGTCTAATAAAAGCTGTCTCTAGAGAAGGTAGCGACGCAAACCAGAAGTTTCTACAATGATTCTGTACCAAACCATCAAAAATCGAATGTTTGACCTCACTCTGCCTTGACCGTTGACCGATTTTGACCAAAATCTAATCAGCACTAAGCCATCACCTTCCTGAATCACGTGGTGTAATTTGACATTGGTAGCTTCTTCCGTTCTCGAGTTTTCGTGCCTACACACAAACACACAAACACACACACACAAACAAACAAACACACAAACAGATGACGGAAGTCATCAATATACTTACGAAATCTAAAGATTTCATAAGTAACAAACGAACAGACAGACAGACAGACAAACAAACTGACTCAAATACAATGTCCTCTCCTTCGGTGAAGGGAAAACACACACACACACACACACACACACACACACACCCAAGCAAAAAACAACAAACAACACACACATACACACACACTTTCCCGACTGTACAGATCATCAGCTGGGCACTGTTCTTCCTCGAGGTTTCGATCCTTTCAGCCAAACCTCTCCAAACAGTGGATCCACAACCTCGGTCATGGATCCACATCCGTAGATTACCTACATCAGTAGATTCACAACCTCAGTTGCGCCCAGGCAGTCAGTCAACCCATACTTGTACAAATACACAAGAATCATAAATATCGAAAAAACAGTACAGTGGATTGCAGCACGTGCACGCACGTACGCACGCGCGCGCGCGACACACACACACACACACACACACACACACACACACACACACACACACACACACACACACACACACACACACACACACACACACACACACACACACACACACACACTTTGAAGACATCATTGGTGATGTTATTGTTGTGCATGTAGAACCACATTTTGTTGGACAGTAGTAAATGTTGAATTGAGCAAGTACAGAAAACGAAAAACAAATATCAAGTGATTTGTTTGATGGTTTTTTTCCATGCTTTTTTGAGCATGTTCACCAAATAATGAAGACAAAATATTTCAAAAACTCAATTAGTGTTTAATTGATAAACTCATTAAACATTCAAAATAAGTTTGTCTTAATAATAATAATAATAATAATAATAATATTTAAGGGTAAATATTTCAAAGAAGATTTCATTTCAGATTTTAGAGAATAGTAAAGTTAAAAACAAAAGTCATAGTGTTTTATCAAAATGGATTATCTGTTCAAGAGTCTTTTAATTGATGTAGAATGAAGAACTAGTCTTGCAGGTGAAGAAGGCTTGTGTCGATCTGCGTCGGTGGACAGTTAGAACGATGGATCAAATCAATAAGAAGTTCTCTGAGTTATGCTAACCTGCAATAGAACCAGGGAGAATCTCGGGCGTTAACCCTTCATCAGAGCAAAAAGGGCTCTCTCTGTCTCTCTCTCCTTCAGAATCTATCTCTTTTGCTCCAACGATGGTTTAACTAGCACCCGAAACTGACGTTTCGGTTTCGGCACATGTGCAGGGCTCACGAAGTGCGTACCCAGACCCGCTGCCAAAACCGATCCTGAGGCTCCTGGACCATGGATAACTCCATGGCCCGATGGGTTGTTAAGCAATCACAAATGCCGGCAAAAGCAATTGCATCGAGCAGAGTCCTCGCGTCCACAGCCGCATTACCTACTTGTTGGTACAACTACCTGAGATAGGGTCCACGCCCTCAGCACGCACTCGTATCACTGCCAGGCGGAACAGAGAGTGCAGCCACTGTGGGGCAAAAAACTTCCCCATATATATATTACGTATACGCCATGTCAGATCAATGAAAGAAGGGAAATGAACAACGCAGATTTGAAAGATAATTATTTATTTACACACACAAGAAGGTGATAATTATGAAGTATGTATTTACAAAGCAACAGCTATCTTTATTTACACAGGCCAGCAACCAACAAGCAATTAATCAAGCAGGTATTTACAAGCAGGCAAAAGGCAAAAGACACAGAAGAGCAGATGTACCCCTAACACGTATTCCCCTTAAACAGACTTACTTAGACAAAAGACAGGCACCATCATTCAATCTGGGAAGCAATCACGCAGAGTTATGTCGGACTGAATATAGTGAGGGAGAGGGGTTAGGATGGCAAAGATGGGTGGTGGAGTATCAGTGTTGTGTCAGAAACATGTGGTGCGAGTACATGGGTAGCTGCAAGACACCTCGGGGGACAACTGGGTCCAGCGCGACCCGCATTCTGACAGACAACCTCTTGAACAGGCAGTCTCGGTGTGGGTGCAGTGGGGAAGCACCCCCTCTCCCTTCCTCACACACAAACATTACTTTGTATTTGGTGTACGTGTGAGAAGTATTCTCCCACGTGATGAATGTAGGAGTGCAGGGAGCGTGGGAAGATAATCCAGTACTGGTCCGGAGAATTAAATTAATGATGAATGACAGAGGGTTGGTGATGAATAATAAAAGAATGAAGTCAGATGAACAAATGTTTAATTGTGAATAATAAAATAATTAGTGGATCGAGTGGTTCGGGAGCTGAAAAACATCGAGTTATTAAAAACACCTCACTTCCACATTATTAAAAACACCTCACTGTCATGTCACTAAAAAACACTCACTGCAAGTTTAAAAACACTCACTGCCATGTTATTAAATGCATCTCACCACACGTTATTAAAAACACCTCCCACAAGTTATTAAAAGCATTACCACCACGTTATTAAAAGCATCTCACCACACGTATATTAAAAACACTCACTGCCATGTTATTAAATGCATCTCACCACCACGTTATTAAAACACCTCACCACACGTTATTAAAAGCATCTCACCACACGTTATTAAAAAGCATCTCACCACCACGTTATTAAAACACCTCACTGTCATGTCAGAAAAACCTCTGCAGTATTAAAACCTCCTGCCAAGTTATTAAAACACCTCACCCCATGTCATTAAAAACACCTCACCACCACATAATTAAAACACTCACCACCATGTTTTTAAAACACCTCACTGTCATGTCACGAAAAACACCTCTGCCAAGTTATTAAAACACCTCACTTCACATTATTAAAACACCTCACTGTCATGTCTAAAACACCTCCCCCATGTCATTAAAAACACTACACCACATAATTAAAACACTCACCACCACATTATTAAAAACATCTCACACGTTATTAGCACACCACCACACCATTATTAAAACATCTCACCACCACGTTATTTAGAACACCTCACCACCATGTTATTAAAACACATCACCACATGTTATTAAAAACACCTCACCCATGTTATAAACACGTCAACACATTATTAAAAACATCTCAACACACGTTATTTAGAACACCTCACACCATGTTATTAAAAACACCTCACCATGTTATTAAAAACACTCCACACACAATTATTAAAATCTCTCACCACCACGTTATTTAGAACACCTCACCACCACAAGTTATTTAGAACACCTCACCACACGTTATTTAGAACACTCACACATGTTATTAAAAACCTCACCCCATGTTTTAAAAACACCTCACCCACATTATAAATCATCTCAACCAACGTTATTTAGAACACCTCACCACACGTTATTTAGAACATCACCACCACATTATTAAAAGCATCTCACACCACGTTATTTAGAACACCTCACCCCATGTTATTAAAATCTACCACACATTATTAAAACACTCACACCACATTATTAAAAAATCTCACCACCACGTTATTTGAACCTCACACATGTATATAAAAACACCTCACACATGTTATTAAAACACTTAACACCACATTATTAAAACACTCACCAACACTATTTAGAACACCTCACCACCATGTTATTAAAAACACCTCACCATGTTATTAAAAACACTCACCACCATGTATTAAAAACACACTCACCCCATGTCATTAAAAACACCTCACCACCATGTTATTAAAAACACTTAACACCACCGTTATTCAAAACACCTCACCACCACATTATTAAAAACTACACATGTTTTAAAAACACTCACCACCATGTTATTAAACACACACCACATGTTATTAAACACCTCACCCCATGTATTAAAACACCTCACCACCATGTTATTAAAACACATTTAAACCACCACGTTATTACAAAACCTCACCACACATTATTAAAACATCTCCACACGTTATTTAGAACACCTCACCACATGTTATTAAAAACACTCACACCATGTTATTAAAACACCTCCCATGTTATTAAAAACACGTCAACACCACATTATTAAAACATCTACGGCTCACAACGTTGCCATAGAGACAGGCTTGTTTTAATTGAGGATAAGTCCGTGAGCTGCCATGTTTTCATGATTTGCACCAATAATTCAAACATTTATTTTGCAAATCAATTTGTAATTTTCATGATGTTACATTTTTATATGCAATTGAAGTTGAATTGAAGCTAAAAAATAATTTTGTTTTTTCAAAAAGAAATAATCCTTCTGACATACACACGGGAGAGGTCACATAATTGGGGAGGGTACGAGGATGATCAGCATCCTGGAAAAAGGAATCTTCAGCCCAGTTTTATTTCCATTCGATTTCATTTACACATTTCTCTTTTGTTTTCGAGAGATGTAGGTGCCATTGCTTTTTTACATTGTGGTTTAATGCCATCTAAAGTTGCTTGTAGTAGGACAGACAAGGTGTGACAGGCAGATTACTTTCTCTATCAGGGGGCCATTTGTAAGACAGAGGATTTTATTGAGAATACAATAAGGACATGGTAATTATCTTGAGGGACTGACTGGGTGGCCTGCAGTTATACACACTCACCTCTAAGCTGTCTAGCCTGGGTTTGAATCCCGTTGCAGCTATAAACTGGCATCATTGTGTTTCACAGGCAGGGTGATTCATCAATGTGTATGCCGTCCCTTTGGTGGACGTTAAACTGTCGGCATTAGTTTATGGACATCAAAGATCCCGTGGCGTCCTTCATGAAGAGTAGGCAAGCTGTCACCGGCACCCTCAATAAATTGCCAATTCCTACCGGTACTACTGCTGGGAAAGCAATGGCAAACCACCCAGTAAAACCCTTGCCAAAAAACTGCTTCGGCAGCACCGACGCTCTGCAAAGAGTCTGGTACATCAGAATCAAAGATAATTATCTTGAGACTGGATGTGTTTCCAGAGGGTTAGAATTCACGATTCAGTCCAACTTGAACCAACAAATGACAATGGAATACTCTTCTTCATGAGAGTTAGTGTCGGTCTTGCATGCAAGACTTCATTTCCCAATGCAGGTTAACATACTCTTATTGGCTTTCCATTGATAGAATCTTCTGTGATGACAGTCCATTGTCTGTACTTGGACACCATCATGCCCAGTGGACGGATTGTAGGTCAAACCACATGATGGCAGTGCATCATTTCAGCTCGTGATGATGCAACACCGGTTCTCTTTGAGTCCCTTGATTTAAACATTGAGAGTACTGTAAAACATTAGAATCATGCCACAATATGGTGGCAGTTCAAGAAGCAAAAAGCACATTTGTTTGAGGATGTAAGATATCAATGAATTAAAAATGGAAAGGGGAGTTCCAACTTGGTTAGCAACTGTACTGAACAGAAAATGGTGAAATTTTCACGAATGATTGTGGATCCTCTTTGTCGAACAAAGTCCTCATCAAAGTCAGTTTATTCACAACATTTTGACAGAAGATACTCGTTTTAAAAAAAGCCATGGTTTTGTGATTCCGTCACATAATTGACAACTACGACACTCAGTCGAGCGCATACCTCCGACAGGCTGAACAGGTTACGTTTTGTATCCCACTCATAGGCCGGATCTGCATCCAGACCTGAGCCAAAGTCGAATCGGCTTGTTATTGTCACTTACCAAACTCATTCACCAAGTTTTGGCTGAATCCGTCCAAAACGTTTTGAGATATCGTGCGAAAAATTGTTTTTGGCCCTATCTCTCAATGGTGAAGAATCACTTTAAAAATTCTAGTATCCGGATTCGGATCTTCACCAAAATCGAATCAATTCGTCCTTGTCACACACCCAACCTGTCCACCAAGTTTCGTCTGAATCTGTCCATAACGTTTTGAGATGTTCCGCTCACAAACCCACATAGGTATTCCTTTTTGAGATATTCCGCTAACCCTAACCCTCACAAACAAACAAACAAATACAAAGGGGTGAAAACATAACCCCCATCCACCTTCGATGGCAGAGGTAATACGATCGATGCACTTCTGACATTTTGACACTCCCTTGGACCATCATGTCAGCACATCATTTGACATGCCACCTTCACTGTTGCACTTCTAATTACAATTTTTCATCACTGGAAAACTGTCCGAGTGATTGAAACAGACGATAGTCTGATGGAGGCTGGTTAACAGGACTGGTTAAAGAGCAACTCCCAATTTCTCTTGGCGATGTTCAGTGTGTCACATGCAGCCGAGCAGGGTAATATTCCAGTCATTATGCCGTTTGTAACAAAGTGCTCGTTTTAACTTTACTCAATATGGTTACTCAGCACTGCAGATGCATCTCCACGCAAGGTTGGCATTTTGTCAATGATGATGATGAGATCCAATTTAAGGTGTGACGGTGGATGCATTGCACCACACGGTGCTCCATCATGATGGGTTTTCCCAACTGTTGATTAGATCTCTAGATGGCAGCAGTCCATCAATCACGCGGGTGATTATATCGGTGGAGAAGCAACAATGCCCACAGGTACTTTTCCTGGTATGTGATTAGCCTGTACCCCCATGCAATGAGATACGGGGTTTTGAAATTGTTTCGGTGTGTCTCTATCCGTCTGCCCAGGGTATAAATTTTTTCTTTTTACCATTTGAGCTTTTGTCATCAAATTTTCAACAAAGCTTTATTATGAGAATATGGAGAAGGCAAGAATTTGGTCAAAAGGTCAAAGGTACCGTTTAGCATACGGCAGGAGAAGAAGTCCAAATACAAAGCCGACGGGCTTTGCATTTTCAGATGCTTTCTCGTAACTATTGGGATGTATTTATTTATACGGTATTCTTGATAAAGATTTTCGCTATACCTGTCTCATATAGTACCTGTATAAGAAGCAGCCCTGGGTCCTGTACATTGAGCTTCTTTGCAAAGAGAGCCTGAACTTAACTTTCAAAATGGCTGAGCTGAATTTGACTTGAGGCCTGCTTGAAAGGTGATTGTTGACTTTATCTATTGCAGACCCCAGCTCTGTGACGTACACAGTTCAGAACCAGGTTCGGGGTGTCAACAACTGGTCTGATCTTGCGACTGGCCTCTTGGCCATTACCTATACAGTCCAGAATCTCATTCCTGGCTTGGAGTACTCCTTCCGGGTCATAACCTCGTCAGGAAATTTCTGTAGTAAACCATCAAAACCAACATCGCTTTTCTGTTTGCCCCAAAAAGGTGGGAGATGTGATGCTATAACTTTGATTGAAGTTGTTGTTTTTCAATCAATTTTGTGTGCTCGCATTTGTTGAAGCTGCAAATTTGTTTTCTTGTATGGAGTTGTTTTAGTGGGAAAGAAAAAGTGAACATGAACCCAATGCCCTCGGCTTCTGGCGGGAGATTTTCAGCAGGAAATATAACCGTCCAAAGAATGCATCCACGAATCATTCAAATGATGTTAAATAATAATTATTAGCCACCTCATAAACTTGATTGGTGCCAATGAGCCTCCAGGAAGTTCATTTTGCACATAATGAGCGGGGGTCCACCGCATCAGCAATGCAGCGTGTCTCACACAAGCAACATACCAAAATCATAATTAAATCCCAATCAAATGTGCATCCAAGAAAATATAACATAATGGCTGTTAATCAAGTGTTTATCAGGAATTAAATTCTTCTTCTTCGTTCGTATGCAGCACAAGGCTGCGGGGTAGCATCATTGGCTAGGGGCGCAATGCAATGCCCTCTGCAAGTTAGAGCAGGAATTTGGAATTTGTTGAAGGTGCCGGCGATAGCTCACCTCTTCGCAAAGGACACAGTGGGATCTTCAACATCCATCATCTAATGCTAGCAGGCGGGATTCCCGTTTAACATCCATCCGAGGGTCGGCGCACACGTTGAAGAGTCATCCTGCTTCTGAAACACCGGGATGACAGTTTACAGCTGGGTCGGAATTCAAATCCAGGCTAGACAGCCGAGAGGCATGTATGCATACTTCTAGGCCATCCTGTGAGCCCCAGGAATTCAATAGCTAACCGTCCAAGTTTGATATATCTCCAGGTACCCACACTGTTTGTTGCAGAACCATTCTTGGAGGAGAAGCCATGTTTCTTGGAAAGACCTGACAATCTGTACGTGGCAGAAAACAGCAGCGTGCGTATTGTGTACACGTTGAACCATGTCAATGCCTCGCTGGCCTGGACCAGGTGAGACCATCACACTTCATACTGTTCCTTTTATGCCATACTTTCCAACACAGTATTTGAGGGGCTCATCCTGCTGGCCTCGCCCAACACTCGATTGCTGTTCATATACACACATTTTCAACATTTTGGGATCTTTATTTAGTGAGCATGTTTCTGTGAATGTTATTTTGTGAGAAATCAATCTTTTTCAATGTAAAATATTTATTTCAAGGATGATGATGATCACAGGAATGCACAGCACTTGTGTGAGCACTGTGAGGTATGCCATTGTTCGTGCAAAGGTTTTCATCCAGCAAGCCCCATCCTTGTGAGGTTACATGATACTAAACAATCAACTGCTTGTGACACTTCATTTTGTGACAAAGCTCTGCCCCTCATATTCTGTCTAATATCAACCAACCTTGACCAGCGAGTCGATGGGTTGATCCATCATTGTTATCCTGTGCATGCGAAGCGAAAAGCGGGGATAGGTAATCAGTCATGTCCGTCCGTCCATCTGTTTGTCTCATCAGTTTATGATTGAGGAACGACTTGTTTAAATTGAATGTTATATTTTGAACACAAATCAGAACATGAATAGGTGGACAAGTCTGCCATTTTACTGTACTTTGGCTCAGAATTCAGCCCAATCACACATGCACAGAGAAGAGTGAGATAAATTTTTTACTCTGTGTGCCTTCCTGGCAGTGAAAACAAATTGAACAAGAAGGGCACTTGGTAGAGCGCATACCTCCGCCACGTAATGCCTGATCCATGGAAACATATCGGGCCAATACATTTTTGAAATATCATGCTATACAGTACTATACAGCCGGTAGGCGGCCATGGGTCGCCGAGCATCCGATGACCTTTGACCCTGAGCTGAGTTAATCTAGTACTAAGACTTACGAAATTGCAATCGAATCGGTTAACCTGGTATGAGCAAGGGGCTTTGAATGGTCATTTTGCCCGAACAATGCACTCATTGACCTTTGACCCTGACTTAGCCGAGATGGTCAATATGTCCTGAAGCAAAGTTGTAGTACCCATTGAGTACTCTGTACCTATGAACTTTCATTCATATCGGTTAACCCGTGTAGGAGCAAGGGGGATTTGAATGGTCATTTTGCCCGAAAAATGCACTCATTGACCTTTGACCCCTGACCTAGCCAAGATAGGTCAATGTCCTGAAGCACAGTTGTAGTACTCATTGAGTACTATGTACCTATGAACTTTCATTCATATCGGTTAATCCGTGTAGGAGCAAGGGGGATTTGAATGGTCATTTTGCCGAACAATGCACTCATTGACCTTTGACCCCTGACTTAGCCGAGATAGGTCAATATGTCCTGAAGCAAAGTTGTAGTACTCATTGAGTACTCTGTACCTATGAACTTTCATTCGTATCGGTTAATCGGTGTAGGAGCAAGGGTGCCTTGAATGGTAATTTCCCCCGAAAAATGCACTTATTGACCTTTGACCCCTGACCTACTCGAGATAGGTCATTATGCAAATGAGCAAAGTTGTAGTTCTCATTACGTTCTATAAGCATGTAAAGATTCATTCGATTCGGTTCAACCGTCTTGGAGCTAGTGTACTTTGAATTTTCAGCGGGAATGCTCCATGGCCCTCGGACACCCAAGTTGAGAGGGTTACCATTTAGAAACTATAAGATATAGAACAAATGGATGTCATATAGCGGATAGAGAATCACCTTAAGATTATGCATATCGAATCTCATCGAGTTCCATCTACTGATAACTACTCGGTATCAATTTGAATGAAAAGTACTGAAAATGCGGTTTGATATCGGAAATCCCAAAGTTCGAGGGGTGCTGTGGGTGAACAAAGATCTAAATCGAAAATCCGGCTTGATCGTTTGTGCACAATGTATTCCAGACGATTAGTGTGAATTTTCATGACCATCGACCATAACCCTAGGAGGAGTAGCATTTGGCGCGAAGGCACCTCCAGCTCTCGCATATTATCGATTTTTGCACTAATTGACCTTTGACCCCTGACCTAAGCGAAATCGGTCAATATGTCCTGAGGCAAAGTTGTAGTACTCATTGAGTACCATGAACCTGCAAAGTTTCATTCGTATCGATGCACTCACCTGGTCGCTAGGGGCCTTCATTTTTCGCCAATTTTCGCGCATACCCTAATTGTAGGGGGCGCTGCGGGTAAAGATTCCATATATCACAAAAACCGGAATATATTTGATAGAGCATCACCTGTAGATCATTCGTGCCAAATTTCATAACCTACGTGGATAATGGCTTTCGGAATTGATTTCGCGTGAACGGTACCGATTTTGAAGGTTTTTCGGTTGTTGCTAGGGAACCAAAGCGTCCCTAGCAACCATCACAATTTCCAAAGCACGAGGTCATAAGATGTACCTACCACCCGAGTTTGGTCAAAATCCGCCACGTTTACTACCATTATGCCTGAATGACAAACGAACAAACATCCAAACAAACAAACAGACAGAATTACTGACAATAAGGGTCACCGATTTCGGCGACCCAACAGAAAGGGGTGAAAACATAGCCTGTTTCACCTTCGGTGGCGGAGGTAATAATTCCAAACAGGAAACTTACTGTTTTTAAGGATGCCATAAAGGACTCAAACAACACGCACGAATAACTAATGTAACGTGTTATGTAGGGTGGTGTCATAGACGCTGGGGAAAATGGCAGCAAAACCCAGAATTAATTAATTTATATGCCTTTAAACCTTTATTTAAACCTTTATTTAAACCTTTATTTAAACCTTTATTTAAACCTTTATTTAAATTGAATGATATACTTGAAGATGAGAACACAAATCACCTTCATAATACTTCCAAGAACTTGATAAATATACCATGAGAGGACATGGCATATGTGTTTTGGGGGTGAAGAAGAGATCACCAATGTCAATGTATTTATTTATTTATTTTATTTATTCATACGCAGCCTGTGGCTGCTTGGCTGCATCATTTCCTGGGGGTGCAGCTGTGCCATTGATGCAATGCCACTCTTACCAACACGCCAGTACTCATTTTGCCGCCCTCAAAAGGATGACGGGCGGAATCAACCTTACCTGGTGTTGATTCAACAGCTCAACAGGGGTTTGAACTCAAGACCCTAGGATCTTAAGCCAACTGCCTTCAATATTCAGGCAGCACCAGGCCTTGGCTATGTACGATGCTGATGGACACCGCATTTTGTGGTGATCAATCAAGACTCCATCTCGTAAATTGCGACTCAACGTTGTTTTATTCCAGTGTGGTTGGTGTATGAGACTGCTTCAGTAGTGCTAAGCCTCTGAATTAAAAAAAAGTGATCTTTAAAAACGTTATTTTATTAAAATTGAAGTCCAGTACAGCAGGGCCTTACCGTACGTGGGGCCCCCCCTTCGTGGATTAGCTCTGTCGTGATGAATTTATTGAGGCAATGTTTGCGTATTGCGGTCAATGCGCTCAAATAATCACAAGTTGGTGAACTATCTTCCACGTTTATTCACCTAATTAACATGGACCTAACAGCTTGCACAATAACCCTCTCAAATCCCCCTACCATCATCAACCCCATCATCTCCATCACCTCGTCTTTATGGTCACCATCATCAACATCGCCATTGCATTATTGGATCAAGTTTATCATCATCGTTATTATTATTAAAGGTATGTTTAATGATATTAATAACTCAAGGAAATTAACTTTATTTTTATGTTTTTAAAACAGGAAAACAAGCCTGGTGTTAGCTTAACGGTTAAGGAGGCTGGCTTCAGATCTTCGGGTCTTGAGTTTGAGCTCCTGCCGTGCGGTTAAATAACACCAGGTAGGTTGACTCTTGTCATCCTTTCAAGGTCGGTAGAACGGAGTACCATCTTGCTGTTAACAGGGGCACTGCATCAGCGGCACAGCTGCGCTCCCAGCAGTGATGCAACCAGTCGCCACAGGCTGCATACGAAATGATAATCAGGAAAAGAATAGTTCATTTTATGTTCTTAATAACCCTTTTATTCATGAAAATAAATAGCACAAAAACGATGCGCAAACATGCTAATTAAGGGAACAGTTTGGGCAAATTTTAAAGTTGAAGTCCCAAACTCTATTTCCCCCCATTACCCCCTAAGTTTGTGGATTTGCAGTTCATGGGTATTTTCAAGAATGTAACCCCTGCGAATGGCAAGGCCCTCCTGTATATAGCTGAACACTGCGCTGGTTATCGTGTTCTATGAACTCTCTCTCTCTCTCTTTCAAACTGTGTTTGGGTATGGAGATCTCAAGTCACTCTGCTGAGCTCAACAAGAGTCGGGGCACACCAAGTTGGTCGTCATTTTTTGTGTGTTTTTTTTGTGGAGATACTAGATAGCCCCTAAAACCACAACCTTGGCTGATCTGTCCATCACACCAATATGTGCCATCTTCGATCTTTCAAGCAGATGCAGTGTGTTTGACGTGACATGGCACATATATTTCCTTATTTTCATTATAATCGGTTATTACGATTAAGGGATTCGACACTTTCTGTACAAGGTTTTTAAAGCTTCTGTATGTAGACTCTAATTGTGTGTCTGAAATATTGTATGCCGACAATGTGGCAGGATACAGTGTCATGTGAAAACTGCTGATGAGTGGCAATCTCAGGCCTTGTTGAGGACTGTCAGGACAGTCTCAAGGTACGCATACTCACCTATGAGCTGTCTGGCCTGGGTTTGAATCTCAGCCCAGCTATAAACTGCCATCCTGGTGTTTCACAGGCAGGGCGAGGCATCGATGTGTGGTCTGTCCCTCGGATGGACGTTAACCGGGGCGTCCCGTCTGCCGACATTAGTGTCAGACGTTAAAGATCCCACAGTGTCCTTCGTAAAGAGCCGGCACCATGAACAAATTATAAGTTCCTGCTCCAAACTACATGGTCCACTGCTACGATTTTAATTTATATTATAAATATGGTAACATTTTAGATAACCACACTAAGTATGAAGGAAATGACATTCTGTCAGTACAGGTATGAAATCCCTTTATGCACACACATCCTATCAGTACGATTGTCCCATGAGAGGTAGATTTTGTTCGAAGTCATTTGAACCCTTCCAAGTTGTTAAGTGCGCAACGTTTCACACCATATTCCCTCATTGTTGTTTACAACACATCTTAATCCTGCAAATGGGAAATCTTCAAGCTAAAAACAGACCTGTGGATGAGCTATTCTTGTGCTCCTTGACCTCAGCACGGACCATTGTTGCATAAGATGAGGAGCTACCAGTCCACAACGATAGAAGCTCACACTAAAGGACATGTTCTCACCCATACGTACCTTATTATTTGCATGCGCTGCTTTTGGGCAATTCGCTCTGCCCTCCCTCATCCCCAAAATAAGAATGTGAACTATATTGCCAAAAGTAATGGGACAGCACACTCAAACTTGAAATGAACCATCCAAAGCCGCACGTGCCTATTTTCCCACCCTGCTAAGTAACATGTACTTTATAGTGTTGAAACTCAGTTGTAATCAAGATGAGTAAAGAGCTGACTGACCTTCAAGACGGAATGGTTATTGAGTGCCAGAGGATCGTGACATTTCCATCGCACTGAACCATCTGAAGTCACCTATGGGTAACGTCCTTTGGAAAAGGAAGACGACGGGTCCTGCCAATGTTAAGAATAGAACAGGCGTAAGACAAAATTATTGACATATTGCAGGAGAAGAACCTTACAAGGTGTAATCGCACCATGCTCTGGCTGACATGTATCAAGATTTTCTCACATCTATATATAATGGAGGGAGAGTGCAGTGTGTTGTATGTATGACGTATATACTCTACCGGTCGAAAGCTTTAGAACACAGCCATTTTTCCAGTTTTTACTGAAATTTAATCAGTTTAATGTTTCAATGTACTCTGAAATTAAAGCATAGAACAAATAAACAATTGCAGATAAAAAAGACATCATGGAATCGTTTTGTTGAATAAAATTTAATCTAAATTTTTGACTCATCAAAGTTGCCACCTTTTGCAAATATAACAGCCGAACATACTCGTGGCATTCTTTCTACAATGGAAATCAAATATTGTTTGAAAAGTCTTCCAACACTGTTGCAGAAGTTCCACAAATGTGTTGCACTTGCAGGTTGCTTTGCTTTCACCCTTCTGTCCAGTTCGTCCCAAACCAGCTCGATGGGGTTTAAGTCTGGAGACTGTGCTGGCCATTCCATGATTCGAAGCCTACCCTTGTTCTTTTCTTCTAAGGTGGTTCTGACGTAGCCTGGAGGTATGTTTTGGGTCGATCCTGCTGTTGAATGAACCCCTGACCAACTACGTAGACCAGAGGGTATTGCATGGCGCTGCAAAATGCTGGTAGTAGCCCTTTTGGTTCAGGGTGCCAGTCACTCTTGCAAGTCGCCGACTCTGGATCCAGCAAAAGAGCCCCAGATCATCACGCTCCTCCTCCATGTTTGAAGTTGTGTCACACACTGAGGAACCATCCTTTCGCGTACTTGACGGGTACAAAAACCCTGCGTGATGAACCGCAAATTTCAAATTTTGATTCATCGTCCATAAGACCTTCTTCAGTTTTCATTAGTCCACTGGCGGTACTTCATGGCCCAGGCAAGCCTCTTTTTCTTATTTTGCCATCTTAGCAATGGCTTTCTTGCTGCCACTCGACCTGTCAAACCTGCAGCTCGAGTCTTCTCTTCACAGTTGAAACTGAGACTTCCTTACTTCGACCAGTGTTAAGCTGTGCTTGAAGCTGCTCTCTTGTGAGCCGCCTATCACGCAAGATGTTGACTCTTAGAAACTTG
>CM068959.1:89206966-89229902 GCA_035128595.1 Eptatretus atami
AGTCTGTTCCAACACTGCTTTTATACAGACAGGGTTTGTCACTAATCAACAAAAGTTGGGACACCTGATGGAATTGTTTGCATCAACTTTCAAGGCTTAATTTACTTCCATTGCTGCACTGCAGTTGCTAACCCATTACTTGCTCCCTGAAAAGGGCCTTTCATAACAACTCTGAAATTTACATTATTTTTCAGTTTTTGGTAACCTAAACTTTTTTGTTAACCTCTGGCGCAATTTACTGCTTAGATTTGTACCATTTCAGGTTATTCACTGGACTTGAACTGCTTAAATTTCAGTAAAAACTGAAAAATGGGGCTGTTCTAAAACTTTTGACCGGTCGTGTTTTTGTACGTTTCATCTACCCCTCCGAGAGGATTTGACCGAAGAAGCTGAAGCATTCAGGGATTAATGAGGGTACACTGAAATTGTGCATGTGCAAGTTTCATTTGATTCCATCAAGTTTTTAAAAAAGAAACAAAAAATTCCACCCATCTTGGTATTTTCTTCCTTTTGGGAGGAAAAAAAGGGGGGGGGGAAGGAGGAGTTATGGGTGCAGTTTGAATTATTTGATCAATACTGTACAACTACGATGTATTACATATGCAGATAAGCAGTCCGCATGTTTTTGCTTCATATGCGTAACCAGGTTATTTTTTATTTATTTTCGGGAGTGATTGAAGCAGCTGTCTGTTACTTATACACTGCCCAATAAAGGGATGTGTCAGATGAACGTGTTGCATGCTTGGAACAAGATAGGGTGGGTACTGTTCTATGGTATTAATAATCATAAAGATAATAAAATGACCACCTGTCCACTCCCGCAGGGAGCGGGTGCTTCAGGTAGTGTTGATGAAGGATTGTACCTGTTGCCAAAATCTGATCAACACCCTTAATCACAAGTCTGAATGTTGTGTGCCAGTACTGATGTATCATTGCACGGCAATAAACAAACACTTGATGGGACTGAAAGAACATAGCAGTGGGGTTCACAAGAAATAATTGTGAAGTTACTGTCACCGTCTGTAAAATAGTCCTGCGTTGATCCAGGAATTTGAATGGTTGATCACACTCACTCGGTGTTTCTGCACTGCTGGTGACTCACTACGGCAGCACATCATGTGAAGCCCCCAGCACATTGTTCGAGTGTAAAGTGGTGTGACTTGTGCTATGTTGAAGGTTTAAGTGATTTATGCCACTGTAGAGTTCCTGTTACCTCTCACAATACATTGCATATGTCCGATTCAATCATGGTATGTTTGCAGCAGGAGCTGCGTGTGCCTTCCAGAGACAGTTATTTGCAGACGTTGCCATTCTAGGAACACCCACGAGGCTCTCTTGATGGACATGTTAATCCGTGCAGCCTCTGCATTGAGTGCAGCTTCGGTACTGACCAATGCAGCAGAGCTCGTATCAGTATATCAGATATACTGATATAATAATAATAATAATAATAATATTGTAGAATGTAGATCAACCAAAGGTAATATGACCTCAATGAAATCCTGTATCTATATAAGTATCTGATTGCTCCAATGATTCCTCACATTACAGTCAGTTGTAGTTTGGTGTCATGTCGTGTTTTTACGTTAAAAGTATATACATTTAAATAAATCACCTCTTTCTTTCTCTCCCTGGCTGTTAGTTTCAGGTAGTGGTACTATGAGTGGAGAAAAGCACTCAAAAGCTGCATTTTTTAAGCTATTTCACTATTCTATGAACACCACTGGCACAGCCGTGCCCCCAGCGAATTATGTGCGACCGTAGCCATGTGCTGCATACAAAAGAAAAAGAAGAAGGCAATTTTATGAAATCATTACCTTTTTTTTAACAGAAACATGTTGACAGCAGCCATTTGGTTCATCTACATCTGGCATTATCTCCCACCAACTACGGCTTTTATGTTTTCATGTTTGACTGTGAGTTCATGTGGTGGGAGTTTCTGCTGAGTCCAAAACTTTCTTTGACCTTGCAGTAATGGGTCTAGCAGTTCTTCTCAACCACCTATTTGCCGCCAACCATATAAACTTTCATGCCGTAGAATGTTGGTGCATTTCATCTGTCTATTCATTCGTTTCTTTTTAGGGTGGGTATAAAATAGAAACTCCCTTCTAATAGTATATTTATGGAAACAATAAGTGGTACAATAAGTATGTTGCAAGAAATGGTGACATTGTATTAATATTTGCCTGTGGGTGGTTGACTGCCCACCTGTTTGGGAAGCGTTTTCATTATTTTTGCACCTTGATACTCAAGCTACCACAAGATATTCAGCTGCGGGCCTTCGCACCTTGCTACCAATCTGCTTGAGAGCCCAAATCTGCTTGAGAGTTAGTGTAAAATCACTAACTGATTTGGGATGTTCATTTGTGGTTAGAACAGTTATTGAGTGATCAAAAAAATTCTGCTTGAAGATATGTCATATATATCTATCTATATATTACTAAAACTCTCATCTTGTATATATGTATGTATGTATGTATGTATGTATGTTCCCGAAATACAGCCACAACGGTACACGATAGCGCAAACATTTTCGTGCCACCTTACTCATCATTCTCCTGCGGTGTGCAGTATCAAGTTTCGTTCAAATCGGGCAACGAAAAAAATTATTTAAAAAAATCAATTTCCGATTCAGTCAAGTACTCTTCGGGAGTATTTGATCAATGCAAACAACCTCAGCGGTATAGTTCGCTGGAGCTATCTTTTTTTTTCTTGAAATGACTTTTTTTCATCAACTGCTGTCACAATGGGTTCATGGGTCATCTAGTCTAAGATATAAAGCTTTTTCTAACTACTGACTCACTGACTGATATTAAAGATCGGGACCTTCTGGGTGACATAGAAAGCTGAAATTTTGCGCACTGATGGACGTCGAAGCCGACACACCAGAAAAAGAAATATATCACAGAACCATCGGAAAGCATCCGTAAATGAAAACATCAAACATTGAAAATAAATAAATGAAAAAACTAAATGCAGGTAAGCAACCCAAGATAATGGGGAAGCACGGTAATTTTGCGCGCTGATAGTCATCGAAGCCGATACACCAGAAAAATCACAGAACCGTCAGAAAGCATCTGTAAATGAAAATATAAATAAATGATAAAAAAGAAAGAAAATAAATAAATGAAAAATCAAATGCAGGTGAGCAACCTGAGCCATATACATATATATATATATATATATATATATATATATATATATATATATAATACATACAGGGTGTGCCAAAGAAATATACAACTTTTCATCTTGCAAAGAGGATGGTCATAACATATATTTTTAAAAAAGATATATGGCTGGATAGAAGACTGAAAGGTTGAAGTTTATTGTACCAATGTCAAAATTGCCACCAAATTGAAATTTTTTATAGAATCGTCGTTTTCTTTTAGACCACATGTTCGACGTAGGCTCCACGTTGTCCGATCACTGCCTGCAAACGCGTTGTCATGTTCTCCATCACTTTGGGAAACGTTTCCTGAGGAATGTTTTGGATTTCTCGGTGGATTTTTCCTTCAGCTGATCAAGAGTCTGAGGCCTAGGGTTTCCATAGATCCTGTCCTTCAGATACCCCCACAAGAAGAAGTCTGGAGGAGTAAGGTCAGGGGAGTACGGTGGCCACTCAACGTCTTCGTAGAGGGAGATAAAGCGGCCCTCAAAATGTTGGTTGAGAAAACGCCTTGTTTGGAAAGGCATTAATGTCTTGGCGAAGGATCCTCTGAACGGTGCTCTTCTGAATGTTTGTCTCGGCAGAAAGTCGTCGAATCGATTTTTTTGGACTCTGAACGACCGGTCGCCTGTCTCACCATTTCCACATTTTCTTCACTACGACCTGTCCTCTTCCGACCACTGTGACCCTTGTGAAGGTCACAGATGGTCCCCGCATTGGTAAACTTTGCGATGGTGCACTTTATTGTCCGAAAGTTTGGTGCATGGCGCAAGTGGATACCGAAATGTCTCGAGTAAAGACGTTGCACTGTATGACACTTTTCGTCTGGTGCCAAAGTTCAACAATTTTCGTCCGTTGTTGTGCGGCAGTCTTGGCATTTTTCTGCCGCTTGCTTGGTATCAACATAAACTTCAGGGTCTCTGCAACAAGAAATAGCATTAGTGACAAAATTACTGCCTTTTTAGGATCAAACGAAGCTTTTAAAAGTTGTATATTTTTTGGGACACCCTATATATATATATATATATATATATATATATATATATATACATACATACATACACACACCATATATATATATATATATTATTGTTATTGTTGTGGGGGTAGATGTAAGAATTTAATAGGGAAGTCGAGCATTGTGTGAGTTGCTTGGTCGTGGACGATACAAGCATCTTGATAGAACTAAGTTAGGGAACCTGTGAGCTTCAGTGTTTACGTGTCACCACACGAGGGGTGGTGCAGTGTTAATTAGCCTAGGGAGTAAAAATAAGTTCCCCAGTACGTGATTGCCCTCTGTGATTTTCCCGATGTTTTTTATATTACAAGCCAGGCCATAAAGCTGGGAAACATGTCCCTGAAATGACAACAAACAGGAAGCCCCGCTTTCCCGGGTTTGGGGGTCAGCAGGCTACGCCCCGGAGGTGGAGGATATAGGGCGCATTGCAGAGGACGTGGGATGTTCCTACTGCATGGGACGAGAGAGGGAAGTGATCGAAGAGACAGTGGAGGCTGGCACATCGCACAGGTGGATTGTGGAAGGCTTCCGTCGGCAGAGCACACACGCGAGGTCGGTGTGAGGACCACACGAGGCAGGTGGCGCCTTTGGAAGAGGAAGGCTGGCACGTTTTGAGCCTTCGTGTGGAAAGCTGCTTGCGGATTTCCTGGCGTATGTCTGTCCGGTTACGAGTGACGGTGCCATTTTTGTGCGCGTGTTCTGTGACAAGTGAAGCACCATTTTGCCTGCTTGTGCACGTGCCGGTGGAGGCGCCTCCATTCCGGGTTTGACGGAGATCAGCTCTGGTCCCATCTGAGTACCAGTCTACTTCCAAAGGGGGGGGGGGGGAGGTCACAAAGGCCTCGCCTCCACATCCTCTTCATTGTGGTTAACTGGGCTGCAAGCGTAATTGTTTGTACACTGCAACCATATCCTGATGTAATTATGTTACTTTTATGCCTCACGTTGGAACTCATTTGAAACCATTGGGTCAATGTGATAGCATTTATGGTGGATTATGATGGGGGTGTTTTCACATTTGTGTATCATTGGCCGCACATCAGGGGGCCGCACTTTGGGCCACCAGTGGCACGCCAGTAGCTCGCGGGCCGTGCAATGAAGAACAGGTTTTTAAATTGTCTCAGACGTGGCAATAAATGTGAATTGTTGATCCCAGCTTGCCGGCTCGATGACAGAAGATGCCATTTGAATTTTACCCTCTCCATCTCGACCCTGTTTGGAATCCCGTGTGGGCACGGGCAACTTGCTTATTCAAAGAAAGCTGTAAATCAGAATTGAGTGAATCTGAGGTCCTGTAATCGGTAGAGGAGTAGAGTGGAAGCATCTGCAGAGTAATGGATAGGATTAGTTGTAGCAGACAGTCTATGCCATTGATGAAGAGCAGAAAGGTGGGTGAAACGATTGAACCTTGAGGGACACCATGGTTGATGGAGCAATTCTCGGAGAGGGCGCCGTGTACACACGCAAAGATGGAATGCCCTCTGAGAAAGCTATCAATCCAGAAACCAGTAGTATGGAGAATTCAAAACATAGATAGTTTGGTGATGAGGCCTTTACGCGAGACCTTGCCAAAGGCCTTGCTTATGTCAAGCACAACCACACCGCCCTCACCGGGTGATCCTAGACTCGAGGAACCACTCGCTGTTCGTGTTCCAGTATTATTGACAGCATCTCTTTTCCTTACTCGCATCCTATTTCATTTTGCTCTCATATAATGTTTGTTATAACTATGAGCTTGTACTTTTTACAAATATTTTGGTGTAGGTAAAAGTGATGGAAACTTTGAGCATAGCAATACATTTTGTGTGCTTTTATAGTTCTGTTATATTTGCAAACGGGCATCTTCTTGTTCTTCTTCTTTCGAATGCTACACATGGCTGCGAGTAGCATCGTTGGCTGAGGGCACGGCCGTGCCTCTGATGCAGTGCCCTCTGTAGGTTAGAGCAGGAATTTGTATTTTTAACATTTGTTGGCGATGAATCATCAGTGGGCACTCCACTATAATGGGGATTGGGGGGATATGGAGGTAGCAGCTTGGAGCACACTGTCTTTCAGATGGGATGGAAAGCCGGCTATCCCCTTTGTTATCATGTAGATGTAAATGCCTATTGTGATTGCGAGATGCACTTTTGGCTTTGTTTTTCCTCGAAAGCAAGTACGAGATGTTCCACCTTTGGGGAGGAGGACCTGGGGAGGTGGAGGTGAGGGGGTTTAGCCACATTCATATCCCCCTTACAGCCTCTCTCTAACCCGACTGCATTATCTCTCATAAAGTCAGGAGTCCTTGTAGCCAATTTCAGTCTTCCATTTATGACATCGCACGAGGCCAGATTGTGGGAAATAATTAAATCCCACGGCAAATACAAATAAACATGATTTTAGTAACAAAGCATACGTGAGCAGAATGTTTTCTAACAGCGGCCCTCTTCCCAATTGTATTCCTCATTTTTAATATCGCACTGCCGTGGCGATATGTTATTGGACTAGTAGCGGATCGGCGCCGTAAATGAGTTTCATCATCTGTGGTTGTCATGGGGAAGTTTATTGAACTCGTATCTCAGAGAGGAACTTCATCGATTTCACTTCCGTTGAAGATTCCTCAATTCATGGAAAAATATAAAATATTTAAAACTCTGATTTAAGTACACAAGTTATTTCTGGGGAAAAACTGTTTCTTGATCATAAAGAAGTCTTATTGGAGTGGAGGCATATGATTTTTTTTATCATAAATATATCATGATATGGGATTTTGGATTTATTTTATTATTTTTATTTTTTGGTGTTTAAGCATTGGAACGTACTTGGTGATCTATATCTCGCGTTGTTACCCCTACAAGCAAACATTTAAGTTCATGTTCTGTTGTGTCTTGTCGGTTATGTTCAGGAAGTTGCTTTGTGTTGGGAATAAAGCAGGCTGTCTTGGAAAAAAAAATTCCCAACATAACGGATTACCTTCTAGTTTCATGACCTCCACCACCGAAGGTGAACGGAGGTTTCATTTTTCACCCCTGTTTGTCTGTCTGTGAGCAGGATAACTCAACAGGATATGCCACGGAATTTTCGACGAAACTTGGTGGACAGGTTGGGTGTGTGAGACATGAAGATTCGATTTTGGTGAAGATCTGGATCCGGATCCAAGAAATTTTAATGCTTATTCACTAATTGAAAGATAGGCTAAAATCGATGTCAAGCAGGATATCTTCAAACGTTTCAGAAAGATTCGGACAGAGCTGTGTGGACAGGTGGGATGTTTGACTAGGATGAATTGATTTGATTTTGGTGAAGATTTGAATCAGGATACGGATTCGAGAATTTTTTTATTTTTCAAGTGATTCTTCAGCATTGAGAGATAGACCCAAAAACTATGTGTTGTTCTTCTTTCGGCTGCTCCCATTAGGGGTCGCCACAGCGGATCATCCGTTATGATCCGCATACTGATTTGGCACAGGTTTTACGCCGGATGCCCTTCCTGACGCAACCCTGGTCGCCTCTTACGACACAGGGAATAAGCATTGGGTTTCGCCATGATTCCGGGCTGCCCTACACCCTCTCATAGCGCAGCCCAGCGCAAAGCACCCGTCCTCAAGCGATCCTCCAACCCAAGCCTCTGAGTAGCCGGATTACAGGCGCACACCACTACGCCCGGTACCCAAAACTATGTATAGCATGATATTTCAAAAAGTTGTGGACGAGTTATGACAAAACTATGTGGATGAGTTGGTTAGGTGACAAGAACAAGCTGATTCAATTTTGGTTCAGATCCAACCTATCCATCCATCCATCCATCCATCGGGACCACACTCTGTGCAGAGCGTTGGTGCTGCCGAAGCAGTCTCCTTGGCTATTGGGCACAATCCTGGATGGGTCACCACTCCGACACAAGCTCCCAGCAAGCTGGTACTCATTTTGCCAACCTCAGAAGGATGACAGGCAGAGTCAACCCCACCTGTTAATAATTCAACAGCCGAGTGGGATTTGAACTCAGGATCCAAGGAATCCCAAGGCCACCACCCGAACCATTAAGCCAACACCAAGCATCTGACCTATCAGTGGGAAACAAACGTAAAACTGTTCAGCCTGGTGGAGGTATGCGCTCTACCGAGTGCCGTTGTAGTTTTTATCACTTCATTTGACACTATTCTAGTTCCTGTACAATGTTCTTATGTTCTCTTTGTTTATCATTGTTGCTGATTGAATGTTGTTACTCTGATGCCGATGTCAGTGATCCCAACTCCTCTCCTTGCATTCTTTCTCTCCCCACCAATTTACTCCTGGCCAAATGTTTGCCCCATCCGTCCCCCTGCCCATCCCTGATGTGTGCATGACAGAGACAACCACCCTGTTGTGTTGCACAATGATGGATACAGCCTGCACATGGATGATAGGGATGGTGAGGGAGATCGTGTGACACTCGAGGTGGCACGTGTGACTCGGAACCACACAGGGATGTACACATGCAGAGTGCAGAACTGCCACGGCCAGAGCAGCTGTGACGTTGGCTTGTACCTTGCTGGTAGTTAATATTATTCATATTATTATATTGTTGTTATTATTATTCCATACAAAGTAACAACCTAAATATTTAGGTCACATTGGGATAAAGAGAAACAGAAGTTTTGTAACTTCCAGGACCATATTAATCCACTTATTCAAGATGAGCCTGAATCTCCAACGCATCCTTTTGTGGTTGTGGTTTGCAACACATTCAGTACAGTAATTCCTCACTCAACATGGTAAATGCATTCCTGAAAAGTACTGTGTTAAGCGAAATCACGTAGTGTGAAAACAATTTTACCATTAGAAATCATGTAAAAGGTGAGGATTGCACGTGAGATGGAGCAGGAGAGAGATGGAGACAACGTTTTGTTAGATCTGGTGTTCAATCCAGGTACTCACCAGACTTTCCGTGTCTTCCAATTTGGGTCGTTCGTGTCCGACTTATTTTCGTAGCACTTAAAGGGGTGAGCACCCTTTTGCAACTTGCTTTGATTTTATCGGAATTTGCACTGATTGCTCTTGATGCGGATTTGGTGCAAGACCGAGAGTGCGTCGTTTGGCCGCACCACGTTCACCTTTTTCACGTCGCTCTGATACTTCTAATTTAACATGCAGTGAAGTGGATTTCATTCATTTTTAGCTCGCCTGTTCGAAGAACAGAGAGCTATAGCGATACCCCCGGGATACGGTGTCGCGTGAGCGTCAGCGTGAGCGTCAGCGTCAGCGTCAGCGTCAGAATGTTAAAGTTTTTGGTGCAAGTTATTTCTTTCTAATGTTTTTATCTACCAAACTATTTTTTACTGATTACAATATACAAATACATATATTGCTTTAAAATTATTGGATCAGACTTCACTGCAATGCTTTATAAAAAATATTATTAGACTAGTCTTTAACAACAGAAAAAGTATAAACAGGCGAGCATTGGGTGGCTTTGACACCAACTCTCTGGTTTATCTTGCTCACAGAAGAACGAACATCAATGCTCGGTCGCTTACCACTCATGGTTTCAATGGGTGGCACTCGTAAACCCCGATAAAAAGTTATGACGGTCAAGGACATGTCGCACAGCGAGATAGCAGGGCAAAGGAGTGAGATGAGAGTTGTATTGTTCCATGCAGCGCAAGAAAGGTCGTCGACTACCTCTCAGAAACAGCCTTGTAACGGTCACCTTCCATAGTGTGCAAAAAGTGTTCCCTAATAGCAAAAAAACCGCGTTATAGCGAAATTGCATTGTGTGAAACCGTGTTAAGCGAGGAATTGTTCTGCTTATTTAAGCGAGGAATCTGACTGTTATTAGATGTATGACTTTTGAATGTGGTTTGTTTTTTTGGGGCTCCGCATTGTGATTATATTTTCTGACTGAGGCTTGTGACTTCCCCTGAACGTGGTGGCTGGTTGTGTTGTACGTGCACTGCTCGGTGGATCTTCCCCTGCCACGTTCCGTGACGTTAAACATTGTGAATTGGTTATAACACGTAGTTATTCTCACCATCGATGTGTAAATGTTTAAATCGATGCTCTATAAGTTTATATGATGCAATCAGACTCTTTATTAACATTGTGTACAAAGACCAAACCAGCTGATTGAAGAAGTTCTTTTCAGTACAACGTTGTGAGAATCACATTCATCAGTGAGATGGAAACTGGTGTTTCCAACAATATTGTTGTGTGTTTTTGATTTAATGTGATGCCATATGTACCTGATTTGATTGAATAATATTTTTGTATCGGTACTGAGAACATTCAGTTCCACAGTCAAATTTAATGTGGCAACGGAGGCTTACATGACCTGTGATACGCATAGCAATGGGATGGTCTGTTTTAGCATTCACATTTGAGCGCTTACATCGTTAAGCTGGGATCCCTGCTTCGTTTCAAGTCCCATATATTGTGTTTATTTATCCAACGTCGACTCACTTTGTGTAAATTAATGTAAAACTAGAACATTACTCAGTAGAGCGCAAACCTCCGCCAGGCTGAACAGTTTACGTTTTGTGTCCCACTGATGTGCCGGATCTGGATCCAGACCTGCAAAATCTAATCGACTTGTTCTCGTCACCCAACGAACTTGTCTACCTTGTTCCGTCCAAACCCATCCACAACTTTTTTGAGATAACATTGCTGTACTGTTTATCGTTTTGGCCCTGTCTCTCAATTGTGAAGAATCACGTGAGAACTTCTCATACCTGGATCCGGATCTTCACCAGAATCGGATTGATTCGTCCTTTTCACACACCCAACCTGCGCTCCAAGTTTCGTTTGAATCAGTCCATCACATGTTGAGATATGCTGCTCACAATCAGGCAGACGGACAAACAAATAGGGGCGAAAAGATAACTTCCGTCCACCTTTGGTGGCGAGGTAAAAATGGGTTACCATATGATTTGGAAAATACATTTATATCCATTGCTGTAAACAGTCCAGTGAACTCGGGGTGTGTAATGTGGCCATCACCTAGCTTCGATGCCGTCTACCATCCCTCCTTGTGTGGCTTCCCTCAGAACCACCACATTTTGAAGACATCATGGAAGATGTGGAAGCAGTTTGTGGACAGACAGCTCGCCTCACGGTGGTTGTTGAGGGAAGACCACTACCAGATGTTCTGTGGTTTAAAGTAAGCCCCAAGTAATTGCTTGCATAAGTGAGATGGCTGAAGCCTAAAGTTTACTTGAATAGTTATTTTCATTTTGATACAGTTAAGGTTACATTCTTCAACATGATTCCTTTATTTATTGGCATGCTTGTTGTCAATATTCACAATAGGACACTGGAATACTAAAGAGAGGGCAACATGGGGACCCCTTATCGACTTGGCTCGATGGGCTACAGTTTACGTTTTGTATCCCACTGATAGGCCGGATTTGCATTCGGACCTGAACTGAAATCCAATCGGCTTGTTCTCGTCACCTACCCAACTCAGACACCAAAGTTTTGTCATAATCTGTCCACAACTTTTTTGAAATATCAAGCTATATAGTAACTCGATTTTGGCCCTATCTCTCAATGGTGAAGATCACGAAAAATAAATAAATAATTATTCCATCTGGATCCGGATCTGGATCGTCACCAAAATTGAATCAATTCGTCCTTGTCAAACACTCAACCTGTCCGCCAGGTGTTGTCGTAATCCGTGCAGAACTTTTTGAGATATCGTGATATGTATAGGTTTTGGCCCTACGCCTTAATGGTGAAGAATCTCTTTGAAAAAAAAATTCTCGTATCCAGATCCAGATCTTCATCAAAATCTAATCAATTCGTCCTTGAAACACACCCCAACCTATTCACTGAGTTTCGTCCGAACCCGTCCATTACATTTTGAGATATCCTGCTCATAGACATACAGACAAACACCGACAAACGGGAGAAAACTTCACCTCCATCCACTTCCGGTGGCGGAGGTACAATAACCAAAACAAAATCCTAACGCTGCATTGAAACAAAACTGCAAGTCGTAATAAGAGAATGAACACAATGTAAGAAGTTTGCTATCTCTACATTTTGGGAACATGCATGCGGAGAGTTGGTTCACTTATTTTGTTGCAGTACATCATATCACAAAACAACTGTGGCCTCTTCGAAGAGAAACGTAATGGCGTGAATTCACACGTCCCTTGAGTGCATTATCGGTTTTCTCTGTTACCTATGCTCCTGCTTGGATATAGTGTTAGAAACAGTTAAGTCCTGTAGTTGGGTTGATATTGTTAAATTGTTGTTTTACAATACTCAGTTCTTCAAGGCCCACCCAGGCCCTCCTCGTACCTGCAGTGTGCTTCTTCTTCTTCTTCTTCTTCTTCTTCTTCTTCTTCTACTTCTTCGTCTTCTTTGGAATGCAGCACAGGGCTGTGGGTCGCATCATTTGCTGGGGGGTGCGGCTATGTGCCCTCTGCTGTAGCACTCACTGATGGTTCGAGGCTTCCTGTTGGTTCGAGGCTTCAAACTGGAATTTGTAATTTGGCCAGTGTGCTGGCAATAGCTCTTCCACTCTTCACAAAGAACACTGTTGTGGAGGTACAGCTCATACAAATTGTTGCGGTGCTGGCGGTCCAGGTTAATACCCCCCCACCTCCCCACTCGAGTCAAATTGTGGTGATGGGCGGTTAACACCGCCAGCCTGGATGGTTGAGCGATTTCCCCCCCCCCCTCCTTATTAGGAGGCGGAAACGTTGATCCTCGGAGATTATAATGTGCGCGGGAAGGGCAGGGCACAATGGTGGAGCGACGAAGTAACGGGGAAGCACAGCACAGGGGGTTTATACTCGAACCCCACGACAAATACACCGACACAGCAGCTTAAAATAACCATGGAATTTAATGAAAATAGACAAATATTTACAAAGGACAATAATCAGAATATAATAATACGTGAGGGAAACTAAAGTCTAAGTCGAGGCGCCTCGACATACAGACAAGGAGAAACTGAATAAAAGAAAATCCTTCCTTTATTCTGGCACTTAGCTTGGTTCAGAGATGGTCTTCGTGTAACTTGGAATCGAGGTGCTGCGTCCTGCACGTGTCGACATGCCAAAAAAATGGCGCCAAGCGATGCCGTGGCTTTGCAGAATTGCGCCGTCCCCTTCAGTGACACACACGAGGCCTCAAGGCCTGCCCACACGACCAGCTGAGAGTCGATGGCCAACATCTTGCTCAGTACTTGAGCCAATTTCCCTCAGCACGAATATGAGAATTGTGTCGTCTTCTTCATGCGTCGAAGGAAAGCCAGCCGTAAATGCCTGTTCTAACAGGCCGTCTCCTAGCTACATTCTCTCTTGACCACGTGCGTCCCTCACTCCGCACTCATGTGTTCCTTCCCTCTTTACTCTGTCTGACATCACTCCGAACAACGCCTCCCTCCTGGGGCATGGCTTGCTCACACCAAACCCAGGAAGGCAGGGCTTCTGCCTGCTTGGCGCGTTTGGCTCACTTGTAAATGCAAAAAAGTAGGAATAGGTTACAGGGCGGCAATCACATACTGGGGGAACTTATTCGTAATCCCTATCTAATTAACACCGCACCAACCCCCTGTTGGGACAATTAACACTTAAGCTCACAGTTTCCCGACTTGGTTTACATCACGATGTCTCCTACACGTCCACGGACCAAACAACTCTCTTCAATCCTAACTTTCCTATTAAATTCCTCCGTCTACCCCCATGTTAATAAGAGGCTGATTATGTGTTGGTTTAGCAGATGTATAATGAAATAGTTCCATGATGGCTGCTCAATGAAAAAGTGTTTCTCAATCATTGCCAGCATTCAGTGACTGTTATGGACACTGTGGGACCTTTAACATCCAACTAAGGTTGGCAGATAGAATGCTCAGTTTAACGTCCATCTGGAGGATGGCACACGTATTAATGCCTTGCCCTGCCTGTGAAACAT
This sequence comes from Eptatretus atami, assembly GCA_035128595.1. NCBI lineage: Eukaryota > Metazoa > Chordata > Myxini > Myxiniformes > Myxinidae > Eptatretus > Eptatretus atami. The sequence goes on from CM068959.1 coordinate 89,221,033, forward strand.
CAGGATGACAGTTTATAGCTGGGGTGAGATTTGAACCCAGGCTAGACAGCTCAGAAGCAAGTATGCATGTCTAGGCCATCCTGCTGTGAGCCTCCTGGGTTTTACGAAGTCAGTAACCCCTTGATGTGATATATATATATATATATATATATATATATATATATATATATATATATATATATATATATATATATATATATAGAATAGCGCATGAGATTTAATGCGCACATTCATTCACGTGCCTCTTCTATCCCTTATTTTACAACTGTTGCTGTATTTACATAAGAAAATTACTAAAGCTATAAATTAAATAAAGAGCTCATTCTAATCACGAATTGTTGATCGACTAGAGTTATACAGTGGCTTGCAGAATGCAAGCACAATCTACACCATCAAATATATCGAGGTCTCTTACAATCCACATCATCAAATATTGTACACCACTTACCCCCAACCCTGTCTCCTTGTGCTGCACGGCAGCATCGCTGGGTGCCGAAGGCACCCCAGCTATGTTGCGCGCTGGAGGATATGATTTATTTATTTGGCATGGGGCCGGTGTACTTTGAATGCAGCTCAACTTGGAAAAGCTTCTGTTTATTATATAATAGCAAATACCGCCCGTCTGTAGCATAAAACTGTATGTGCGCTCAGGGTGGACAAGGAGGTCCAGGGCAAAGAAGATTTTTGGAACTCAATGTAGGGCAAAGAAGATTTTTGACTCTCAAGGAACACTGGATACCATTGGCCAGAGCCGCAGGGCCAGACTTAATGGCAGAGCTGAGCTGTTTAGGGAGTTGAGGCATAAAACTGTACGTGTGTGCTGAGGGTAGACAAGGAGGCCTATGTGCGAGGAATCTGTGAGGGGGTAGAGCATCCCCTGTGGTCAAGTGATTCTTGCCCTGTTTACAGGGGAATTCACGCGTTGCATTCCTCCAAGCCCGTCCCTTGGTGTACTGCAGTTAGAGCGGAGGGTGGTAGGCTCTTGACAGTGGAGTCCGAAGTGAAGGCCCGCTGGGCTGGTTACTTTGAGCGGCTGGACCAGGTTGATCCACCAGCGGTTACGTTGGATGTCATGGGTGTTACTATCCCAATTGCTGACCCTCCAATCAACTGTGATCCACCTTCATTTGTGGAAACACGGGCTGCGGTGAACCGGTTGAAATGGGGTAAAGCTCCTGGGATCTGTGGCCATGCCCATGCTGAACTTCTCAAGGCAGGTGGAAAAGCTGTACTCGTGTCGTTGCATGCAGTTCTGTGCTCTGCCTGGAACACAGGCATCATCCAAAGACTGGAAGAGGAGCCTTGTTGTCCCTCTCTGGAAAGGGAAGGGTGATCGCCAAGACTGCAACAACTACCGAGGGGTGACACTGCTCTGTGCCACGCAAGGACTTTTCTCAGATAATTCTTGATAGGGTTCACCACCATCTGCTTGAGCACCAGTGCCCAGAGCAGTCAGGCTTTACACCAAAAAGGTGAATGATTGACCGTATCCTTTCTCATCAGGTCCTTACCGAACGCATATGAGAGTTTGGCAGGGGCTGCTTGCAGCCTATATTGATCTCTGTAAAACGTTCATTTCAGTGAATCTCCCCATCCAGCTTGACAGAGCTCAAGTTCTGTCACGTTGGATGGGGAGTGTTGGTAAACAGCAATCTTCAAGTCTTTCCACAAATTCTCAATGGGTTTCAAGTCTGGCCTTTTTCTGGGCCTCTAAAGAACTTTCACATTCTTGTTCTGAAGCCATTCCAATGTTGCCTGGGCTGTATGCTTGGGGTCATTGTCCTTTTGGAACGTAAATCTTTCTTTTGCACTCTGAAGCAGGTTCTCCTCAATAATTTGCCTATATTTGGCTCCATTCATTGTTCCCTCTATCCTCACAAGTCTCCCAGTCCATGCTGCTGAAAAGCATCCCCATAGCATGATGCTGCCACCACCATGCTTCACGGTAGGGATGGTGTTAGATGGGTGATGAGCTGTGCTCGGTTTCCACCAGACATAGCACTTTGCATTCAGGCCAAAGAGTTCAATTTTCGTCTCATCAGCACACAGAATACTTTCCCTCATGCTCTCAGTCTTTCACATGTCTTTTTGTAAACTCCAGGCGTGCTGTCATGTGCTTTTTTCTCAGGAGTGGTTTCTGTCTGGCCACTCTCCCATAAAGCCTACATTTGTGAAGTGCTGCAGAGATTGTTGTCCTTCCAGCAGGTTCTCCCTTCTCAGCCTTGGAACTCTGTAGTTCTGTCAGAGTGGTCATTGTGTTCTTGGTCACCTCCCTGAGCAAGGTCCTTTTTGCTCAGTTGCTCAGTTTGGCCAGATGGCCAGTTCTAGGAAGAGTCGAGGTAGTTTCATATTCTTTCCATTTCCTAAATATGGAGCTCACTGTGCTCTTGGGGACTTTCAACATTCTCAAAAATTGTTTTACACACTTCCCAGTGCAATGCCTCATCACAATTCTATCTCTGAGTTATGCAGACAGTTCCTTGGACTTCATGGTGGAGTTTCTGCTCTGAGATGCACCGTCAACTGTGGGACCTTATTTAGAAAGGTGTGTTTCTTTCTAAATCATGTCAAATCAATTGAATTGGCCCCAGGTGGACTCCAATTGAGTTGTAGAAACATCTCAAGGATGATCAAAGGAAATTGGATGCACCTGAGCTCAATTTGAAATGTCATAACATGATGGAGTGGGGTGGGAGGAGGGAGGGGAAGGGATGGGATAAGGGAGGGGATTTTGGTGGGAGAAGGGCGAGAAAGGAGTTTGAGGAGGGACCCGCCATTTTCCGGCAACACCAGGTATCCCTGCTTGTATATACATACATACTGTATATATATATATATATATATATATATATATATTACACATTTTTAAAGCAGAACAAGGCGCTTCCAACCAAAAGTAAAAACTAGATCGACGACTCATAATTTGGGCAAAAAGCGAGGGCAGGGCATACCCGGTCTCAGGCAACGTTTCGCCCATGGTAGAATCTGGTACCATCTGTTTCTACCATCTGCCCATGGTAGAATAGAATAGAGCGGAAACCAAGGTTGGTTTCTGTGTGGGTAGCATGTATGGGGGAGGTTTCTGTCCGGGTAGCACAAATGGGGGAGGGGGTTCAGGGTGGGGGGAAGACCCAATTCTCTCTGTAAAGGCGTATCGTATAGTGCCACTCGGTGGTATCCAGTATTACAAATCATCTTCTTATACGAGGAAAGTTGAAACAGCTTAACAATATGCATTACGGTAATGTTGAAATTTGAGTGAGAATCATTCAAAATTTTCCAAATGTTTCATTTTGCACATTTTAAACACAAGTTCAAACCAAAGCATCCAACATGGAGCTTCGCAGCAAAGTGGAAGTGATTTTTGTGCACACTGTATGTAAGCATCAAGGATGGTTGGCAAAGGTAATGTTAACTGACTTCCAAGCAGATTGAAGATGACCTCGGGGAAATGATGGAGTGAATAGAATAGAATGGAATGTTTGTGAAGTACAACATGCTGTCTTTGAAATATAGCCATCAGCAAAGCGATGGGTACTTTCTTCATGTAATACACACACACACACACACACACACACACACACACACACGTTCAAAAACACACCTGAGCTTTGTGCATGCCAAGCTGACTCGGCCTTCAGTCAAAGTCCTCAGTATCATCCCGTTTTGGCGCTTCTACTTCACTATGGTCTACCGAGGTGGGCCGGCAGAAACAAATACACACCGACATTCAGCAATTGCATGTGCAATGTGCATACATGTATACCACCACCCCAGCCGGTCCTGGCACAAAACAGAGGAAAACAACACCACATGTATATCTCTATACATGTTTCGCTCTCAGAATCCAATGCACCAGAAATAAATGTTGGGGGCAATCGGAACCACCAAACAACTAGCCTCACAACCGACACCACTTGACCTACCTCCATAAACTTCCTTCAAATCCATTTTGAGCCTTTCACTGCTACCTGAACCACTTTTCCAACACATCTTTCTTCTCGCCCTCCCACTTCCTCCAAGTCGTGCCAGGAAAGCATAAAAGTAGTTACCGCCACATCCTCCCCACCCTGCATCTCAAATGGCTGACAATATATGTGCCAACCCTTCTCCCTATACTCCACTTCCTAACTCACCGTTCCTTCCACTTTTTACAATCGTGCACCTCCTCCATTTTCTCTTCCCAAAATACTGATAACTCCTCTAATACAACCTGCCTGGCTTCACCTTTGTGTTCCGTTCTCCTCCATTGTGTAGCTTGTTACAAGATCGATATCGGTGAGGTGCAAATTGCACCTTCGTTACAGTTAACTGAGTGAACCAATTATTATTATTTTTTTTTTAATTCCCCTTCCCACCAGGATGACGAGTTACTCGCCGAGAGCAACCACCTGAGCTTCGTGTACGAAGACAGTGAGTGTTCCCTGGTGCTGCTGAACGTGACGGAGTCCGACTGTGGTGTGTACACCTGCACTGCACGGAACATCGCCGGAGAATGTTCCTGCAAAGCGGATTTGAGCCTGCATACAGGTACACATGGCAGGTGAAAGGACTTTAATAGCTTTTTTTTGTTCCACACAAACTGTGAGTTTGATTAAAGGTACCCCTTTAATCAATTAAGAAGCAGAGATTGTGCTCATTTTGATTTTACTGGCAGAGAGGGAGGAAGTCACCGATGAGGAATTGCTCAGGAGAATGCGGCGCGTTTTGGACTTTTTCGATGTGAAGGAAGAGATCGGCAGGTTTGCTTCATCACCTGCACAAGTGAAAATGTTAAGATTTATAACTTCCTAGAAACATGATAGAAAAAAAAATAGCCCCACAGTTCGGAAACAACAAAACAGTAAAAGTGTCTTCCTTGGGAGTGACGGAGCTGTTTGTAAGACGAGCTTCGCACGGAGTCCGCAGTAATGCCTGGGGGGGATGATTCAGGTTACGAGTTACAAGAAACTTCGTTGAAGGACGAGGCCATTAAGGCCCATAAAGCCTGCGCAATCCTTGCGATATATAGGTACCCGCCTATCCCCACGACTTCTCGGTAGATCTAACTCAATTTTTAAAACCATCTACTGTTTCTGCTGTCAGTACCTTTCCAGGGAGACTATTCCAAGCACTAATTACTCTCTGAGTGAAAGACTCTCACCTTAATACCGTCTTGACTCTCCTGCTTAATTTACTCTAAGGCCGGTGGCCACTGGTCTGTCACTGTCCATTCTGCTGAAAAACTCCTCTGCACTTATTTTGTCGATACCCTTCATTATCTTAAACATCTCTATCAGATCCCCTCGTAATGACCTCCTTTCTCATGTAAAAAAAAAAAATCCTGTCTTCTTTGGCTGCTTCCACATAGCTTAGTCTAGCTATTGTGAAATCAATCTAGTTGCTTTATGCTTTACCCTCTCTACTACAGCTCGGTCCTTTCTCAGATGTGGCAACCAAAACAGAATTCAATAATTGTAGATGAGGCCTCACTAAATTCCTGTACAGTGTTAAAACTACCTCTTTTGATTTATTATAACTTATCCCCCTACAAACACATCCGAAAACCATGTTAGTTTTACCAATAGCTGCCTGGCACTGTGCTGTCCGCTTGCTCCCCGTATCTATTACCACCCCCATATCCTTCTCATGTGTGACATGCTCCAAGACTGCCCCTTGCATTATATAATCTCTATTTTAATTATCCTTACCCATCCCAATCACCTTACATTTATTTATATTAAACTGCATCTTTCAATATTTTGCTCAATCTCTGAAAGCATCTCGGCTTTCCTGAATCCAATCACCCCCCTCTCAGCTACCTACATTACCTCCAAGCGTAGTGTCTTGTGCAAATCTGGAAAGCCGTCTGTTAACCCCACAATCCAAATCGTTGATGCAAATTATGAAAAAATAATGGTCCTTGTACTGATCCCTGAGATACCCCACTGCTTCCAGTGCCTAAAGAAAGTCTACACCCCCCCTTTCAAAATTTTCACCTTTTGTTGCCTTATATCCTGGAATTGAATTTCATTAAATCAGACTTTTTCCATATTTATTTACACATCGTAACCCACAACTTCGAAGTGAAAAACCAATTTCAGAAAATTAATTAAAAATACAAAAATTTAATATCTTGGTTGGATAAGTGTCCCACGCCCCTCCCCCCCCCCCCACTGTTAATACTTGGTGGAAGCACCTTTAACAGCAATTGCAGCTGTGATTCTGTTGGGATAGGTCTCCACCAACTTTGCACTCCCTGATTGGGCAATATTTGTCCATTCTATACAAAACTGTTGTTCAAGCTCAGTCAAATTGCGTGGGGAGCGTAATCTTCAAGTTGTGCCACAGATTTTCGATTGGATTTATGTCGGGGCTCTGACTGGGCCACTCAAGGACATCTATCTTTTTGTTTTTTTAGCCACTCCAGTGTAGCTTTGGCTGTGTGCTTCGGGTCGTTGTCATGCTGGAAGGTGAAATTCCATCCCAATTTCAGCTTTCTTGCAGAGGGCAGCAGGTTTTCCTCTTGGATTCTTCTGTATTTTGCTCCATCCATTTTCCCTTCCATCGTGACAAGTGCCCCAATCCCTGCTGATGAGAAACATCCCCATAACATGATGGCAATCGGGATGTTTTTTCACCTGTCGAAACTTAGTCGCAGTATAACAGCCTTCTTTGTAGTCCATTATCATATGCGTTCTGAAAGTCTAGATACTCTACATCCACTGCACTTCAATCATCCAACTAGTTTGGGGCCATTCAAAAATTACATAATGCATGGGGGGTTGGGTGGGGTGAATGTCCAAACCTTATGGAGTGCTACAGGGGGGAGTGAGAGTGTCTCCAGTGCCATTACATAATGCTAAATCGATCGATGACAACTTTGTTCCAGGCACCCTTTATTTAAAGATGCAAGTATTTCATAGTACATGTATTCAATACATTAATGATAAAAGAAAATTGCTTTGTTTAAACATCATCTGCCCATGGTAGTCATTGAGTTTGAGGAGGAAGTAGTGGTGTAAGCATGCCAACAGATACATGAGGTGGAGTTTCCAAACTATCCGTGTCAACGTCATCCTCATCAAGCCAGAAGACGCAGGACAATCTCAAAGATACACTCAATAATAAATACCTTTGACCAAAATGAGAGCAGATGGCCTTTTTGCTACATTACCTCTGCCACCAAAGGTGGATGGGGGTTATGTTGTCACCTCTGCCTGTCTGTCTGTCTGTCTGTTTGTCTGTGAACAGGATATCTCAAAACGATTTGGACGGACTCAGACAAAACTTGGTACACTTGTTGGGTGTGTGACGAGGAAGAATTGATTCAATTTCGGTGAAGATCCGAATCCAGATCCAGATCCGAGAATTTAAGAAGTGGTTCAACATTGAGTGACGGCTAAAACTGATATATAGCATGATATCTCAAAACGTTGTGGACGGATTCAGATGGAATTTGCTGGAAACTTTGGGTGTGTGACAAAGAAGAATTGATTCAATTTTAGTGAAGATCCAAATCCGGATCCGAGAAGTTTAAAAGTGGTTCTTCAGCATTGAGTGACAAGGCTAAAACCGATATATAGCAGGATATCTCAAAAACGTTGTGGATGGATTCGAAAGAAACTTAGTGGACCGGTTGGGTGTGTGACAAGGACGAATTGATTCAATTTTGGTGACTATCTGAATCCAGATCTGGATATGATAATTATTTAGTTTTTAGCTCGCCTGTTCGAAGAACAGAGAGCTATAGCGATACCCCCGGCGTGAGCATCAGCATCAGCGTCAGCGTGAGCGTGAAAATGTTAAAGTTTTTGGTGCAAGTTATTTCCTTTGTAATGTTTTTATCTACCACACTATTTTTACTGATTACAATATACAAATACATATATTGCTTTAAAATTATTTGGATCAAACTTCACTGCGTTGCTTTATAAAAAATATTATTAGACTCGTCTTTTAAAAACGATAAATGTATAAACAGGCGAGCATTGGTTGGCTTTGACACCAACTCTGGTTAAAGTGATTCTTCACCATTGAGTGATCAGGCCAAAAACGACATCTCGATATCTCAAAAGGTTGTGGATGAGTTATGACAAAACTTTATGGATGAGTTGGTTATGTGTCAAGAACAAACTGATTCGATTTTGGTTCAGGTCTGGATCCAGATCCAGATCCAGCCTATCAATGGGATGCAAAACGTAAAATGTTTAGCCTGGCAGAGGTATATTCGACCGAGTGCCGTTCTAGTTTCCACTTGTTTCCATTCCCGGATTTTCTCTGACACTGCATGTTGGATGCTATCGAGTTGCTTTTTTTAATTTCACCCCATATTTTCACAACTATGAGCTAAATGGCCTTCTTGGACATTTGTGGGCGAGCTTTCCCATAAGGTTGAATGAGATTCTCTTACAGCTTTTCTCTATCAGCCATGGTTTTGCCGAGAGACCTCACCGTAAACTGGTGACTGAAGGAAAAATGACGTCACTCCCCTGAGACGACGTTACATTTTGTATATTCATATCCTTTAAATTGTATGATTTTATTAAAACACGTTTTTATTTCACCAAGATCTGAACAGTATAAAATGTTATAAAATAATAATGAAATGTAAATTGCAAAAGTACAAAATTAATATTGTTAGTGCAGTTTTGAGGACTATTCCATCATTGCTTTTTCCACAGACACTTAATCTCATTGGCAAATGAAAGTGATTCAACATATGTGTTTTTTGAAATGATTACTCCACTCCGAGCGATTAGTCCGATGATGTCATTACAGGGATTCCCACAACTGCCTGGTCTTATTGACGGTATACTGGACCGCCTCTTCTTGCTAAAATATAGTTCGTAGTCACTGAAAAGAACGACAGGATAAATATTAAGTTATGG
>CM068959.1:89229912-89276322 GCA_035128595.1 Eptatretus atami
TATGTAATATTTTAGGGGTGTCTGTTGAAGCGTTTTGGAGCATTTTAGGGGGGTGGGGGTGTGTGTCAGAGTTGGGCAAAAAATGCTTTACGTAAATCTTGAATGGCCCCTTTGAAACTACTTCATAGAACTCTAGTAAATTTGTTAAACAAGTTGTTCCTTCAGTAAATCTGTGCCAACTGCCTTTAATTAGTTAGAAGTTATTTAAATGGTTCCCTTTCGGTTCCTTAATTAATGGCTCCAACATTTCCCACAACGGAAGTCGAGCGAACAGGTTTAAAGTTTCCCAATTTTGGATCCTTTATTAAATAACGATGTTATAGCTTTTACCTCTGGGAGCTTGCACAAAGAAGAAGTTAATTCTTGCAGAAATTTTTTCTGTAAGGCTCACTTGGCTCTTCCCGGATGGGTTTGAGGGTAGTGGAGTAGCGGCTGAAACCCGAATCCTATCCAGGTTCCTCCTGATGAACTCCATCTTTGCTCTTTACTTTTACGGGTTCCTTCTTGGTCTTCCGTTTCATTACATTTGCTCCTCTCCAATCCTTCGGTGCTGCCCCGACTCCAATAAGCTGTTAAAGATATCCGCTAACATCACGCTTCTATGCTCTGCCATCTCCCTCAGTACTCAGATACATATTATCAAGGTCCTGGAGCTTTATCATCCCTTAGTTTTTCTGGCTGTTTCTTCACTTCGTATCTTCCAATTTGGATCTCTTATAAAAGTCCTTGCTCACTTCCAAGACAGACACTCTCAGCTATTGAAAGTTCCCCTGACTGTTCCCGTGTAAAGGTAGAGGTAAGCTTCTCTTCCTTTAAAGTTTCCCTTCCTTTTCAATCATTTGTCGTTTCACCTGTATGTCAGGTCACTTTTCCAAGCAGTTTTCTTTTGGAGTACAGTACTTTAACTGGGGTGATTTGTTGGTTAATGGCTCGGTTGCAATCTGTACAGTTCAAAACTTCACACCCACATTTATGGTCACTAATGTTCTTCATTCCCGCACAGGGGTGCATTTTCCGTTGTGAAGCGGGTGGTGGAGAGGGCAACGGGGGCACAGTTTTCTGCCAAGTTTGTGTCATGTGGCGCCCAGCACAAGGCCGAGGCTCGGCGAGAACTGCAAATCCTCTCGCAGCTCGATTACAAACAAATCCTCAGCATCCATGATGCGTTCGAGACCAAGAGCCGACTTATCCTCATCACCGAGCTGTATCCTTCCTCTGAATCATACCTTTCCTCGAACCGTTATGGTGTTTCACCCACATTATTTGTTTCAGTATAAAAGAGAGAACCGGGCATACGAGCACTAGGCATACAATGTGCACCATAAGCAGCGTCGTCTTAACTCGCATCAGATGTTTCACAGAAGAGCTGCTCGACAGGCTTGTAAAGAAACACTGCATTCGAGAACTTGAGGTAATTTGGTATTTACAGCCTTATCATTGTGTTCCTGTCATTCATGCTGCCAACAATGACTTGCGTACTCTTCAGGAAGACACTGGGGCATTTTTAGCTCGCCTGTTCGAAGAACAGAGAGCTATAGCGATACCCCGGCGTGAGCGTCAGCGTGAGCGTGAGCGTAAAATGTTAACGTTTTTTGGTGCAAGTTATTTTTTCCTTCTAATGTTTTTATCTACCACACTATTTTTTATACGCCCGCTATATATATCGGGGCGTATAATGTGATACCTGTCGTCCGTCCGTCCGTCTGTCTGTCTGTCTGTCTGTCTGTCTGTCTGTCTGTCTGTCTGTCTGTCCGTCCGTCCGTCCGTCCGTTCATCCGTTCCTGTCCGCACTCTAACTCCCAAATTTTCAACTTTCACGTTTCATATTTGGTACATAGGTACAGACTGTGGAGACGGTGTGTCGTGACATGCTTTGTCATCTAAAGTGGTTGCCATGGCAACCAGGATGCTGTTTTCCATCCGTTCCTGTCCGCACTCTAACTCCCAAAGTTTTCAACTTTCACGTTTCATATTTGGTACATAGGTACAGACTGTGAAGACGGTGTGTCGTGACATACGTTCGTCATCTAAAGTGGTTGCCATGGCAACCAGGATGCTGTTTGCCATCCGTTCCTGTCCGCACTCTAACTCCAAAGTTTTCAACTTTCATGTTTCATATTTGGTACATAGGTACAGACTGTTGGAGACGGTGTGTCGCGACATACGTTCGTCATCTAAAGTGGTTGCCATGGCAACCAGGATGCTTTTCCATCCGTTCCTGTCCGCACTCTAACTCCAAAGTTTTCAACTTTCACGTTTCATATTTGGTACATAGGTACAGACTGTGGAGATGTGTGTCACGACATACGTTCGTCATCTTAAGTGGTTGCCATGGCAACCAGGATGCTGTTTTCCATCCGTTCCTGTCCGCAATCTAACTCCCAAAGTTTTCAATTTCACGTTTCATATTTGATACATAGGTACAGACTGTGGAGATGGTGTGTCGCGACATACGTTCGTCATCTAAAGTGGTTGCCATGGCAACCAGGATGCTGTTTTCCATCCGTTCCTGTCCGCTTCTAACTCCCAAAGTTTTCAACTTTCACGTTTCATATTTTGTACATAGGTACAGACTGTGGAGACGTGTGTCACGACATACGTTCGTCATCTTAAGTGGTTGCCATGGCAACCAGGATGCTGTTTTCCATCCGTTCCTGTCCGCACTCCAACTCCCAAAGTTTTCAACTTTCACGTTTCATATTTGGTACATAGGTACAGATTTGTGGAGACGGTGGTGTCCGACATACGTTCGTCATCTAAAGTGGTTGCCATGGCAACCAGGATGCTGTTTTCCATGTAGTAGCACAATTCTGTATATACCTTCTTGTTCGGGCGTATATTGTGCTCACTTGCGCTCTTGTTACTGATTACAATATACAAATACATATATTGCTTTGAAATTATTTGGATCAAACTTCACTGCAATGCTTTATAAAAAAATATTAATTATTAGACTAGTCTTTTAAAAACGATAAATGTATAAACAGGCGAGCATTGGGTGGCTTTGACACCAACTCTCTTTAATGTCCTCCAATGATCAGTGCTGGCCAACGGGTCCTCTGACTTAACGTACTTAATGGAGTGCATGCACATTCATGCCTCGCCATTCAGGCAAAACACCAGGATAACAGTTCATAGCTGGGTCGGGATTCAAACCAAGGCTAGACAGCTCAAAGACGAGGGCACACACCTCCAAACTATCCTGCTAGTTCACAACCTTAAAATAGGAACTGATTCAATGCAAGTTATTACAGAGGTTTTGGCTCTGGCTTCCTCATGCCACACATCAGGTCGAGCTGGTGCTGAAGGAAAGCATTGGGAAAGCAACCTTCTGGACTTTCAGTTAAACTCTCAGCTTTGTTGCGACTCATATTTTATTCTTGTTACCCTCGCCAAAGGATTCGGAGAGGGTATTACATTTGGGTCAATTTGTTACTTGCAAAAACGAAGATTTTTCAACTATATTAGTTAGTCTATTTTGTTTATCTGTTTGTCTGTCTGTCGCCTACAGGTCGCAATTTTAAACCGATCTTCACGAAACTTCACCACATGGTAGAGTTTGCCATAAGGAAGAAGCATATTGTTTTTGAGGTCAAAAGGTCAACATTGGCCAAAGGTCAACAACTAAGGATGTATTTCTAAAATCCTCAATTTTCGCCTCATTGACTTGAAATTTGAAGAGGATTTGCATATTTGGTCATTGAATTCAACCACCAATTATTTTTGAGGTCAAATTCGTTTAATGGGTTTTGCAAGTATCATGCTCTGCACGACGTCTTCTTCTTGTTTGTTTGTTTGTTTGTCCGCACAGAACTTTCATGTTTTTCTCTGCAACCGCTTGTTGGATTAAGACAAAATTTTCACCATTGGTGTGACTGCTCATGTGGAATGTTTTAATCATAATTTTGACGTCATAGGTCACATGGTGTGGCATCCATATTGGAAAAACGGAAAAATTTGGACCTCTGTATCTCTGAAACCGCATCAAGGAAAAAAATTGAAACTTGGCACATTGCAATACTCCTCATGGGGAATGAGTGATTTTTTTAATGACATCATAGGTGTCCTCATTATGACGTCATAATTGCATATAATAATTGAACGCCACATCCAATCAGTATGAAAATTTTTGAGGATCATCGAAGGATAAAATGGTCTACAAAAAAAAGTTCATGATGTCATCGGTCACGTGATTCGGCAGCCATATTGTTAAAAAAAAATCCTTCAAAAATCTTCTCTGAAGTGGCTGAACAGATCGAGGCAAAACTTTACATGTATGACTGCCTGTTCATGAGGAACAAAAGGTTCACACATATGATGTCATTGGTCACATGGTTTGGCAGCCATATTGGATTTACCCGAAAACCTATAAAAATCCACCACTCAAAAGAAGTCCCGGCGAGGGCTTGAAATCTCTGATTGCTCTTTTTCTGGTTTTGTTTTTTATTCTACAGTATCCCATAATCATATGTTTCTTGCTTTACCGAATATGCTAAATATCGAAATCGCACCCGGTGAGATAACAAGAGTGGAACAAACAAATGATTATAAAATTTACAACTTGTAAATCTATGTCATAAAATAAACTATGCTGTCAAGAACCTCCATAACTTGCATGTGGAAAATCTACATGACAAACACGGGGTTCAATGTCTTGCGGGGAATATCTAAGGCTCACAGAAAAGAAGAAAAAAATCCTGTGCAAATAACATGATGTGGAGGAGCATTATGACACAGTACATGAACATGCAATATCCTGCTGAGGTTATTACTTCAGGAAGGAAGTATTTGAACATTAATGGCCCATTTTATAATCCCTGTATCTTCAGGTGCAGGGCTTTGTGCAGCAGTTACTTGAAGGGCTCAATTTCCTGCATCACAATAACATCATGCACTTGGACATAAAGGTGAGAGTAAGGGAAGTGATAGCAGGTGTCAGCATAAAATGAGTGACCCCACCTTGTGTGTTTAAAAGATAGTAATCGCCCTCATATTGTGATTCTTTGAGTTTTGTCCTTTTCATGTTTAACCCTCTTTTGTTTTTGGCTCATTCACAGTTTTATACCCCCAAACCACACCTGCTCAATCTAGTTTTCTGCCACTTGGGCAGTGATTGACCTGAGGCAGGAACTACCAAGCCATTGGCCGACAGAAAGTTATTACATGGAATGAGGCATGAGCATAACTCATGGAATGAGGCATAACCAAAAAAAATATATATATATATATATATACATTTAAAATGGCCCACACATCTCCCACTCCCACTCCCCCCCCCTTTTTTCTCCCCCCAAACATGATTAATAGTAAATATCATCATTTTCAACTTACCCTGTCCACTGACAAGCCCAGATATTATCTTTCGATCGGTGTTAAAAAACACGAAGGTTTGGATATAACGCACCCATCTACAAACCTTCAGCCTTTCACGGGCACACACCGTCAGGAGTTTTTGCAATACGGACTGTAAGATATCAACTTTTTGGACGAGTTGATCACCAAGTTGTCCAACTGTTTTGTTGTGCAGAAACACTCCCCTTTCTCGCATTTACGCTTACAAGTACTTTCAGCTTCTTTAAAAGTTTTTTTTTAGTCGTTTCATTCTACTCCTTATCTGGGAAGCATGGAATATGGCCAGGCCGCCGTGATTTACTTCATTACTCGGGGGTTCTGCGCATCCGCCGAGCAATCTGCGTGGATTACATCATTTCAACAGTGCCATATTGCTTAACTCTGCTTTGCGTGCGGGGTAAAAATTAGGACAAAAATATCATTGTTTTTGTTTTATAATATATTTCACTCTCCTCATTTATCTTCTGTCTCCTAATATATTTCACTTGATATATTTCACAAAGATGGGTGTCTAGCGGGACAAGCCAAACGGTGTTTGTTCCCAGCCAGGTAACATCCTCATGAAATCTAATGACAACGATGACATCAAGATCTGCGACTTTGGCTTTGCCCAAGAGTGGGTTCCAGAAAAGGAGCAGTACAGCCTGTTTGGTACGCCAGAGTTCATTGCACCTGAAATCGTCAGCCAAAGGCCTGTCTCCCCCAGCGCGGACCTGTGGTGAGTCACATGGTCATCCACATTGACAAGTCAAATAAACGAGAGGACAAAGGTCAATACAACAGCTAATAGATGTCATATCTCCATAATTTTTTTTTTGTTTTGTTCCGTTTCTGCCTCTTTTTCCCTTCCACTTCTGTGATTGAGAGTTTGCGGCTGTAGCCATACTGTTCACTTCCTGTGTCGTCTCCTCATTCTTCTCCATGTCATTTATTTACCCAAGTCTCCCTCTATTTTGTCCCTCTACCCTGCCGTTGGTGTCCCCCCTTGCCCCCCACCTTTCCAATGTTTTTTTTTTCATTTTGTTCCATCTTGTTCCATTCTTTGTTTACTCCTCCATGAGCTTCGACTCTGTATACAAAGAAAAAAAAGAATTAAATACACTTACATAAGCAGCTTGATGGTGGATGGGTTAGCCTTGCTGATTTACCCTCACTACTGTGAATTAGATTCCCATGGCTTTTAAACGAAAAGTTTGTGCATTCCTGAAATGGAGTGTGTTGACCTTTCATGGTGTAAGTCTGGCCTTAGAAACAGTCACAACTTGTCATGAGCACCCAAGTTATATCATGGAGCTTATGGAACTCCAACACCATCCATCACTCTCAAACACACTCAAATATACATCTTATTGTCGTGCATTACAAGACGTTCCCAGCTTTAATCACTGCAAGAAGAGGAATGTGTTATAGGTTGTAATGATAACGTGCATCGAGATGAACAAATGCACTTTGATTAGTTGGTCACCTCTTGCTACCTGAATGATCGACGAGTCCTCCTGTTGTTGATGACTAAGCAGCACTCTCAAAATATGGCACTTGTGAAGGAGTTTCAATGACTTTGCAGTTGTAGCCAAAGAACTGCTATCACGGTCTTGATATTAATATCTTGGTGAAACACAGAGACTGACTTCAAAGTATAAGTAATGTTGTATATTAGAAGGCAGGAATTGCAATTTTTCCATGGTACCAGCACAGATTGGCGTACTTTTATTGAAAGCTGCCGAGAGACGTTGATGTGTAGAGTAAATACTGACCGCTTGCAGATGGGATAGTAGGCTTAATGCTCCTTCCTAAAGAATGGCCGATTCTATGATACCTCGCCCTACCTGCAGAGCACCAGGTGTCAAATTTTGTTTAGTCGTGTCCCATTCTGCCGAAAATTGGAAATGGCAGTTTAAACATAAAGGAAAAGTTTTGCAGCAATACCATGAGGTTATGGACTTTCGTTACTCTCTTTACTTTGCTTGAAGGTCTTGAGAGGTAGGTCCAGGATATACTAGTTCCACTGTCCCCCTTAATAAACCTGGAGATTTCTGCAGAACAAGTTCATCTCCTTAAGCTTAGATGCACACGATCAAGAGGACATTGCCTCATCTTTAAGATCCTGATTGTTCATCAAAGCATGACATAGATTTCCAATACCATCTTTTGCTGCATTTTTATTTGCTAACATCAACCGCAGGATCATTATCACCGATCACAAACAAAAATTTGTGGCATGAGTTTGAGCATGCAAGAGTGGCTCATATTCTAAACCTTTAAATCTGTGATGTTGAAGCAATAATAGGGAGACATGAGGGTACTCATCATCAGGCAACCTATTCAGTCAATTTCTTACAGCTGGTCACATTAGTCCTTGGTCGGGCCAAAATCCGTACAGCTGGCACATTAGTCCTTGGTCGGGCCAAAATCCTTACAGCTGGTCACATTAGTCTTGGTCGGGCAAAATCCGTACAGCTGGTCACATTAGTCCTTGGTCGGGCCAAATCCTTACAGCTGGTCACATTAGTCCTTGGTCGGCCAAAATCCTACAGCTGAGTCACATTAGTCCTTGGTCGGCCAAAATCCTACAGCTATCACATTAGTCCTTGGTCGGGCCAAAATCCGTACAGCTGTCACATTAGTCCTTGTCGGGCCAAAATCCGTACAGCTGGTCACATTAGTCCTTGGTCGGGCCAAAATCCTTACGTTGGTCACATTAGTCCTTGGTCGGGCCAAAATCCTTACAGCTGGTCACATTAGTCCTTGGTCGGGCCAAAATCCTACAGCTTGTCACATTAGTCCTTGGTCGGGCCAAAATCCGTACAGCTAGTCACATTAGTCCTTGGTCGGGCCAAAATCCTTACAGTGGTCACATTAGTCCTTGTCGTGGGCCAAAATCCTTACAGCTGTCACATTAGTCCTTGGTCGGCCAAAATCCTTACAGCTTGTCACATTAGTCCTTGGTCGGCCAAATCCTTACAGCTGGTCACATTAGTCCTTGTTGGCCAAATCCTTACAGCTGGTCACAATTAGTCCTTGGTCGGCCAAAATCCTTACAGCTAGTCACTTAGTCCTTGGTCAGGTCAAAATCCTTACAGCTAGTCACATTAGTCCTTGGTTGGCTAAAATCCTTACAGCTGTTCACATTAGTCCTTGGTCGGGCCAAAATCCTTACAGTGTCACATTAGTCCTTGTCGGCAAAATCCTTACAGCTGGTCACATTAGTCCTTGGTCGGCACAAAATCCTTACAGTTGTCACATTAGTCCTTGGTCAGGCCAAAATCCTTACAGCTGGTCACATTAGTCCTTGGTCGCCAAAATCCTTACAGCTGGTCACATTAGTCCTTGATCGCAAAATCCTTACAGCTTTCACATTAGTCCTTGGTCAGGCAAAATCCTTACAGCTGTCACATTAGTCCTTGGTACAGCCAAAATCCTTACAGCTGGTCACATTAGTCCTTGTCGCAAAATCCTTACAGCTAGTCACATTAGTCCTTGGTCAGGCCAAAATCCTTACAGCTGGTCACATTAGTCCTTGAGCCAAAATCCTTACAGCTTACACATTAGTCCTTGGTCAGGCCAAAATCCTTACAGCTGTCACATTAGTCCTTGGTACGGCCAAAATCCTTACAGCTGGTCACATTAGTCCTTGTCAGCCAAAATCCTTACAGCTGGTCACATTAGTCCTTGTACAGCCAAATCCTTACAGCTATCACATTAGTCCTTGGTCAGGCAAAATCCTTACAGCTAGTCACATTAGTCCTTGGTACAGCCAAATCCTTACAGCTGTCACATTAGTCCTTGATACAGCCAAAATCCTTACAGCTATCACATTAGTCCTTGGTCAGGCTAAATCCTTACAGCTAGTCACATTAGTCCTTGGTCAGGCCAAAATCCTTACAGCTGGTCACATTAGTCCTTGATACAGCCAAAACCTTACAGCTATTCACATTAGTCCTTGGTACGGCCAAAATCCTTACAGATGGTCACAATAGGCCAATCTGTAAAGGGCAGACAATCTTAAGTGACCACCTGACTTGCCTTTAAAATGAGACTTTCCATTGTTCCGCTTAACATCATCATCAAGTCGCTTTTATATGAACCTAGGCATTTTGAGATTACGATTAGTGTTCCCGAATGTGCTATCCAATGTGCTACCCACATCATATTCATTGTTTAAGAGATTATGACGTGTCTTCCATTTTCTCTTTTTTCATTTTTAGGTCTGTCGGAGTAATCACTTACATTTGGTAAGCATTTCATGCAATGATAGCTGCAGACTCATATTAGTGATTTAGTACAGAATTCCAAACGGCATCCATCTCGTTTTTGTTGTCAGTCTCAGTGGGACATCACCTTTCGCTGGTGAAAATGACCGCGCCAGCCTTCTCCGTGTTCAGCAGGGCAAGTTTACATTTGATCGCTGTTTTCATCATCTTTCCGATCAGGCAATGGAATTCATCTCGTCATTACTCGTGATGGAGCCCTCGTAAGATGCGACATTTATTTTACACATCTCTCGATTGTACCCTGTGTGACTGATTTGTTATGTATCAATGTAGGCCATCAAATCCAGCCTCACAATGTCTTTTTCATTGCCAGGAAGAGACCCTCTGCACTGGAATCATTTGATCACAACTGGTTTAAGGTAAGGATCAGACGTATGAATGGTATACCGCTCACTCAAAATCCTCCATGCGAAATCGGTAGGTTAAGGGGCCATGTATTTAATAGGCCCACAAATATGGCAGAAATCTTGACCCTCCTCTCCCAACCTCTCCTCTTCTATACCTCCACAAACTCCCTCCCTCTGATTCAATCCCCACCCATGTACAAAGGACGCATTCAAAATGTGTGTCCATAATTTGGTATCACATTGTCAGAACATCCTGTGCCAAGATAAATTTTTATGCCAAAGCAGAAGTACTGCATTGCTTTCCAATAACAAAGCAGAATCGATTAAGTATATACTACATAAGATGGGAATTCTATATATTTTTTTTGAAGAACCCCTTTTATGGAACCAACACAAGTTATTAAGGAAAAGCTTTGATTGATCAATGTATAATTTACCAGCTTCGTGCACATATTCCTTAAACATACTGATTGTCCCAAAGAGTAATGGAGATATTCAGTACGAGTATCAAACATACGCTCAAACTATCTCATGAATGCCTGACCCCCCATTGGCACGTCCATCAACACCGACCTCTACATGATGCTTCTGATTTCACGTCAAATTGTGCTTTAAAGTAATATCTAATTGTTTTTTTCCAAACTGAAAGGTTTAAGTTGAAATAAAGTCCTTATGAGTGCATTTTGTACTAGTGAACACCCCACCTTCACACTGATAAAAGTTTGAATGTCACACTGAGATTGGTATGAACAGTTTACATGTAAACACCAAAACAAGGGCAGGGGTGCTTGATCGTGATTGTACCTGGGTAAGGAAGGGAGTTTAAAGAAAGTTGCGTGAGTATTGCAAATGAGAAAAATGTACAAGTTGATCATATAGGGATGAGGTTGTTAATTTTGAAGAAATTGATGGTGAGAATGGAGTTAGTATGTAGATGTTGAGTAAACTGATCGAGTAAATTAATGGACTGTGAACAGCAAATGTGATAAAGAAGGTGCTGAATTTTGTGGACACTCATTGTCATTAAGCTTTTGAGTTGTCTGGCCCTGATGGGATGGCATGAATTTTTTTTTACAATTAACATCAATATGAACATCTGCTCTGAGTCTGTGAGGCCAGTGGCTCAATCCTAACCTTGGCCAAGTCACACTAAACACTGAAAATAGTACTTGACACTCAGACATTTAAAGAATAGAGCACAGATAAACCCCATCAGTTGGCATCCATGGGGAGGAGGAAATTTGTCCCGAGTTGCTCTGCTGAGTGTGAATCGATAGGTGATGCCAAAATGATGGTGTTGCCGGTACCTAGAGTGTCCCTGGAAATTACATCACTTCCACCAAGCTCAGGAGCTCTGTTTGTCTAAAGTTAAGGTGTGTGTGTGTGTGTGTGTGTGTGTGTGTGTGTGTGTGTGGTGTGTGTGTGATATTTATGTCATTGTTGCGGCTCCTCTATGAGCCTTTGACACTGTTGAAAAAAATTCAATAGTCCTTAAAGGAAACGTGACAAATTCTAAAATAACAGAATTTTCATAAAATTTCTATTTTCATAAATCCCATTTTAATGATATGAAGCGTCTTTCCGCCTTTTTTGCCCTTCACGCACGTTTCACCGTGAAGTTCGGCTTCATTTGCATGAACCTTGGGGAATCAATTGGAATTCAATTGGAATAAACAACTTAATAATTACTGAAAACATTTGGGATAAAAATACTGCAAATGAAATATTAATATATAATTAATGTGGCATGCCTTTTCCCATCCATCCATTGGGACCATACTCTGTGCAGAGCATTGGTGCTGCCGAAGCAGTCTCCTTGGCTATTGGATACAATCCTAGACAGGTTGCCACTCCGACCCAGGATACCAGCAAGCTGGCACTCATTTTGCCGACCTCAGAAGGATGACAGGCAGAGTCAACCCCACCTGGTATTAATTCAACAGCCAAGTGTGATTTGAACTCAGGACCCAAGGATCCCAAGCCCACCACCCTAACCATTAAGCCAACACCAGGAATACATTGTATATACCATGTTCTCATTGATTTGAGCTTCCCGTGCCACCACCTTCCCCTCATAAATACTATTGGTGACCTTTAATGATACAGGAAGCATGCCATATGCAAATGGTGAAAATGTAGTTTGTGATGTTGTCAATGGCTTTGCTTTCAATTCCTAAAGGCAGGTCCCTTGTTGGTTTGTACTCACCTCCAATTCCAAAACATAATGAATGTTAAGTTTTGATACAAATGCTGTTACGTGGAAGGGGGACGGGAGTGGGGTGATGGAATCCATAACTAGATTGCAGAATAGTATGGACATTATGATCGCATCGGTTAGTTTCCCCTTGTGACAGCTATTTGTCTAGTGGTAAGTCGTCTTGTGAAACGTGCACTGAGGAGGCAGTGAGTGTCCATTATAGAACAGAATTGGGTAAGGTTGTACCGTGTAAAACTTCCTGTTATTTTAAGGTGACGATTTGTCGCATTTAAGACCAAAGGCACACGGGAAAGCCTTTCGGGCATTTAAATGGCCAACACAGGTGCCATTCGGCCAAGAACTGTAGGCCACGGTGGCAAGGTCAGCTGTGGAGCCTTGGAGCGGGGTGTGACGCCGGAGTACGCGGCACTGCCCACCATAAGCGGAGGCCAATGACATCCCGCCGTGTACTGAGGGCGGGCCAGAGGACCTGCAGCGCAGGACGGGGCCTCTGTGGAAAACTACTGCAGATCAGTTGGACTTGGACCTCGCCAGAGTCAATACCTTTCTCTCTTTTGCTTCATCGTCCAGACAGGAGGGCTGCACTGGATATGAGGGCACTACTTCCCAATCCCACACCTCCGCCTCATCCATCTCATCACCATTTTCCACACCAGCCCTGTGTGCAAGCGACATACACACCGACACCACCAGCTTCGTGTCTTCCTCAAGCCCTCACCTGCTCCTTTGTTCATGTGTGAATCTGGTATTTGGCACCACTATGTGGTTCGGCTTTATTTCTCTCCTTGTACTTAAGTTTGTGTCCCTCATCCCTACTTGTGCCTGTTGACCGCTTGGTTTGTCTCATTTATTCATTCATAGTATCTTGTCTACGCTATCCTCATATTCTATTTTCATAAACCCCATTTTAATGATATGAAGCGTCTTTCCGCCTTTTTGCCCTTCACTCACGTTTCACCGTGAAGTTCGGCTTCATTTGCATGAACCTTGGGGAATCTTAAAAATTACTTGAACGCAGTACTTTAACATACTCTGGTCATTCGTGGGGGTCTTGTACCCCCAGCTCAGTCAGACCATGTGGAATTTTGGAGTCTTATTGGGTACTAGAGTTACTCAACTTTGGTTTAAAGGGGTGTTGGGTGTTTTGCCTGAGTAAACCCCTCATACTCTGCCTCACCCTCCCATTTCCCCTCCCCATTCCTCCTTATCCTCCTCCCTCCTCCCCAAGTATGACACCTCTCCAATGTCAGTGAAAGACTATTTCACACCTCCTGAGTGTGTCAGTTTCAAACTTAGTACAAACAACCAATCCCATTGGGCTTGCTGGTGGAAAACATATTATATGGTGAAAAGGATCCACTCGTATAGTGTTACAATTCATTTTTTTTTTTTTTGCTTTTGCAATGTAACTATTGAGTGTCAATTAAAATTAGTCTGATGAATGTTTGTTGTCAAAAGTTGTACCTATTTTGCCTTCACAAGGTGGCATTCTTGTTTCGGCTGAGTTCAAGTCATTGTTCATGCTAAACATTCCACGCAAAGAAAGCAATAAGATACGGTCAACAAGATAATGTATTACGGAACAGTAAAATATGTTTGAGATATCAAGAAGCCTTTTCGTATGCACAAAGACAAAGCATTAAAATGTCAGCAAAGCAAGATGTGGAAGCCGGCACGTACAAATGTTTTCACAAATGTACCACGTGACCTGGCACTGCTTTGGTGTGCTCAGCCAATCAGAAAGAGGTGTAATGAAGAATGATGAGTTTGTTCAGCTCTGCGATAAGGAAGAAGCATCTGGATAGTGCTAAATCAAGCACTGACCGTTATCTCTTGTGAGGTGCATTTTTTTGATATGGGAACACAGACGACATACTTAATTTCTTTACACACCCATTTAAATTAAGTATGGCGTGTAAGACCCATTGCTTCGCTGATGGGAATACCAGTCTTTGCGTAATTGCTGAAAAAAAACAAAAAAAACCCCCGTTGTTGTGAAAAGGAAAAAATAAAATTAGGCGGTGTATAGATACCGGCCTCGCTGTACACTCACTTCGCTGATGGGAATATGAAGAAGATGAGAAAGGGAAAGCATGGGGAGAGAGAGATAAGAAGGGTGGGAGACAGAGAGTTTGGAGAGAGAGAGAGAGAGAGAGAGAGAGAGAGAGAGAGAGAGAGAGAGAGAGAGAGAGAGAGAGGGAGAGAGAGAGGGGAGAGAGAGAGAGAGGGAGAGAGAGGAGAGAGAGAGGGGAGAGAGAGATGAGAGAGAGAGAGAAGGAGAGAGAGAGAGAGAGAGAGAGAGAGAGAGAGAGAGAGAGAGAGAGAGAGAGAGAGAGAGAGAAGATTTGGCGTTTGCATTTTTGCCACCTGTGCTCATACATAAACCTTACCCTTCCTTTTTTTTTGCATCACAAACCATCCTGGGAGGTCCTTGACTTCCACCGTCATTGGTTTCATTGAAATCCGTTAATCTGTTCTCAAGTTATAGCATGACAAACATACAGACATGGCTCCTTTTATAATATTGATCACAATCTGCCAGCATGGTCAAGCTCAAGTCCCTTTCTTTTTTGCTGGACTCGTCATTGCTTCTGGACTCATAAATTGGAGGCTCAATAAATGGACTAAATTGATTTCGGTGCCCTGGTAATTCCTAAAGTTTGTCTACGGACCTATTACATTCACATCGCAAAACAGGTTGGTGATCTCTCTGTCTTATACCGCCTCCCTTTCTGGTCCTGTACCTCTGCTCAGTCCATGTTCTGTCCACCACCCCTCCCCCCCCCAAACCAGACCTCCAGACTTCTACAGGGTGCACGCAGTCCACCAGCAACCCCTTTCTGGTGAAACTCCCTGGATCCAGAATCACTGCTCACCTCCACTCATTCGTTCCTCCTTTTTTCTTCACCTGTGGAACCAACTTCCACAATTTTTTCAAGCTCATTCTTCCCCCCCCCCCCCCCGGATCTGCAAGACAGCTGTTCACCACCATTCTCAGATCCCCCATCTCAGAACCACCACCCACCATCCAAAACCATAATCTTTATACTCCCATTAACCTCCCAAGCCCACCATTTTCCAGTTACAGTTTTTCCCTCCTGAGAGTTTGCTTCTGTATCCATCTTGTCCACTTCGTACATCCTTCCCCACCCCTCATTCTTCCCCACGTCCCTTATTTATCCATGTCTCCCTCTATTTTGTCCTTGAACCTGCTGTTGGTGTGTTTTCCCCCCCCCTTTCTACTGTTTCCTTTGCTCTATTATGTCCTGATCCATTCTATGTTCCAGCTCCTCCACAAGCCGACTTTGTAGCAAAGAAAATAAAATTCTGATTTTAACTGAAAGCTCAACTCAAGATTTCATGAATTGGATTCTGTCTCGATACTTCATGGCATCACACAGACTCTCCAAGTCAAAACCTTTACACTTCCAATTATTTACATGACAAAGGATTAGCCCGTTGGTGTTCCCATTTGAACCTCTGGCTTATGATGCTGAAAAACCCAGGTTCAAATCTCTCGTACCACACGTGTTTGTCCATTGTCTACTAATTTCCTTGTAATTAATGTAAAAATACACATCTTCTTTGTGCTGCATGTGATTTATGTGCAAGCTCCTCCATGAACCTCAGATCAATGTAAAACAAAACTGTAACCAGAACAGGACTCAGTAGAGCACATATACGTCTGTCTCTCTGAACAGTTTGCATTTTGTATCCCAATGATAGGCTGGATCTGGATTCGGACCTGAACCAGAATCTAATCGGCTTGTTCTCATCACCAAACCAACTCATCCACCTAGTTTCGTCAGAATCTGTCCACAACTTTTTGAGATATTGTGCTGCACATCGTTTTTGGCCCTATCCCTAAATAGTGAAGAATCACTTTAAAATTCTAGGATCCGGATCCGGATCTTCACCAAAATCTCAGCAATTCGGCCTTGTCACACACTCAACCTGCCCACCAAATTTTGTCCGAATCCGTGCATAACTTTTTGAGTTATTGTGCTCACAGATAGACAAGCGGACAGATAGACAGGGGTGAAAGCATAACCTCCATCCACTTTCAGTGGCGGAGGGAAAAAGTATACAAATGGTCAAGTAAACGATAAATTTACACGATAAGAATGTTACGTGCACACTGTGGCTTATGTCATTGGGGGGGGGGGGGGGAAATCCTATGAAAGATATTGATTGGTGAATATATAATATAATATATATTTTATATATTCACCATACAAACAGGAGCCGGGGGCATATTGGATAAATGTTGATAATGTTTTCCAGCTTGGGCATTCAGCAGCTTGGAGACGAAACAGCATCACCACCAATCGTCTCAAATTCTTCCTGTCTCGTCGCAAGTGGCAGGTATGGCAAATCAGACCTGGTGTGATGATGGTATTTCATGATTTTTAATTTATTTGTTGCAAAGCACTTTCTTTACAATCTTCCTTTCATTGTGAACTTCTTTGTTGTTTCTTGGGGGAGTTTTTTTCCTCCCATTCCTTTGTAAGATAGATTAGACTTTAGAGGTATGGTGCACTTGCCTACTTTTGAGCTGTCTAGCCTGAGTTTGAATCCCGACCCAGGTGTAACCTGTCATTCCGGTGGTTCGCATGCAGGGCGAGGCATCGATGTGTGTGCCATCCATTGGATGGACGTTAAGCCAGCAGATTCATCTTCCAGCAATCACGGTCATTGGCAAACATAAAAGATCCCACGGGGTGACTCTTGAGAAGAGTTGGCGATTTATCGCCAGCACCCTGAACAAATTACAAATTCCTGCCATGACTGACTGCTCGAGAGGTAACAGCAAACCAGCCATTGCCAAGAGACCGATGCTCTGTCACGAGTGTAATAAATCGATGTGTAAAATTAGAGATGTGCAACCCTGTCTATTGTATATCAAGGTATGACTATTACTCTGCATCGATGAACAACAATTATTGTGCTATTTTTGTTGGCTCTGTTTGAAAGTGATTGAATAATCACTGACACAAGCAGGAATCACAAGTGTGTTGCAGTAACCCTGTTACTGAATGGTGCCAATTTCTCAGGACCGGCAGTTCCCTTGAAACTGTGGAAGAGATTCAGGTGTAACGGAGCAGTTTCGGTGATATTGAATATCGTATTGCTTGCATTGGCGATGTTAGGGCCAAGGAGGGGGGAAAGGGGGTGAGGAGGGATCAAACAAAGTAGCTCCAACCTTTGTCTTATGACAACGTTCGTCCACCTGGCAAGTTTGGTTGAGACTGGATAATTAACTGCCGAATGTATCGGTCACAGACATGCAGAGACAGACAGACACCAAATTGCATGTTTTAATATGACAGGGGCCCCTACTAGGCCATTATTGTGTTTTCCATGGAGCCTCCAAATGACTAATGCCAACACCGATTACATGTACCCAGTCGAACACCCAATCAAACGACTTCACAATAACAAGGCAGACGGTCAGTTAACCGAGTTGATCACAACGTGATGCAGTGAAGCTTCAGAAAGAATGTTCACTAAATTTTGAATGTACAAGTCTGGAGACGGCGATGGTTCACGAGCAATGTACACGGTTCGCCTTTTTTATTTTTTGACCTTCGAGGGGACGCCACGGGCAAACTGGCAGGAATCGGGAAAAACGTAAATGATGAAAGTTGTAGTACTCGAAGAGCACGACTTGCATACCAACTTTCATTCGAAACAGTTGAAAACCCTAGGAGCTCGATGCCCAATTTATTGATTTTTTTGACATTTTCTAAGTTCGTG
Source organism: Eptatretus atami (assembly GCA_035128595.1). Taxonomy (NCBI): domain Eukaryota; kingdom Metazoa; phylum Chordata; class Myxini; order Myxiniformes; family Myxinidae; genus Eptatretus; species Eptatretus atami. Next base: position 89,247,858 of record CM068959.1, read on the forward strand.
ACCTTGGAAGGAAAATGAACAATCGAGCTCCGTGGGGCTATGCAGGTGCCATTGGGCTAACCAAATACCGTAACCCCTGCCAGATTCGACAAACCCCCTCGGAGAAGATGTAACTTGAAACCGGCTACCCCCTAAAAACACATGTTTTTTGGGCGTGGCTCCGCCCATAATGGGCGCACCACGCCCATTTTCAGGAAAACACAACTAGATCATGATACAAGCCTCGCACCCTAATTTTATCAAGATCGGATCAAAAACCACGGAGCTATGCTCGGGACAGACAGACAGACACCATAACGAATATAGTGGTCACTTACTGACTTGTGAACCAATAAACAGCATATATCGATGAAGAAGGAGTATCCTCATATCAAACATGCCCGATGAAAGGAATAAGGGATTTTGAAAATGATAAAAATGAATTATAGTAATTTTCACATTTCAAACAGGAAACTCAGCTCAATGTTCCTCCATGCTCCATCATCTAGCACTTCTTGTAGACACCATACCATGAGGAGCACATTATAGAATCTTGACCACCCTTCCTTCATCCCCTCCTCCCTCCTCCCCTTCCACCTTCCTGTAAGACCCACGCTCGCCCCTTTCTTTCCTTCCCTTTCTTCCAGCCTACCCCACACTCCCAACCCTCCATCCTTCACCAATCCCCTCGCTTCTCTTCCTTTTCGTGACATTAATTTGTTTCACCCTATCCCTGCATCCCCATGCACCCCTCATTAGGTCGATATAATGTTTACTTATAACTCCCAGTGGCATATTATCATTGGATGTGCTTGCACTTTTGGGAGTAAATTATAATGATGAAGTTCAGCAATCCCAACACGATCCCGCATTGTTTAATATTGTGTATAATTTTACACGAGTGTGCTTTGGTTTGTATTCACTCAATCAGGAAGTGGTCGTTTAGCATCTCGCTAACTCTTGTGAGAGTGAGATGAGTTGGTGATACTGGGCTGCGCGATGGGGTCATCAAAATGAAAGTTCGAATCGTGCCAGAAAATGTAATTATGGATCAGGAGTAGTTGCGGTGTGAAGAGCAGAGTTAGATAACACGTTGGTTTTGCTTTCATCTCATCGCTGACAGAACATTATTGTTGGCAAGAGATCATTTGGCTTGGTTAATTTGATACTCGGACCATGATGAAAAGTACATTTGACTTCAATCATCATGATTGTGCGTAGGGATACAGCGTGGATACAGTTTTGAAAATATGTTTATACGATGAAGAGATGACGAGGGATTTGCCATCTTTAGATTTCTGTTATTTAATATCGGTGAGCAAAGATCAAGCGGTGCCTTTTAATGCCATTGTGCTTTGCATCTTTGGCTAAATTCTATATTCCTTCCCTGATCTACATGGGGCACTGCATCCATGCCATAACAACACACAGAAATGATGCAGCCAGGAAAGGACATTTATAATTAAATCGTGTGTGTGTGTGTGTGTGTAATATTATATCAAGCTCTTTCTAACCACTGACACTGACTGACTGACTGACTGACTGACTGTCTAATATTAAAGATCGGTGCCTTCCGGGTGATGTAGAAAGCTGAAAATTTGAGTGCCGACTGACATCGAAGCCAGTACACCGGGAAAAAAAATCACAGAATCATCAGACAACATCCATAAATGAAAATATAAATAAATGAAAATTCAAATGCAGGTGAGCAACCCGAGACAATGGGGAAATGCCCTTCATCGGCTTACACAATGTGTATCGGCCACATACATGCAGAGACAGCAAGTGATTGTTTAGCATATAGCTAACTAATATACTGTATATATATATGTATATGTATGTATGTATATGTATGTATATGTAGGTATATGTATATATGTGTATATGTGTATATATATATATATATATATATATATGTATATAGTTATATGATGTAATATGTATGTATAATGCATATGTATGTATATGTATATATGTGTATATGTGTTATATGTGTATGTATTAATATGTGCATATGTGTATATGGGTTATATTGTATTTATATATGTATGTATGTATGTATATATGTGTTATATGTGTATATGTGTATTATATATATGTATGTATAACGTATATGTATGTGTATATGTGTATATATATGTATGTATATATGTATATATGTGCATATGTGTATATGGGTATATATGTATGTATATATGTATATATGTTATATATGTATGTATGTATGTATGTATATATGTTATATATGTGTATATGTGTATATGTGTATATGTGTATGTATATATGTATGTATGTATGTATGTATGTATATATGGTATATGTTAATGTGTATATGTATGTATATATGTGTATGTGTATATGGGTATATATATTATATGTGTATATGTATGTTATATGTATGTATCATGTGTATATGTGTAATATGTGTATATGTTATATATGTATATGATATATGTATATATTATATTATATATATATATGTATGTATGTATGATATATTATATATATGTATGTATGTATAAATATGTATATATATATATAAGTTGAAAGTGTGTCTGTGTGTCTGTGTGTTTGTCTGTGACATTGCACGCGAAAAGTACTGGAGTGATCCTCACCAAACTTCACATGCTGACAGAACATGTACCCGGAGTGTCCCGATGTAAAGAAATTGTACTTCCGACTTCCGGTTTTCCGAATTATGACGTAATCACCTGATTTTGTAACGTTAATTTTCAAGTTCAGCCGATTGACATGGGGCCAACGTCATATACAATATATCTAACATATGATTTTAAGTTTTGTTTGTCTGTTTGTTTGTTTATCTGCACGTGCTAATCTCCTGAAAGGTGAAAGATAGGAGCTAACCACTAAAACAAAAAATGTCGGGATGGGCCCCGGGAAGGTTATAGGCTATGTGGCAAGGCCCCTCGGCCCGGGGGGGGGAAGGGGGTGTGTTTCCCCCTCACCAACCCCCTTAGCATATGACTGCCATGGCCCAATAGGGAACTGTACTGTGCTCGCGTCAGACATATGTATAGAAGATTAAATTCATTCAAAAAGAACCCGGGCAGCGCCGGGTGCATTCACCTAGTATAATATATATATATATATATATATATATATATATATATATATATATTATATATATATATATATATACTGAGCAGCAAAAGAAACGCAAGTTCCGAAAAAATACGAAATTTCAGAACAAGAGAAACACAAGTTCTGAAAAAACGAAATTTCAGAATAGTAACCAATCGCATGTTAGAAAAATGATGGTAAAATGATGTGATGAGTCCAGGGGAGTTAATGTCATACAGTGAAGTTAAACAATGAATTGTGCACGTGCATTGACAGGTGTTGGTGAAAACGCACATTGCCACTCTAAGGCATCCTTTGTTTAGGCTGTGTCAGAAAAACATTCATTGTTCGCTCTAGAAGGTGTACACTGTACACTTTACCAAACGATGCCAGGACTTTCGACTGTGCAAAGAGGAATGGCCCTTGGAATGTTGCAAGGCGGTATGTCTGCAACCGATGTAGCCAGACAATTTGGATGTCATCTCACCACCATCACACGACTTGCCCAACGTCACCGGCTGACAGGGGTCGTTGCTGGTCGTCCACGTTCCGGTCGACCAAGAGTGACAACTCCTGCACAAGATCGGTTCATCCGGGTCACTCATCTAAGGAACCGTACTCAAGCAGCATCAAGAACAGCAGCATTAGTTCAGGGACCAAGAGGGCCAGTATCCGCTGATACCATTAGACGTCGACTACGAGATGGAGGACTCCACTCTCGACGTCCATATGTTGGGCCAATATTGAGACGACAACACCGTCAATGACGTTTACAGTGGGCCCAGCAACATCAACGTTGGCGACGTGCTCATTGGCGCCAAGTTGTCTTTTCAGATGAGTCTCGCTTCCGTCTTTCACATGCTGATGGGCGTTTACGTGTTTGGCGTCGACGTAATGAATGTTACACGGATTGCTGTGTCATACAGGCAAACAGATGGGGTGGTGGCAGTGTGATGGTCTGGGAGCGTTCAGTTACAACCACAGGTCACAGCTTCATGTCTTCTGACAACATGCAACTGCTGTCGTGTATAGAGATGATGTTCTTCATCCTCATGTTGTTCCAATGTTTGCTGCACATCCTCAACTACAGTTCTTCCAACAGGACAATGCACGTCCTCACAAAGCAGGTGTCGATGGCATGTCTCACTCAGAACAACACAACGTTCTTCCATGGCCGTCACTTTCCCCAGATATGGCTCCTATTGAACATGTTTGGATGAAATTGCGTGTAGGATAGCTGCCGGAGACATCCAACTACAGTTGTACAGTTGGAACAGAGATTGTGTTTGAGTGGAACCACTTGCCTCAGACATTCTTCCAGACTCTTGTGAACTCTATGAGGCGACGTTGCTCCGCCTGTATCCAAGCCCAAGGTGGACATACACGCTACTGAAAAGACTGACTTTTCACTGGGGTATCTCCTCTTGGCGGGTTGTGGTAAATGTGAAAATCTTGTAATGCAATTTCAACATTCACTTTCAGCTCACAAATTGAAAGCATTTTTCATTAAATGAGTGATTAGAATCAAAATAGTTTGTCTTCTGTTTGAAAACTTGACAAGACCTCGGACTTGCGTTTCTTTTGCTGCTCGCTTGCATTTCCTTTGCTGTTCATATATATATATTGTTGTGGCCGGGGTCCGGTGGCGATAAACGACCAGTAGGTGGAGCAGTGGAGTCGTCTCCCACCGAACACCCGGAAATAGGTCGTGACTCTCGGATAAGTCCGAAAGTCACGGGTCCCTTAGCGGACCGTGGTCGCCAATATTTTTGATGGCGTGGGTGGGGTTAATTGCCTAATTTCAATATACCTAAGTACCCACGTCGTCCAACTACCGGGGAAAACCACACCCTCGACGAACCTCGGGCGAACGTCCCGTTTACCGAGCCGATCCGGGTGTAAACCGAGCGGGATTACCAAGATCGTCAGTCCAAATGAACAATTTACGGCACGAACGGCCTTACTATTTCTCAAACCCGCACCGTGCTGGGTCAATGAAAGAAAACACGAACAACGAACTGGAACATTTAACACGGGATTTATTTTACAATAGGCAATAATCGGGAAGGGAGACACAGAGCAGAGTTATCACGAATAAGAAATGTAATGTACAATGAACAAGCCACTTAACAATTCTACTTACAGACGGGCTCACGGACACACACACACACACACCACACACCCAAAAGAAACTGGACCCCATGGGTCTTTATTCGGTAGAGCCGGGCCGGGGTACCTTCCCACCTCGTGCGGTCACACCGACTCCAAACCACCACGGTGGGACTCGAACCCACGACCCGAAGTCCACGCCCCCGTCCCTGGCAGCTCGGCCGCCACTACCACGAGAACCAACCGCAAAGGGCCGCAGACGACGACCGAGACCAAGCCACCACGACCGCAGACGAAGCCAATCGCCACCAAGACTGCAGACGTTCTGCAATCGCCACAATCACTCCTACTCTCTTGAGGTCGGAGCGGTTTCTTTTCTCGCCACTCGCCTCCTGATTGGATGGTTCCATCGCGCGATCCGCTGGCCGTCCCTCATTGGACAGGCCCATGGTAGGCGGGGAAACTCCCACCTTTCTGGGGCGGAGTCGGATCTGAGGCGATGGAGGCTCCGCCCACGCCTTCAGCCCAAAACATGTGGGCAATGGCGACCGGGTTGAGTCAGGGACGGTGCCGTTGTTGTTGTTGTTGTTGTAGATGTAATAAACCTGACTATAAAATAACTCGCAGCACACACAAAATTCCCATTAGACAGAAGGAGGGATTGTAACTATAAACACATACTTATCGAAATAACTAAGCTACGGGGACTGCTGTCTGTTTGTTTGCAAAAGGCTTCCAGATTCGTAACAATATATATATAATATATATATATGTACATACATATGTATATATATATATGTATATATATATATATGCAAATATACATACACTGGCCTGGCAGGATAGCCTAGATCTAGAGGTATGCACACTCGACTTTGAGCTGTCTAACCTGGGTTTGAATCTCAACCCATGACCAACTGTCATCCTCTGTGACTTATCAATGTGTGTGCCATCCATCGGAAGGACCTTCAGCCAGAGGAACCGTCTGCCAGCATTGACTGTTGGTGGACATTAAGATCCCACAAACAAATTTTCAAATTCCTGCCACCCACAGTCAAACATCAGGGCTGACCAGCAGGTTCGGGAAAGAATTGGGACAAAAACGTGACCCAGCCAACCCCACAAGAAGGTGGGAATAATTGGGCCATTAACGAAGTTGGAGATAGATTTCCAAATAAACGACATTTCAACCGTTAAACCTATTACATGATCTTGTCTGTTTACGTACCCCTACAGTATATGTTGTAAAATTATAAACATGTAAGTTTTAAATCTGTAAAGATGAAGGTATGTCTGAGTTATTGTTCACAACATATTGTGGACGTACCATTCTCTATCTGGCCATGCTTGGTGAATTGCTGATAAGGTAATGATGAAGTTTGTAAGGATGTTATTAATTTTGCATCTTTTTCTTAATTTTGTTCTTCCTTCAGTATCTCAACCAGATCATTGGAGCGAGTATCCCTGAGATGAGGCAATTTCTCTTAAGCTTGAAGCTTTGTGAAGTCATGTGATTCCCTATTTTTATATTCCTCAGGCTATGGTATCATGTTATTATGGGAGATGACATTTTAGAACATATAATCCAGTTGGGATCAGTGCCAAGAGGCTGCCTTGGCAAGGGAATGGGCAGCCTGGGAATGGCTTTGCTTGGACCATGTTTTTGTTGTCACACGAAGGACTGAAGACGTCATTTTTTTCCATGCAAGATCGTAGCCCTCAGAAGGTGAAAAGTGACAAAGGGTGAAAAAGCAACGATCTTGACAATAGGGAAACATTTGGACACAATGAGTTCGGGAATGAAGGAACAGGATAAGAGGAGAGAGAGAGAGAGAGAGAGAGAGAGAGAGAGAGAGAGAGAGAGAGAGAGAGAGAGAGAGGAAGGGAGGAAACACAGTAACCTGCAAGTAATACGGGACTGTCGAAATGACGTATGAATGGTAAATGAGGCCTTTCACGTGTGCGCTGTGTGTGTAGTCTCAAAAAATTTAGTAAACCCTCAAAATCCAGGCTTACTGCATACCTCCAGTTTTTATTCCTCTTTTCTCCGGTTTGTGGAATCATCTTCCTGAGGCTGTTCAATTCCACTCTTCCCTCCAGGGCTTCAAGCTGGCAGTGCACCACTATCTCATGTCAACCTCCATCCTGAAATGTGCTTTTTTTTTTCTCCCCCATTAAGCTTACCTAACCCAACCCTCTTGTCGGTTTCTGTTTCTGTGCTCTCTCTCTCTCTCTCTCTCTCTCTCTCTCTCTCTCTCTCTCTCTTCCTCTTCTCTCTCTCTCTCTCTCTCTTCTCTTCTCCTCTCTCCTCTCTCTCTCTCCTCTCTCTTCCTTTTCTTCCCTGTTATTCATCCCTTGCTTGTTGTTTCGATCTGTGCCACTCTCAGTTCATTGCCTTTTTGCTCTCTGTCAACTCACTTTTCCATGAACCTAGATTTTGGACACAAAAGGCAGTAGTTTATTGGCAAGAGTGCAGGCGTGCATGTTTTCGAGGAAAATGTTCTTTCATTTTTGTAGTCATCTTGGACAATACATGACTTTCAACATGACGTAATCCACCCCAGAATGATTGGTGCACATGCGTAGAAACCCCTAGAAACGGTGGTGTTCGGGGCACCATAAAGTACAGTATATCTTGCGCGGTAAGGATTGTTACCTAAAATGGCTCACAAAGCTTCGAAAAGAAGCCAAAAATACTTGGAAAAGTACATGAGAGAAAGGTCTGTGGCTCTGCACAACAAAAGACTTGGAGAACTTTCTCAGCTCGCCGAATGGGCAGCTGCTCATCATGCAAACTCCCAACCAGGTGGGCCGGTGCAAGGTCCGAGTGGATGAGCATGTGCTACACAATCCCCCCGATGGATCACTACCAGTGAATGGACTTTGAACCTTGTGGGACTGCCTCTTGTGAACACGACTGGCTCTGTGATTTATTTAATGGACCTTTGCAATTCGGTTGGAAAGATTATGCTGTGCGTCATTAGTGAGTAACGGTAACCAACTCTTTGGCAAAGGACATCTTCGTGACATGAAAATACACAAAGCTTGAGCCAGCTATATTTACGTCGGAGCTGGATGTACCAGGGAGTTTTATCTGAGGAATATATAGGAGGAAGTGGGTGCAGCAAGAATACAGATCAGTCAAACAATGTTGGATAAGTCAGGGGGTGACCTTTTTGAATTATGTTATGAAGGCTAATGAAGGAACTAAATGACACAGCCTCATGAGAGGTTTAGGTAGATATGCGATAGGCTGCAGACAAAGTTACAGAGAATAAAATAGCGAAGATCATGAGTTAGCAAGGGAGATGTTGGAGAGTAACCACCTTGAAAGACTGGAAGGAAGGGTGACACTATGAAAGAGCAAAGGTCATGATAAGCCAATCACAATGAATGAAAGTGTCTCAATGTATTGCTACGGTGTCTTTTTTTTTTTTAAGATTGCAGCCCTTTACAAAAGGTCTTGGTTGTGGGAGAAAATTTGATTTTCTTCCTGTTCCAGCGTTCTCTCATTGCACATGGCTCCAAGCTGGTGATGCGTTCCGTGGCACAGCTCAAAGCGGCCCCGGTGGGTCAGCAGTCCCTAGGAGTACCACGACGTTTGGCAGACCCTGCAGGTGCATCTTCCAGCTCTGACTCTGATGATGCCGACGACCTGGCTGCATTGGCGCTCAGTCTGCGCACGGCCGATTCCACATCCAAACCTCAGACTCCTACTCCTCCACTGGGCCAACACTCAGAAGAGGTAGAGCATCGGGAGATTGTTGGCAGTCTCAAGAAGGAGGTTGGTCAGAATTTATTCGAAAAGTTTTTTCTTCTAAAGTTAGCCAAGTACACATCAGCATAATTTAATATGAATAGCCATGAAAAACAACCTGGATGAAAATTGATGATTTTTACCACGAGCTTTCATCAGGTTCTACAAACGATATACTCACAATAGACCAAGAAATAGCAATTTTTTTTTAAAAATCCGTTTCTAAATACAGTACGTACACTTAGTTTGGAATTTATTTTCCTAATTATATATAATTATGTATATGTATATTATGAAAAATACAAAGCGTTGGCATTTCTTGGACGAGTATGAGTACAGTATCTTGTTCATATAAAATTTTGAACGTCCCTTGTGGGCTGACTACATCTCAGAAGTGGTGGCCTTACCTTTGACCTATATTGCCATTCAAACTATAAACTGTCATCCTGCTGTTTCTAGGCAGGGTGTTGCATCGTTTTTGGAGGAGGCCTTAAGCTGACGGTATTTTCTGCTATTATTCACTTAAAGATGTTAAAAATCCCATGGTATCTTAAAAAAAATATTAGGCCATTGTGTGCCAGTACCCTGGCCGAATGCTGAATTCCTGCTCTTGGGTGAAGGCTGCTTTGAGTAAGCATTCACTTGTGGATGTGTCCTTGGTTATTTTTCAGCTCTGAACATGTATGTGACTGTTTGTGAGCTGTTTTCCACCTGATAACATGGCATATAATAATAATAATAATAATAATAATGACAACAACAAAATATATAATCTATGAAACTTTAAGGAAGCTCTTGTTTATTTTAGGGTTTCAAACAAGATACTACACACCTGGTGTCAGGTGGCAGTGATGAATCAATGGGAAGAGAGCTTAATGTTGAATCAAGCTTACTGGGATCAGGTCGAGGACACCGGAAACGTCTTTCACCTCGCGGATGCTCAGCCGATTCAGAACCACCGTGCTCCTCATCTGATGACGACATTACTATGGCCACCCATCAACATAGTGACTCGTCATGGCAAAAGCGAAGAAGTCAACTACGCCGAGGCAGTTCAGCTGATAGTGCTCTTCCTCCTGAGACAGATGAACTGCGTGGCACAATGGAGGGATCAAAGGCAGTGCTGAGATCCACCGCCTCATTGGACTCACCAGGTGCAACGTCCATAGTGGCAGCACATTCTGAGGAAGGTTTACGACGGAAGCAGGTGCCAGCTGGAGAAGGTGGTGGTGATGAGCATTCCCTTCGCTTGGCCCTTGTAAGACAGCAGCTGTTACGCACCAGCTCTGCCGAAAAGCTAAGTGGTCTACGTGGGCCTTTGTTAGAACATCTAGGAATTGGAGGTGAAGATCAAAATGGGTTGGCATCTTCTGGTGGATCTCGCACAGAGATGCTGGCTTCAAGAAAACTTCATGCAGGTTGTGAAAGCAGTGGCCGTGCTAAGATAGGCCTCATGCAAACATCACAATCACTTGATCAACCATCCTTGCATTCAAAATCACGTATGCAAAAGAGTTCATCATTCACACTGGCTGAAGAGGTGCCATCACATCGCCGTTTGGCTGGTGTGCCGCTAGAAATCCCAAACAAACAATCCTACCGAGATAACAAGAAAGAGCCATCATCACTTGCAGCAGCTCTCCGAGAGCTGGCAGAGCCCCTGGTTAAGCAAGAAGCTCATGTGGATGCCATACCACACAAGAATTCCCATGCAGAAATGAAGTTAAAGGGTGGCGTGAAGGTCTTGGCTGGAAATTGTAAATCTGCAGCAGAAACGAAATTTCAAGAAACACCTGCACAAGGCAAAAATATCTCATCTGACCTTGTGCTGAATGCTGCAGTGCATTCCAAAGAAAGTGCGACGACTCATTCCATAGACAGCTCAACTTTCCTAAAGCCAGTTGTCACCCCCATCTTGTCATCAGAGCAAGTCAGTGCTCCAGACAGTACAAAAGTTAAAATTCCCTCTTCATTTGCTGAAAACAAGGAATCACAGCCTTGTGTTTCACAAGCTGTCCAACTTGGAGTTGAGGCAAATACACCAAAGCTGGGTGCTTCTCAGCCTTTGAGGCCTTGTAGAAGTACGGTGGCAGGAACTGTAAAGTTGTCTTCGGAAGTGAGACCTCAGGAGATGCTTCTAGTGAAACGACCTCTTGGACCAACAGTTACTCCTGAAGGTATCTGTGAAAGTGAAAGGGAGGTAAATGCTGGATATTTAAAAGTACAAAAGGAACAGAGCGACACCAAGAGCACACGAGAAGGTTTAAAGCCAGGCAAACCTTCAGCTGCTGAGAGAAGAGAGCACAGGCAATTAGTACCAAAGGTTCCATCTGTCGATACAGCACTTCCCCCAGACAATGCACAACCACCATCCACCATCTTGCAAGCTAAACCTATGCCTGAGTTTCCTACCATTAGGAAATCGGCATCAGTTTCTCGGATTCAGAACCGGTCAGACGCCAAGCTACGGTACTTTGGTGCATCACGGGAATCGGGTGCCAGTGTGGAAACTGATTCACTTGGGAGCACAGATCTTGGCTCGGAGGCAAGTGCACCAGCGGCAGTAGGCCGAAACTTACCTTACCGTCGAGGAAGTGGAACAGTATCTCTTCCTGGTGAGGTCAAGGATTGGAAAACGTCACTGCCCAAACTTCGACACCGTACTCCTTCGGAAGAGCGAATCCTCCGCATTGTGGACATTGACTCTGAGGAAATATTTGAAGCAAAATTTAAAAAGAAGCGAGAGTCTTCCTTAAGCCGTAACCTCGGCATGACACGCAGGATGAAGTCAGAGGAACATATTGAAAGTCTTAATCATGATAAGGAAGAGGTAATTTACAGACCAAGGCAACAAGGTACACCAGTGGAAATGATACTCGATGAAGCTGGAGATAAAGAGTTCAAGGAAAGCCATTCTGATACCACAGCAGTTGAGGGAAAGCTTTCACGTAAATCATCAGCAACGTCGCTTGCTTCTGAGGTTTCGCAAGGACCAGAGAAAGAGATGACCTTAACACGCAGGCTATCAGCGAGGTTTAAAAGAACACCATCGCAGGACTCCAAGGTGAATGTAGATGTGACCAAGAAGGAACAAACAGACAATGTAGGGAAGAAAGTGCCTTTTCTTCGCAGGGCCTCGAAAGATGACAGGATAAAAAAGGAGCAAGACGTTGAAGAAGGCAACGGCGGATGTAACCTGCGCAAAGAGTCCTCGTCACTGAGTCAGGGGATTAAAAAGAGGATCGAATCGTTGTCAATGGCACTCAGTCGCAGCAGCTCTGAAGATCGGTCAGGCCGGGAAGCTGGGCGAGCCATGAAGAGCAAGTTTGGGGCTAAAGGCGCCCCAGGGATGATTAAAAGGGCAAGCTCTGAGATTTTCATCAACAAAAAAGCTGCTGGGCCTGAGCCAACATCGAAAAGGTTGCTTAAAGCTGCACCCTTGGCTGCCTCCACGGAGTGTCTGGGCAGTGGTCCATTGGCTCGAGGTATGTCTTCATTTGCAGCCTGATTAACATACATGATTACATCAAAGGCCAAAACTGTGAAGACCTTAATCGGCAAAATAATCGGCAAAAGTTCAATGTGTTGTTCAATTTTGCATGTTTCTTATTTGGAACTGGTGTGCACGTGCTTTCACTGTTTCCGAGTAAAGGAAACACAAATGTGATACTATGAAACACCTTTAATGTCACATATGTGTTTGTGGATCCACTGCTTGCTACAAAACATATATGACATCATACATTTTAGTCAGTGGTGGACATGACATTACTGTTTCCATAAAAACTCGTGGAAAATTGCTGCTCAATTGTATAATTTTATTATCTCCATGCTTTCGGAAAAATATTTTAATTGGCTTCGCCTGTCTGTCTGTCTGTCCGTCCGTCACACTATCTCCTCCGAAACAGTTGTGCAAAAATTCACCAAACTTGTAGTTATGATCACCACATGGCAAGAACGTGCGAGAGCAGCATCATTTTTGGCCCCACCCTTGGAGCGGTGTCAAAAAGTCAAATCCCCCAAAAATGCAATTACAGGCACATTTTTGAAACATTTTAAAATGAAACTTTGTATTTGTGCATGGCTCACAAAGTGGGTATGCCGTGGTATGTTTGTGGGAAATTCCACCTAAAACTATTATGAGGTATTTAGACAAACCATCGATGGTCAGAAATGAAAGTGGACATCTTGGGGAACCTGTAGAAACCGGCAATATCATACTTCTCCATTTCCCTGTTTATTAAAGATGAATTAAAGCAACAGAATATGGGTTTTGTAACCTTAGAAATGTTACAGTTTGATTGGTAAAAATTTTTATTTTACTGTACGTTTCTTATGTGACAGTATTTTTGAGTGTGGTGACTCAGAATGTGAACTTTGGTGTCTCTTTTATGTTTTGATGATGTTCTGTCTCCCTATTCGGGTTTTCTGGCATCTACCCTATCTGATGAAATAATGGATTCGTACATAACGCTTCGTGTCCACTGCATCGAGAAAAATAAGGATCCAGTGTTGATAATGTTTCTTATGATTTTTATTCCAAATCTTCCTTAATTTCTTGGAAATATGACAGAGTCTAACGGCAGAAAAAATATAGATCAAAATTGTGATCAGAAAAATAAAATTCGGACCGCAAGTAATCCCGTCTTGATTTTCGTGTCAGTCCCGTTATGTACGAATCATCATCTCTCGTCGGACACAAATAACGCGAGCATTAGAAAATCTTGCCATCTTGCAAACTTCCCCGATTGATGGATATAATAGGCACTTGCAAGCGTGTCAGCACATTTCCATTCGCCGTCGAGCGCAGCGTTTGTCTTCGTGTCCGTGTCTTGCGAGAGCCGTAACGTACGAATCCAGCGTGAAGACGCCGAGCCGAACGAGGTGACCACATTTGTCTGATAATTCTTCATTTTAACCAACGCTGAATTTTTTTTGGCTTCGTAGGATCCGAGAGGTAAGAATTATTGTTTTCTTTTCATGTTTAAAGTGATTATTTTCAAAAGTTCGAAAGAAATAGATTCGATTTTAACGTTATTTTTCGCTTACAAGTGTGGCTTTCTTTGCTACTGAACTCGTCTTTTTTCTTCGTAATTTATAACATCGGACTCTCTCAAAATGTGTTGTTTTTTTCTTTTTCCTGTCACATATTGAGCCTGTTTAAAAAGGCAGAGTAAAAATTATCGTTTCTTATCCCAAAATATAATATTTACGTTGTTTTTTTCATCTGATTCCGTACATAACGCTGACGCCAAGCTCGAAATTGGAACGTGTATTTACAGTGTTGTATATATTCAGTGGTAACTTTAAAACCGACGTGCTGCAGGTCTAAAAATTTAGATTTAGCTATTTGAATACATGCAGATTAACATAATGGGTTGCATTTCATGTTTCCCAAAAACTTTTTTTTTGTCCTTTGTGTAACAGTATGTGTACCCACTTTGTGAGCCATGCACATATGCAATCAACATTGAGGGATACATCGAATATGTAACGATTTTTTGGGGATTTTGACCCCTGGTTTATGCTCTAGAAGCAGGGGACTTGTGGTTGCAGGGGTCAGAAAGGGGGATAAAAAAACTTTAACTCAAAATTTGATATTGGGTCATTACTGGTGGAACTTTTTGCGATCTTTCAACTTTGCTTGATGTGGGAAGCGTGGGGATTTGCAATGGTGTGCAATCTACTTTGCTCAAGTTCATGTTTTATTCTTGTAAACGAGTATTTTCATAAAAGGATGTAAAGTGAACAAAAAAATGATGAGGATAACATGTGATTTTGTAATTCTCAGTTTTTGAAATATATATTTTTAATAACTCAGATTATATAAGCACTTGGTGACCTATTCAACCTGTTTTTCACCACTGACAATTTTATTTTTAATTTGGGGATGATGGAAGGATACGGACAACCAAATGTGTTTTTTGTCTCGCAAATTACTAGCTGAGCCTGAGAAACGGTCTATTTGGAATCGCTGGGAGATTGGTCGAGGCAAGAAAGCCAAAGAACCCTTAGGAACATCTTCCTCCAGTAACAATCAGGAAAAAACTGCCACTTCTGAGCCCTCAACTCAAACCACAGCAGGTAGGTTCTAGGAGGTTACAGGGATATGACTGTAGAAAGCAGTCACTTGCTCAATGCAGGGATTGAGGAGATTTGTTAAACGATTCCTTTTCTATCATCTTTCACTTTATTATTTGAATTTTGAGAAGCTAACGCAGTCTTCAATGTCTGTTATTTCCTCAAAGGTGTGAAACCGAAGTTCAACCTGGAACTGAAAGACGAGGTGATTGTTGAGGGGCAGCCATTTACCCTGCATTGCCTCCCCGAAGGAAACTCTCTATTAAGCATCCGTTGGTTCAAAGGCATGTGAGCTCATTGGCATCCTTTACATTCACACTTTGGGGGCAGCGATGAGATACTTTGTGTCCTGTGTGTGTCCAATTTGTTTTAAAAAGTAGCAATATTTTTTTTTACGCCCAAAATAAAGTCAAATCACGAATTTAATTCATCCGTCCATTGGGACCATACTCTGTGCAGAGCATTGGTGTCTCCTTGGCTATTAGGAGTCTCCTTGGCTATTAGGCACAATCCTGGACAGGTCACCACTCCAACACAGGATACCAGCAAGCTGGCACTCATTTTGCCACCTCAGAAGGATGACAGGCAGAGTCAACCCCACCTGGCATTAATTCAACAGGTCGAGTGGAACTCAGGATCCTAGGATCCCAAGCCCACCACCCTAACCATTAAGCCAACACCAGGCATGCTGTTTTTGGTGTATGTTCCCCCTCCATCCCCTCCCTTACCTCAAATGGCCCCACTGCTGACACTGCACGTGAAAAGGCTGAATGCCTAAACTCCGTGTCTGCATCTAAATCTTGTGTCCCAAACCCATCGCTTTATGTACCCACATTACCCCGTCGCACCCATCGCTTTATGTACCCACATTACCCTGTCACACCCAGCTGTTCCTGGACTCTGTGTCCTTTTCTCCTGACAAAGTGAAGAACTTCCTGTCAAACCTCGACTCTGATTCTGCAACTGGTCCAGACGGCATCAGCCCACGTGTCCTAAAAACCTGCCTTCTGCTCTTGCTCACCCCTTCTCGTTCTATTCACCCTCTTCGATTTGCTCAAGGTCATCTGCCATCTGCTTGGAAATCAGCAAACATTACCACTTTGCATAAAAAAGGTGCAACTACAGACCAATCAGCCTTCTCCCAGTCATCAGCAAGGTTATGGAATCCATCATCGCTTCTGAAATCAAATCCTTCCTCTTCTCCAATGGCCTGATTTCCGATCATCAATTTGGATTCAGACCAGGTCATTCTACCCTGAACTTGCTGTTCCTGTTTTCCCAACAATGGATGGAGGTCCTTGATGCCAGGCAGGAGATCAGAGCAGGAATTTAATCATTGCTCTCTTCTTCAAACTTGAATACTACTCGGTGCCTAATAGCCTTGATGCTACCATGTTTAGAATTTATTGAGAACTAGCAGATTTACCCGACGTTGCACAGGAAGAGAAACGTGAATAAGTAACACTTTGTCGCCAAAGGAAATTTGGAAATTGTAATGCCCTCTACCACCACCAGGTGGTGCTACACAGTACTCATTTACATGGAGAATTTACGCCCCCTCCCACTCCCCTCCTCCATGCCCTCACGTGAGGCCACAGCCTCATAGCCTATGTTACCTCCCACACAAAGTTGTATTTGTACCCTGAGTTTAGAGTTTGTAACTTAAAAGATGTGGCCTTGCATAGAACACATACAAAGAAACAAAGAGATAACAATTTGGTTGCTGGTTTGTATTTTGCCTCGGCAAAAGCTTTGTGGCTACATTTCTCATGAAAAGGCGTTGCTTTGGAGGTAACAATGTTTAAAATGCGAGACATGTACAAGACATTTTGTACACAATTTGTTAATAGATTGTATACAATCACCCCTGTGGGTGAAGACTAAGACTCGTACACACCTTGTGTTCACATTTCATTATTTACACCTCCTTTCCCACTCCCTAGTAATTCATCAGAAAGGTCCTTCCACCTGTAATGACCACCTGCCTGCCTTGCAGATAAAAAGCCACTGTCAAGTGACGGTCATATTAAGACATCAAGCGGAGCGGATGGCCGGCATATTCTCACTGCTCTCAAAGCCACGAAGAAGGATGTGGGTACTTATGAGTGTGTTGCATCAAACAGCGTGGGAACGGAGTCATCATCTTGTCGTGTGTGTTTGGCTCGTAAGTGCCTTATTTGCCAAATTGGCCAAAACATGCTGGTAACTTACCTTGTGTTCAGACGTGCTTCTTTTTGTTCCGATATACATATAACTCCCTCCAAAGCTGGGGATGCCATTCCAGATGTGCCTCGTTTAACTTGTTCATTGTTACCCACATTGTTACGGAGGTTATGTTTTCACCCCTGTCTGTTTGTTGGGTGGTCGCTGCTAGACTACCCTTATTCTCAGTTTTTCCGTCTGTCTGTATGTTTGTTTGTATGTAATGGACAGCTCTGGAGGCCAGAGGAGTCAACCGATTTTGATGAAACTTGACAGGTAGCTTCATACCAGGATCTAGTTGTATGCTTTTGAGCACCGTTGCTATGGACGCCACCGTTGCCTAGCAACGGGACTTTGAAATTTTTGGAAAATCCTAAAACATTTATTTTTTCGAAAATCAAAAATCGGCTTCCGCGCTTTTATGCGCACTATAATCAACCTCTTTGTCAAAAACTTTCAGCCCGATCCGTCAAAAACTGTATGACTAGTATGCAATTATGTAGCGACCACCCATGTCGCCTACCGGCTTGTTTGTACGTTTGTCTGCCTGTGAGCAGGGTATATCAAAAAATTGGGGATGGATTTGGACAAAATTTTGTGCACAGGTTGGGTATGCAGCGAGGACGAATTGTTTCGATTTGGGTGAAGATCCGGATCCTGATACTGGAATTTTGTTCTTTTTGTCGCCATTGAGAGTTATGACAATGGCGACGAGTTATGAGTTATGACACGAGTTATGACAAAACTAGGTGGATGAGTTGGTTAGGTGACAAGAACAAGCCGATTAGATTTTGGTTTCGGTCCCGATACAGATCCAGCCTATCAGTGGACACATAACGTAAACTGGTCAGCCTGTTGGAGGTTTGCATTCCATCGAGTGCCATTTTAGTTGTCCCATGTGTCCATTCCCATGTATTGTCATGCACTTATTTTGTGCTCTATCATTTCCAGTTGTACTGTACAGATTTTGAGGGTGTAAGCACATGTATGTGTGTAGGTCTCAGCCATTCTTTTCCTCTTCTCTTTCCTCCCACTGCTTGTTATGCCTCCCCCTTTAGAATAGGAGGAGGCTTATACCTGTTGTAGGGTTTCCTTCTACAATTAGTGCCCACAATTTTGAATGGCACCGCACAGTTTCT
Organism: Eptatretus atami; assembly: GCA_035128595.1. Taxonomy (NCBI): domain Eukaryota; kingdom Metazoa; phylum Chordata; class Myxini; order Myxiniformes; family Myxinidae; genus Eptatretus; species Eptatretus atami. The sequence goes on from CM068959.1 coordinate 89,266,206, forward strand.
TATACCCATTTTTCTTTCTGCCAATGTCCGAGCTGTATTTTGGAGCCGGATAAGACTTTCGGAATGAAATTTTACATCAATAATTGGAATTTAAAAAATATGCAGGATTGACATAATTTTTTGACCTTGACCTAATTTTAAGGTCATGACCTAATTATATAAATGTTTCCTTTTTTAACCATAACTAGACTAATTCTTGCAAATCGGAATTAAGTTGACCTCTCTAGATAGTCTCGAGTAAGGCACATTTACACTTGATTTACATCATACCCCTCCGGGTTAAAATGATCAGGGAGGGTCAACTGGCAGTCTGAAAAAAAGAAGGTTTTTTTTTAATTTAAATTTAAATTTTTTGTCATTACTCAATTTTGCCAATACAGAATCTTAAAGACTGCTTGGCCATCGAAGGTGTTCATGCATTGTAATGGTGTAGCTGCACTAAAGTTGTGCATCCGATATTTGATTGGTGCTCTTGACCTACTTTTTTTGGATTGTGACCGAATTAACAAAAAAACACCTTCTTGATCATAACTTGAATAATTTTCCTCCGATTTTCATGATGGTGCGGTGTGTGGATAGATTTTAAATGGGGACACATTTTCTTCATTTATACTCTATTCTTAAATGTTGATGGTCAAGGTCATATGGCAGTCGAAAAAACATATGGCCATCATTGAATCGCAGACGCCGGGGGAGGCTTATCCTTGGCGATCGCTTTGTGACCAGTTGCTCCACTGGCTCACCGCCTCTTCCACCTTGTTCTTTTGTGAACGAGACTTTGTATAATAAAAACAAACTTCAGCCGATGAATTGACATGTTAGAAAGAGATTTACAATGGCATGCGTCTGTCTGCATGTCTAGTTCACTCGGAAGGTGAACTGTGTTCTTACAGAATCCGAATTCAAAGTCTATATTCAGCTTTGCCGTTGGTAGCACATTTGTACATCTTTTTCAGTCTTCTCTTAAGCAGTGTGTTTATTTCTGGATGAGTGCCCAGATATCCTTTCACCCTTCTTTAATCCTATCGGCCTTTCATTGGGCACTTTAGTACTATGTTGTAAGCTTGCTCCATGCAGGAGGACGGAATACCTTGAACCTTTTATTTTTTTTTCATCTTTAGCATGTGTGCTAGCCACCTCTACATTTTACTGATGCAGTCATCGATGTTCATCTTGTATTGAAAATTACTGGATTGGTTCAGGAAAATTTAAATTTAAATCAACGAAGGTAAAATGTAGATTCAGAAAATGAAGGGAAGCGTGAGTACGGGAGGGAGAAAGGAGAGTAAGGATGTGTGGAAGGAGTGGAGAGAGTCGTACAGAGTTAGGAAGGAAGAGTAAGGGAGAGGATAGGAATTTATGTGGCATACAAGTAAAGAGTGCGGGATGAACAATTCCACCATTGTTTTTGCAGTGCATTAAATATATCTGGGAAGGCAATGGCAAACCACCCAATGTAACCCTTGCCAAGAAATTGCTTTGGAAGCACTGACACTCTGCAACAGAGTATGGTACATCAAAATCTGAATTTAGTATACCATATATTTATGACCTCAAATAGTAACACTTCATCACTGACAAGGAAGAGCATTTTGCCACTTGGGTACAAGTGACGTCATTTGAGTTTTAAACCCAGAAGAATTGCTCGATGCAGAGTGGGGAATCATTGCTCTAGATTGCCCTTCTTGCAGGGGCAACCTTTTACGTGTGTGTGTGTGTGTGTGTGTGTGTGTGTGTGTGTGTGTGTGTGTGTGTGTGTGTGTGTGTGTGTGTGTGTGTGTGTGTGTGTTCGGTACCATTGGTTTTACGAAGATGAAGGCTGCAGAGGGTGCTTTAGGATAGGGAGGTTAAGAGTTTTATCAGAATCTGCAGAGAATGGTTAGTCATGGAGTCCTTTGGTGTATGGAGGCCAAGAGGTGCGCGTTCTGTGAATTGGGTATGGAAATGTTACTTTTATTAGCAAGGGAGGAGGACCTGTGGAATTACTGCATCAATGTTGCGTTGAAATTGACTTGAAACTCAGCAATGGTTACATGGTTGTGTGTTATTTGGATTGGTGGTTTCAGTAGTTACCACTACCTTCCTTTGTACGGAGGTTCTGCAGTAAACTACCCAAATCGTTTTCGGTCTGTTTCGTCGTTCAGTGAAGTTTGTTGAGAAGCCGACCTCTTCAAGTCCCCTAACTTATGGACCTAACTATTTGTGGAGTCTGTTACTTCAGTCCTCGGGGGTTACATTGTTATAATTGTTATTTAATGACTCGTAGTGACTCATGAGCTTGAACATGATCCTCAGCAGCTTGCTTGGATTCAAAATCAGCATGTTTGCTTGCCAACAAGCTGCAAAGTTATCATAGTGGATTGTATTTTCAATTTATTTAGAATTGCTCCTGGGTTGGCAGGGCAGCCTAGAGTTACGCACACTCATCTCTTGGCTGTCGAACCTGGGTTCGAATCTTGACCCAGCTATAAACTCTCATACTGGTGTTTCACAGGCATTGTGATTCATCAATGTGTGTGTCGTCCCTCAGATAGACATTAAACTGGGCATGCTGTCTGCAAGAATTAGTTGGTGGACATGAAAGATGCCACGGTTTCCTTTGTGAAGAGTAGGCGAGCTATCGCCGGCACCTTCAACAAATTATAAATTCCTGCACATTCGGTCAAGTATCCTGCATCATTCATGGTTGTAACCGCAGCCAATCCAAGAAACTGCTTTGGTAGAACTGACACTCTGTATGGAACATAATGCATGACATTGCTCCTCTGTTGATAATATTGACCCTATAATGACAATGTCGAGGTGAATTGACCTCACCATCCATCTGCCATTCAGGTACATATTTAACTCTGCATATGTATCCTCCTCTCCCAGAGCTTCCTGGAAGGCCAAAACAACCAGAGGTTCCACGGGTGTGTAAGGAAGGAGCGCTCGTCGTGTGGAAGGCTGCGGAGTCTCAAGGGCATGTTACCTACACATTGGAAGCAAAGAAATTGGGTGATGACTCAAAATACTTTACCTGATGGGTTGTTTGAAAGAAGATATGTGAAACCCGATGTATATTTGTCACAATATTATGCTGATGTGCAAGGAACAATATATTTTCATTTTATAAGATCAAGCTGTCATGAGGCATTGGTGTTTATAACTAGCTTATGAAACGAACTTTAAGTGCAGCAAATGCAGGAAAATCCATCACATCCCTGGGCCTAATCTTTCATAGTGCCTTTTGCAGGTGTCGACTCTTGGGCGGTTGTGGCTGCTGACTTGGAAGATCCTTACCATAATGTAACCCGGTTGACCCCTGGCGGCATCTATAAGTTCCGTGTGAGTTGTGTCAACAAAGCTGGCCAGGGTCAGGCCAGCTTGTCTTCAAGTAAAGTAACTATCCCAGGTGGGCAACACGTCGTGGCGATATAACTGATTGTAATTATTGTCTCAGGGTCAGACTTCATTCATGTAATATCCAGGTACTGATGTGGTGCCAGGTGCTGATGGAAGCGATGGTGGGAAAACAGTCAGCTCAACTGACCAAGCTTCTGGGCCTCAGCAGGGGTCGGTCCAGAAACCGTACACCTTCTTGGAAGAGAGGGCAAGGTAATACTTTTTCAAAATCATAGTCACTCGAAATTCCTAACCGTGTAATTGACCTTGTTACCTGTTACAATAACGTAGGGTGCTGGCAAAACAGACAATAGATATGTACATTCACCGTTGATCTGGATAACCTGAGTTGGAATCTTCGTCCAGCTACGAACTGTCACCCTGGTGTTTCACATGTAGAGCGAGGCATCGATGTGCGTGCCATCCATTTGAAGGACGTTAAGCCATCGGACCCGTCTACCAGCCAGCACTGATCATGGGTGGATGTTAAAGATACCACAGTGTCATTTGCAAAGAGTAAGCGAGTTATCACCGACACTGGCTAAGTTCCAAATTCCATCCTTCACTGACTGCTGGGGTGGCAATGACAAACGACCCAGCATAATCAAGGCCAAACACTGCCAAGAGTACGGTACATTTGATTGATTCACAAGAATGTAGACGGATAACTTTGCTAGCAACTGACACTCAAGGCAACTACTGCAGTGGAAAAAGCCACTTGTGTCCATCCACCACACAATCAGTTTTAACTTGAACACGGGTCGCCAAACTCCTCTTACATGCCATATCACTACAGCCTTAAAAATTCAGCTTCTTTTTCCTTTAGGAACACCTACTAAACTGGTAATTAAATATGATTCTGCCTCGTGGGAGAGCAGCTGTTGCTAAAAGTAGTTTATTGGGCAAGAATACACTGGTTGTTTGTCCTCGTCTTTCTAATGGAACTCTGAAGTAGAAATTAAGAAGTTTGTTCGGGTTCCAAAAGACAACGGCCTATTCTTTCCGAAAGGTGCCACGAGATCTTTAATATCCCATGGGGATATTGTGTTCCAATGTGCCATGTGATGATAACACTTCCTGGTGCATTGCTGGGCATGCTTTATAAAGTTATGGCAACGCTCAAGGTATGCGAGAAGCTTGTTTCAGCAGAAGTTTGTGAAACAAATGGCCCGACGAATTGAAACAACATAAAATGTCGTTGTAAAGTTTGTAAAACCCAGTATTTGAGAAAGCTGTGTGCTGTTTCTCTTTCACCAATATATGAACATGATTGCATATGCCATAAAAAAACGAATACAAGCCCTGATGAGTATACTACTACTACTACTACTACTTATAGTATATCATTGTTATTGCTTTACTCATTAATTTTGCCCTACAGAGGTCGCTTCGGAGTGATCAGGGAATGCAGGGAAAATTCGACGGGAAAGGTTTTTACTGCCAAAGTGGTGCTTTACACTCCGGAAGGCAAGATGGCAGCGCTGCGTGAATACGAGGTGCTGAAGGCGCTCAGGCACCCCGCAATCCTGGCATTGCATGAGGCCTACGTGACACCACAATACCTGGTACTCATAACGGAACGCTGTCCGGGAAAAGAGCTCCTCTACAAGCTCATTGAGATGTAAGTGGGGGTGAAGGAGCAATGTTTGAAAATGGAGGCTGTGTTTATTCTTTCACAAATTATTTAAACATTTTCCTAAAAGTTGAAAAGTTATTAATGTTTTCGTTGAAAAGTTATTGATGCATACACTCGTACAAGTACTGCACAGTAATTTAAACGTTTTTCAAAAACTTGTTTTTAAAGGATAAAATATAGTGCTAATTCAACAACTGCAGGTATGTGTAATTGGTACTCATAATGAAACATTTTGGTGGATATATATATATATATATACACTAGCAGGGTATGCTTACACATTGTAAGCAATAACAAATCTTGCTTCCCCATTGTCTCAGGTCACTCACCTGCATTTTAATTTTCATTCATCTATTTTCTTTTTATTTTAATTTATTTATATTTTCATTCACGGATGCTTTCCAACGGTTCTGTGATTTTTTTCCTGGTGTATCGGCTTCGATGTCCATCGGCACACAAAATTTCAGCTTTCTATGTCACCCAGAAGGTACCGATCTTTAACATCAGTCAGTGAGTCAGTGGTTACAATTTATATATTATATATATATATATATATATATATATATATATACACACAGTATGTATCAGCAGGGTGTGCTTACATATTGTGTAAGCATACAAATTGTGCTTCCCCATTGTCTCGGGTCACTCACCTGCATTTGAGTTTTTTTATTTATTTATTTTCATTTATTTATATTTTCATTTACGGATGCTTTCTGATGGCTCTGTGATTTTTCCCGGTGTATCGGCTTCATTGTCCATCGGCACACAAAATCTCAGCTTTTTATGCCACCCAGAAGGTACCGATCTTTCATATCAGTGAGTGAGTGAGTGAGTGAGTCAGTCAGTGGTTTGAAAGAGTTTTATATATATATAAAGCCTGGTGTTGGCATAGTGGTTAGGGTAGCGGCTTGGGATCCAAAAGGTCCTGAGTTCAAGCCCCGTTGGCTGCTTGAATTAATACACACCAGGAGGTTGACTCAGCCTGTCATCCTTCCGAGGTCGGCGAAATGAGTACCAGTGTACTGGTCCCGGTGTATGCCCCGTTTAGTATAGGTGTACCATATCCCTGTGTGTCGTAAGAGGCGACCAGGGTTGCGTCAGGAAGGGCATCCGGCGTAAAACCTGTGCCAAATCATTATGCGGATCATACGGATAATCCGCTGTGGCGACCCCTAACGGGAGCAGCCGAAAGAAGAAGAAGATATATATATATATACTTCTTTTAAAATCCCACATGCATGTGCAGTAAATGTTAACACCAAATGACAGTCATCATAACATAATTATGGATTTGCCATCACCGATGAGAAATAATTTACCAGGAGCTTATCACATCTGCATAGCAGCAAGTGATGTACAGTGAACTGGAATTTCATTGATTAGGGCGCCTGTCCACACCCCCCCCCTTTTTGGAAAACCGTTTTTTTTTTAAAGCCAAAAGCCCAATGCAAACGTATAAAATTTATCTAAAACGTTGACGTACGCTGAAATTTTGATGGTTTTTTTGAGTTTTTGGCGTATTCAAACGTGTTGGTCGTTTGCATAACATATTAGTAACGGGCACAGAACGTTTCGTTGTGTTATACATAACTTTTACGACGAATGCTTACCTTGTGATCGGCGTTCAAAACCTATGAAAACGAGAGTTTAACTTACCTTTGCGCGCTATACGTATCGCCGGCGAACTCGTGGCGTAGCCTGTTGAGAACTTGCGGACGCCGATTGAAATCAAAACTGCCCGAGATTTTGAATTGTCAACATTGCAGTCACACTTGACGATTTTGCACAGCGTATGCATTCTATGAAAAAATGGGTTTACACCGCTAGGCACACGTCAAATACGCTATTGGAAAGTTGAGTATACGTTAAGATTATGCTCGAATCATTGAAGTACGCTGGTATATTACTAGTCCGTTCGATACGTCGTGAATTTCAAGCATGCTGAAAATTTTAAGACGTACTCGACGTAAGGCTCACACGTTTCGCATGCGTTGGCATCTGTTCTTGCACGTTCCGCGATCGTTTAAACACGGCGAACACACGTTACTTGTAGGTTAGTCATAAGTCGAAGCACGTCAAGTTAATGGCAACCATACTTGAAACCAATTTATAACGTTGAGTAACGTGCTTTGAAAAATGAGTAACGTAGCTTAGCCTATGTTTAACGTGCTTGAAAGTATGAGTAACGTGCATTGAAACTATGTATAACTGGCCTTGAACCAATGGCTACGTGCTATGAACGTAAGAGTAACGTGCGTTTAACCTATGTGTAGCATGTTTTGAACCTAAGTAAAACGTGCATCTAACCATTGATACCATGCTATAACCTATTTGTAACGTATGTAAACGCACATTGTCGTATGTAGACGAATTAAATTGACGTCTTCCGGACAAACCACAGAACTTACTGAACGTGTTTCTAACTTACTTACCGTGTACTGACGTATTGGCAGCGTTTTAGGGAATTGGTACATACAAATGGGCTTCACAAGAGGAACATCATTGTTCACGACTCCATGTTGAGTAGATGTCAATGCCAGTAGTATCAGTAGTAGTAATACTATTAGCAGTAGTTGTGTGCGTGACAGTAAGTAATAGTAGTAGTAGTTGTAGTAGTACCATTGGTAGTAGTAGAATGTCTACATCAGTAGTAGTAGTGGTATGTCTATGTCAGTAGTAGTAGTAGTATGTCTATGTCAGTAGTAAGTAGTAATAGTAGTAGTAGTAGTAGTATGTCTATTGTCAGAGTAGTAGTAGTAGTTGTAGTAGTAGTATTGGTAGTAGTATAGGTCCATGTCAGTAGTAGTGTAGTAGTAGTAGTAGTAGTAGTAGTAGTATGTCATGTCAGTAGTAGTAGTCGTAGTTGTAGTAGTAGTATTGGTAGTAGTAGTAGGTCATGTCAGTAGTAGTAGGTGAGCGTGATGGGGAGGGTGTGGTGATGATGGACCTCTTATCGTCCACGAATAGGAGACTACTTTGCACATTGTTCGATGTTCTTTTCGGCTAATTTTTTTCCTCATTCCACGATGAAAATATTTCTTTGTTTTACTTTTAAAGTATTAAAACGACTTTGCAAATGCATAATGTACGAGTAATGAACACAGAACGCTTCGAGAACTTATACATAAGTTATACCACGATTGTTTATCGTGTTTAGGCGTCCACAACTATGCCAACGATAGTCCAGCGTATGCATAGCGTAATAATTCCAAGCACGTTATCATAGGTATAAATAAGTCACGGGTACCCTAAACATTACTTTGATGTGTTTCGACGTATGAGGAACTTTCAAGTAGCGCGTGTTGCGAAGTGTGAACAACGTTCGTGTAGCGTGCTTAGAAAACGTTACTCATAGGTTAGAAATAAGTTTCGGGTACGCGAATGTTACCTCTACGTGTTTCGACTTATGAGTAACATACAATTAACGTGTGTCAACGATCGCATAACGTGCCTAACCTTATGGCCGGCGTAGCGGAACGTGTGAGCCAAACGCCGAGTACGTCGTAAAATTTTAAGCATTCGAAAAAGAGAGAACAAGACAAAAGTCAACGATTAAAGCACGTACAACGACTTATGGCAGTGTTTACAGGGTATTCCTAAGTATACAAAACTTACAATAACGTATTCGCGTGTGCCAGCGTATTCGGCAAATTTGTAAAAAAAACGGCATACGTTCGCTAAATCGTCAAGGTGTGACAGCCCCTTTAAACCTTGTTTAATCAAAAACATCCTCTCCCAATCCTTCCTTTTCCCTGTGTGCACCTGATCGAACACCCCTCCCACTCCTCTCACTCCTTTTTAAGCCATGTAAAAAATAGCTGTGCCTTTTTGTTGCAATAATACTAAGTCTGGTTTTATTATATTATATATATATATATATATATATATATATATATATAATATATATTATATATATAATATATATATATACCATTCATTTTATATTATTTATTTTTCATTACACATGTCCAGTTAAGTTTGTTTGTCAGAGAGCAGGTATTGTTGGCCCAACTCTTTCCTGATATGGCTGGCCAGGGCTGATATACGACTGGAACTGATTAGGCCAGTAATTTGTAATTGTTCAGGGTCCCCGTGATACCTCACCTATTCTTCATTAAAAGACACTGTCGGGTCTTTAACGTCCACCAGCAATCAAAATTTTTGGGGAAGTTTCCCGCCGGTTATGGGCCGTCTTATACGCCACCTTACTTAACACGTTACATTAGTTATTCATGCATGTTGTTTGTGTCCTTTATGACATCCTTAAAAACAGTAATTTCCTGTTTGCAATGATTATAATTTTGTTTGACCGCCACACACGCAGATAGTAAAAAACATTACCCTGTTCCTCTGTGCGCAATGTACATGCACGATCGGAGCATGATTCCTCACAATTTGCCAAATTCAGAGCCAAGTACTGATAAACCGCAGGTTAGTGGTCCAAATCATGTTCCAATCAGTGTTCTACAGTGTTCAAAATAGAACATTCTATTTAAATTAGATAGTTCCTCGATCATAGACTTACATCTCTACATAGGCAGAGTGAACCAATTGCTTACCCCTGCTGTTTCGCGTGCAGGGTATAACAGACAAGGCATTACATCAAAAAAAATGCATGTCCTCAGACGGACGTTACTCTGGTATCCCGTTTGCTCACTTTGATTGCTGGTGGACGTTAAAGACCCGACATGTGTCTTTTAATGAAGAATAGGTGAGGTATCACGGGGACCCTGAACAATTACAAATTACTGGCCTAATCAGTTCCAGTCGTATATCAGCCCTGGCCAGCCATATCAGGAAAGAGTTGGGCCAACAATACCTGCTCTCTGACAAAACAAACTTAACTGGACATGTGTAATGAAAAATAAATAATATAAAATGAATGGTATATATATATATATATATTATTATATTATATATATATATATATATATATATATATAAAACCAGACTTAGTATTATTGCAACAAAAAGGCACAGCTATTTTTTACATGTGCTTAAAAAGGAGTGAGAGGGAGTGGGAGCGGGGTGTTCGATCAGGTGCACACAGGGAAAAGGAAGGATTTGGGAGAGGATGTTTTGATCGTCTCTCTT
>CM068959.1:89276347-89304092 GCA_035128595.1 Eptatretus atami
TTTTTCTACAGCCTTTAAAACTTTTATTTTATTTAAGTTGAAATATATACTTGAACACTATAGAACACAAATTGCTTTCTTGGTACTTTCAAAAACCTCCACTTTAGCAGTACTTGAACAAAACATTATGCCATTTTAGATAATGTTGTGTTGGGAGAAGACAATGCCAATACCTCGATGTGTGAGAGAGCGTCGTCCGCCGAATTTGTGATTCAATTGATGTGCCTGATGTTGGTGGTGAATTGTGAGACATAACTGAGTTGGTGAGGTTTGCAAGGAGAGTGAGAATCCGAATGGGTGGATAGAGCGAAAGTCAAAGGTTTGTGGTCAGTCAGGACAGTCAATTGTCTGGCCTCTAAGAAGTGGCGGAAGTGCTTGATGGCAAGGTATGTATACAGCGAGTAATTCCCGATTGAAGGCGCTGTACTTGCATTCTATTGCTTTCAGCGTTTTAGAGAAGGACAGTGGACGTCAGTTGGCTTCGATGAACTGGTGAAGGGCCACACCCACCGTGACCTCAGATGCGTTTACCATCAAGCTTGTTGGCACCTCTGGATTCAGATTAATCAGGAGTAAGGCATTGTCAGTGTGTCTTTGATGGTGTGGAAGGCTGACAATGTTGGCTCTGACCATCGGAAACCTTCAGTGTGCTTACCAGTTGCGAGAAACTCATTCTGCGGCTGCGGTGTTGTGGCTGTGTTTGGAATAAATTGATGGTAAAACCCTTGCAGTTTGCATTCTGTTCTTGCATATGGCAGCTTGGCTGCTGGGTAGCTATCATTTCTTGGAAGCGTGGCTGTGCTGCTGATGCTGTGCCCCTCTACCAATACGCTGGTACTCGTTTCGCCGACCTCGAAAGGATGACAGGTTGAGTCAACCCCACCTGGTGTTAATTCAGCAGCCAATGGGGCTCGATCTCAGGACCCTCGGATCCTAAACCAGCCGCCCTCACCGCTAAGCCAACGCCAGGCTTGCAGTTTGCATTGAGATAGAGCTAACGAGAAATCCTGAATCCTCGAGCGGACGGATGCCCGAGCCATTAACAAAGTGGCTGAGGAAATTCAACTCCAGAACGCCGAATGTGCACTTTGTGGGATTGATGACGATGCTCAAGTCCTTCAAACGGGTGATGAGACATAGGTGTTCCTGACGTTTTCCTACGAGTGTACTGCCTCCCTACTTTCGTAACAATCCCTATTTTCTGCTTCCAGCCCAAGGTATACCGAAGAAGATGTTGTGACTTACGTGGTGGAAGTGTTTGAAGCCCTCGATTACCTGCATGGGCAGCGAGTACTTCATCTGGACATCAGGTGACAGCTTATTTGTGGCTCAGATTTAATTGAGGAAATTGTGGTTTGAAATGAATTGATTGCAATGAACATGCTCTGCCCTAAAATACAAGAAGAAAGCAAAACTGTCCATTTTCTTACTTGTTGAAACCTGAAAACAATTGAATAAAAGTGCAAGGAAAAACTGCTGACATAATTGCATGACATCATCATCACAGGTCAGAGAACATCATCATTTCAGACAAGCGGCATGTAAAACTGATAGACTTGGGGAGTGCGCACTTCTATGATCCAAATGATTTACAACCACTTCCAAGCTCAACCACGTCATTGGAATGCATGGGTAAGAGAATGGTTGGTATGGTTGCCTTGGTTTTTCGAATTCACAAAAACCTGCTGTTGTTCCTGTTGATATATGGCTTTTGATGATATACCATCAACAGACCGAACATACATTCTTGTCTATCTGCAGTAATTAGTTTCTCCTAGGATTGTGTCCCCATCTTTATACTCGTTGCAGCCCCAGAAATGATCACTGCCGGACCTGTCGGACCTGCTGCTGACACGTGGGCTGTCGGAGTACTCACATTCACTCTGTAAGTCCCTGTTTCACATTGTCTCTGGCCAGTCCTTTGTTTGTTGTTATTCTCTTTCTCATCACTTTGGCTAAATTGGAGAGCCAGGAAAGTTGGGACCTTTATTATTATTATTATTATTTATTTTTTTGTATACCTTGTCGAGGCTCGTATGAGAGCTAACACACAACGCACAGCAAGGGGGGCATGAGACAAGAGGGGAGGGAGTGGGAAGGACAAAACAGTGGGGAACAAAGACATTAGGAGATCTGTTGAAGGGAAAGGGATGGGGTGGGGAACATGGGGAATACAAGATAGACATTACAGGGACTTTCAGGAAGGAAAGCAGGGAATTTTGAAGGAGGTGGGCTTTGGGTGGATTAACAGGGGTAGAAAAGATCGAGGATTTGGATGGGGGATGATAAGAGGTGGTGGTGAACAGCGTGTTTTGAAGGCCTGGAGGGAAGAATGGGATTGATATGAGTGAGGGAGTATATTCCAAAGGCGGGGAAAAAGAGGAATGAAAGAGTGAAGATGAGCAGTGATTCGTGATTTTGGTAGTTTTCCCAGAAGGGGATTGTTGGCGGACCTTGAGCGCCCTGCGGAATATGGTGGGGACAAATCGCAGACAGAGCAGGGGGGGGAGACTGGAGAGGAGACGGTAGAGAGACAGAAAGACCACCGACCTGCCTGCAGTGAGAGTGAGAGGCCCAAAGACTCAGCCTCATCGCGGGAGATGCCAATGATCCGAAATGCCTTGTTTCCACAGCGTGAAGCCGAGAAGGTGGGAGGCAGGAGCACCAGCCCAGAGTGGAGAGCAGTACTCCATCAGCTGCGGACGAAGACTTTGTAAGTGGTCAGGAGCTCAGTTGGGCTGAGGGGACTTTGCACGACAGAGGATCCCAGTCGACAGAGACTGGCTTTGGAGGCGAGGTTGGAAATGTGGCTTTCCCAGGAAAGATCATTTTCATCACATTTTCAACAAACCTTTGTTATAGGATAGGAGAAGACTAAATAATTGGGTCAAAATGTCAAAGGGCAAAGTCCTTATTTAGCCCGTCCACCGCCGCGCAGTGCGAGAATGCCGGGTTTTGTAAACGCTTCCGTGTTTCTTTATTTATTTACCATTTGAGCTTCAGGGTGTCTGTCTAAGGCTCTCGACCATAACGTTTTACCATTTCAGCTTTTGTCATCAGAATTTCAACAAACCTTTATTGTGAGAATATGGAGAACACAATTTAATAAAATAAGAAAATTTAACTTGTTTTCGTCAAGTTTAGTTCAAGTACAAAGTGGTTGAGCTTTGCATTTTGAGATGCTTTCTAGTCCTCGTGCAAATATGACGCTCCCAATCAGGAATTACCGCCAATTATCCGGTACCATCCAGAGAATGCTTGGAACTTGGAACCCACATAAAATGTTACTCTGGACATCCTCAATGTTTCCTTAAATTACCACGACAAAACTAATTCTCTGAGCATAAATCTCTAGGGCGATGAGCTCGGACAGATTGCTTGTGGGGTGATGAGCCAAGATGGGCTTCATGAGAGGTGATAAGCTATGTCATGTCATGTAACTCACTGTGAATGCAATCCTTACTTTTGAACAAATAAATGTTGACGTAGTAATGTTGATATTAAACGAGATTTATACCATGGAATATAAGGAACATTGACGCCAGAGGAGGCGTTTTGGTCCATAATGCCGACACTATATCAACACCACATTAATTCAATCGACCCATTTATCAACTTAATTTCTCTGGAGGTAGGAGTGGGGGAGGAGGAGTGGGGAGGAGAACAGTTGGGCAGTCACAGGGACATCATCATTCAGGGTGATATATATTGTTACAGGTGTGCCAGCCAGGTCCCAAGGGGTTACTCGGACCTGCTTTCCGACCTTTGACCGTGAAGCCGATGAGCTACAGATAACTCTGTGGCTTGACGGGTTGCTCAGCATTAATTTAGGTAGGGTCGTTGGGTCCAATTCCCACGTTGCCTTCCCGACAAATTAATCCCCCCCAGATCGGGAACCGTGCTCTCGCCGCCAAACTCCTAAGGATCAAGAAAGGCCGAGCGGAACCCTACTGTATTTACAAGCAATGCAGTGTCACAAAAGACAGTCTTACCCTGATACACGCAAGCCCCTTAGACAGTCACCTTATGAAACTGCAGACATAGGAGCCTCATTCACTCCAGGGAATTAGACAAGTCAGGGTGATATACAGAGAGATGAAGAAGGCGGGGCTCCTTGGTGACGCCTTACTCACCTGACGTAAGCACTGGGGTGACAGTTTTGGAAAATAATCTTTGTGATGAAGAAGAAGAAGAAGAAGAGGAGGAATTGATCATGGTGAAAAAGAAGAACACGTGGAGTACTCCTGACTGAGAAGTAAGGAAAGTGTAGCATTTTATATGCTGTAGTAAGCTGAATTCACTGTCATGTTCGTGGAACCATTCCTGGACAATCCTAGCCTTGTTTGTGCCATGGGACATTATCCTGCTGAAGAGAAATCCATTTGCAGATGGATACACTGCTGCCATGAAGGGATGCACCTGATTGGCAATGATGTTCAGATATCCTGTGGCATTCAAACGCTGCTCCACTTTTACCAAGGGTCCAACGTGTGCCATGAAAACACACCATCACACCAACACACCAACACCACCGGCCTGCAATGTTGACACACGGCATGATGGATGCACGTACTCATTTTCTCCATACCCTAGTCCTCCCATCAGCATGAAACAGCAGGAACCAGGATTCATCAGACCAGGCAATGCTTTTCCAATCCTCCAGTGTTCAGCGTTTTCGTTCCTTAACCCACTGCAACCGCAGGTTATTGCTTTTTGGTGAAAGAAGTGGAACTCCATATGGTCGTCGGATGACATACCCCATTCATGTCAAGGTACAACAAGTTGTGCATTCTTTTACGGGTCTTTCAGCACCAATGTTGTACTGGACTGTCAGTTGACTAACTATAGCTTGTCCGGTTCTCTGCACAATTTGCGTCAGCCTCCTTTGGCCTCTTTCATCAATGAGCCACTTTTGACCACTGGCCTGCTGTGGGCTGGATGTCCTTTGGGTGGTGGATGATTATTGAAACACATGGAAAACTGTTGAGTGTGAAAAACCCAGCAGCGTTGCAGTGCTTGACACACTCAAAGCACCTACTACGGTCCCCCGTTCAAAGGCACTTGAATTTTTTCTCTTGCCCATTCACCCTCTGAATAGCACACATACACAATCCACGTCTCCATTGTCTCAATGCTGAAAAATGCTTCTTTAACTTGTCTCCTCCCCTTCATCGGCACAGGTTGAAGTGGATTTAACAGGTGCAATAAATAAGGGATCATAGCTTTCACCTGGATTCACCTGATCAGTCTATTTCATGGAAAGAGCAGGTGTTGCTAATGTTTTGTACACTGAGTGTATTCAAGAAATACCGTGATAAGGGTTGACAAGATGCTAAAATATGATGGAACGAACCAAGCGGTCGACAGACATGAATAGGGATGGTGGGACACACAAACTTATGTACAAAAGAGAAATAAATCAAGTCTAACTCCCAAATTGCACCAATTATCAGACTTACACACAAAACAAAGGGGCAGGCGAGGATTGAGGCATGCACGAAGCTGGTGGCGTGCAGGTCACTGGCACACAGGGCTAGTGCGGCAGAGGACCAGCATGGTGGCAAGAGTGATGCGGTGGTGAAGAGGGATTGTGAGAATATGGCGTCCAAGCAGAGGTAAAGTGAGAGATGTTGATCTCCCAGTTGCAGCGTGGCCACGGCCCTTGTGAACTTTGCGACCGCCCTCAAGCACGGCGAGTCCATGTTATTGGGCACCCGGTGCTTGTGGGTGGGGCCATATTCCGGTCTGTCCCGCCCTGTGGGTGCAGTGGATTATGTGTTAGGTGGTACCACAGGGCGGGATGGCCACTGAACAAAAGTGTTCCGCCTTCCTCCACGACTCTATAGCCCATCCCATTGACCAAACAGTTTGTGATGTCCATAGGAAGTGCAAAGCACTTTTTCATATGCACAAGTCTTAAATACCACTCGTCCTCACCTGGTCTCACGTTAAAACTGGAGGTTTTACACGGGACAACCTTACTCTATAGTCTATACAGTCTTAAAGTTACTCACTGCCTCCTCAGTGCACGTTTTACAATACGACATACTGCTAGACAAATAGCCGTTACAAGAGGAATCTAATCTATGTGACTACAAGGTCCAAGCAGTTATTATGACAACCTACCGATGGATCCTCTCCTCTGACCTTTGACGTAACACTATGTTTTGTTGTAACTCTCAAGTCCTTATAATGCAAAACATATTGTTTGACCGACCACAAGCCTTTTTACTCATTGTATATTTGTCTTGTTGGCTGTTGGGGTTGGGAAATGGAATGAAGCAGACACTTTCTATTCTCTCTGGCTAATGACTGTGTCCATGTTACATTTCCCATAAATGCTTCCCCATCATAATACTGTTTTCTTCTGCCTCAGCGGAATGCTGTGAGCCCTGACACAGGCATTACATGTCCCACGATTGGGCATAAATATGTTGCTTGTACACATGAGTTAAGAAGGCTCTTAGATGTATGAAGTGAATTTAGTGCAGGCTTGATGGACCTAATGGCTTCCTCCTGCCCTGACGTTTATTGTATTTCCTTGTATTTGAAGTTCGTTGTGAGTGATTGTATGTTATAGATCGGGCAGTGGCGGGATTCGCACCCCACCTTGACAGCCAAATGTTGAAGATTCGGCGTCACTTAACAGCACCGCCGTCTCAGGGGTTATAACGCCGGCTGGTTCGGCACAGGTCTCGGGTTACGCGCCTCAGATCACGATAAAAGTACACCTTTGCCTTCCAGTTGGGGAAATAGACCCCGGTTACAGACGGGTTGTCAGAGACCGAGCGAAGTCTGCAGTCCGTACTTTTGGTTTTAAATACAAATCGAGCGAATGGTTCCTCAGCAGGCACGAATAAACTCAAAGCGGCAACTTCATATGAATCAGCCAGATTTATTGGGGACAATCGGGGAACAGACACAAGCAAAACATTCACGAATGTTATAATTAATCTATAACCCGCTCTAACTAGGGAGCTACGGATTACGGGTTTCAAGGGAATCCTAGCGAGATAAACCTTAGACAACATGCAGCAAGACACAGAGTACTTGGTGATGCCTCATGGACGAGGGAAAGTGTAAAGGCACGAATGCTGCTCGTGACAAGCCGATGTCACGGATTCGAGCACCCAGCTCGAGCATGCAGCTGGCAAAATGACGCTTGTACTCCTTCTCCCGGCACTGCTTGCGCACCAGCGTCAGCGCGTTCAGCCCCGTAAGGTCGACGGCAACAAGAGCGGAAGATCCACGGTGTGCTCCAGCTGGCTTTTCACAAGGTCCAGCATACAAATCCAGGCTTGGCCTGCTCACCAGATTAGCGCAAAATCGGGTGTTGGGCTCCGCAGGCGGATCGACGGGATGGAAAGACGTGTCGAGCCGTGCCGTGTTTAGGGACAGTCAGAGGCGGATGAACACTGGACTCCAGATGAACCTGTCGATCACCTCCTCATAAAAGTCGATCGCCGACTCCCCTCATGCAGTTATTGAAAGGCCGCCCGAAAGGCAAGAGGAACTGGATGAGGTCAGTCTGCCTTCTGCTGGATGAGAAACGGCTCGTGGGAGTCTGTGATCGGCTGTAAAAAGAAACTGGCTGCTTGGTGAGTCTGGGATCGGCTTTCGTGAGAAGAGCGAGCCCCAGGAAGGCAGGAGGAACTGCATGAGGGGAGTCGGCGATCGACTTTTATGAGGAGGTGATCGACAGGTTCATCTGGAGTCCAGTGTTCATCCGCCTTGACTGTCCCTAAACACGGCACGGCTCGACACGTCTTTCCATCCCGTCGATCCGCCTGCGGAGCCCAACACCCCGACTTGGCCTAATCTGGTGAGCAGGCCAAGCCTGGATTTGTATGCTGGACCTTGTGAAAAGCCAGCTGGAGCACACCGTGGATCTTCCGCTCTTGTGCCGTCGACCTTACGGGGGCTGAACGCGCTGACGCTGGTGCGCAAGCAGTGCCGGGAGAAGGAGTACAAGCGTCATTTTGCCACGCTGCATGCTCGAGCTGGGTGCTCGAATCCGTTGACATCGGCTTGTCACGAGCAGCATTCGTGCCTTTGACACTTTCCCCTCGCATGAGGCATCACCAAGTACTCTGTGTCTTGCTGCATGTTGTCTAAGGTTTATCTCGCTAGGATTCCCTTCGAAACCCGTAATCCGTAGCTCCCGTTAGGAGCGGGTTATAGATTAATTATAACATTCGTGAATGTTTTGCTTGTGTCGCATGTTCCCCGATTGTCCCAAATAAATCTGGCTGATTCATTATGAAAGTTGCCGCTTTGAGTTTATTCGTGCCATGCTGAGGAACAATTCGCTCGATTTGTATTTAAAACAAAATAGTTACGGACTGGCAGACTTCGCTCGTCTCTGACAACCCGTCTGTAACCGGGGTCTATTTCCCCAACTGGAATGGCAACAGGTGTACTTTGGTATCGTGATCTGAGGCGCGTAACCCGAGACCTGTGCCGAACCAGCCGGCGTTATAACCCCTGAGACGGCGGTGCTGTTAAGTGACGCCGAATCTTCAACATTTGGCTGTCAAGGTGGGGTGCGAATCCCGCCACGCCCGATCTATAACAATACAATCACTCACAACGAACTTCAAATACAAGGAAATACAATAAACGTCAGGCAGGAGGAAGCCATTAGGTCCATCAAGCCTGCACTAAATTCACTTCATACATCTAAGAGCCTTCTTAACTCATGTGTACAAGCAACATATTTATGCCCAATCGTGGGACATGTAATGCCTGTGTCAGGACTCACAGCATTCCGCTGAGGCAGAAGAAAACAGATTATGATGGGAAGCATTTATGGGAAATGTAACATGGACACAGTCATTAGCCAGAGAGAATAGAAAGTGTTGCTTCATTCCATTTCCCAACCCCAACAGCCAACAAGACAAATATACAATGAGTAAAAAGCTTGTGGTCGGTCAAACAATATGTTTTGCATTATAAGGACTTGAGAGTTTAAACAAAACATAGTGCTACGTCAAAGGTCAGAGGAGAGGATCCATCGGTAGGTTGTCATAATAATTGCTTGGACCTTGTAGTCACATAGATTAGATTCCTCTTGTAACGGCTATTTGTCTAGCAGTATGTCGTATTGTAAAACGTGCACTGAGGAGGCAGTGAGTAACTTTAAGACTGTATAGACTATAGAGTAAGGTTGTCCCGTGTAAAACCTCCAGTTTTAACGCGAGACAGGTGAGGACGAGTAGTGTATTTAAGACTTGTGCATATGAAAAAGTGCTTTGCACTTCCTATGGACATCACAAACTGTTTGGTCAATGGGATGGGCTATAGAGTCGTGGAGGAAGGCGGAACACTTTTGTTCAGTGGCCTTCCCGCCCTGTGGTACCACCTAACACATAATCCACTGCACCACAGGGCGGACAGACCGGAATATGGCCCCACCCACAAGCACCGGGTGCCCATAACATGGACTCGCCGTGCTTGAGGCGGTCGCAAAGTTCACAAGGGCCGTGGCCACGCTGCAACTGGGAGATCAACATCTCTCACTTTACCTCTGCTTGGACGCCATATTCTCACAATCCCTCTTCACCACCGCATCACTCTTGCACCATGCGTCCTCTGCCGCACTAGCCCTGTTGTGCCAGTACCTGCACGCCACCAGCTTCGTGCATGCCTCAATCCTCGCCTGCCCCTTTGTTTTGTGTGTAAGTCTGATAATTGGTGCAATTTGGGAGTTAGACTTGATTTATTTCTCTTTTGTACATAAGTTTGTGTGTCCCACCATCCCTATTCATGTCTGTGACCGCTTGGTTCGTTCCATCATATTTTAGCATCTTGTCAACCTTATCACGGTATTTCTTGAATACACTCAGTGTACAAAACATTAGCGAACATCTGCTCTTTCCATGAATAGACTGATCAGGTGAATCCAGGTGAAAGCTATGATCCCTTATTTATTGCACCTGTTAAATCCACTTCAACCTGTGCCGATGAAGGGGAGGAGACAAGTTAAAGAAGCATTTTTTCAGCATTGAGACAATGGAGACGTGGATTGTGTATGTGTGCATTCAGAGGGTGAATGGGCAAGAGCAAAAAATTCAAGTGCCTTTGAACGGGGACCGTAGTAGGTGCTTTGAGTGTGTCAAGCACTGCAACGCTGCTGGGTTTTTCCACTTAACAGTTTCCCGTGTGTTTCAATAATCGTCCACCACCAAAGGACATCCAGCCCACAGCAGGCCAGTGGTCAAAAGTGGCTCATTGATGAAAGAGGCCAAAGGAGGCTGACGCAAATTGTGCAGAGAACCAGACAAGCTATAGTTAGTCAACTGACAGTCCAGTACAACATTGGTGCTGAAAGACCCGTAAAGAATGCACAACTTGTTGTACCTTGACATGAATGGGGTATGTCATCCGACGACCATATGGAGTTCCACTTCTTTCACCAAAAGCAATAACCTGCGGTTGCAGTGGGTTAAGGAACGAAAACGCTGAACACTGGAGGATTGGAAAAGCATTGCCTGGTCTGATGAATCCTGGTTCCTGCTGTTTCATGCTGATGGGAGGACTAGGGTATGGAGAAAATGAGTACGTGCATCCATCATGCCGTGCGTCAACATTGCAGGCCGGTGGGTTGGTGTGTTGGTGTGATGGTGTGTTTTCATGGCACACGTTGGACCCTTGGTAAAAGTGGAGCAGCGTTTGAATGCCACAGGATATCTGAACATCATTGCCAATCAGGTGCATCCCTTCATGGCAGCAGTGTATCCATCTGCAAATGGATTTCTCTTACGGCAGGATAATGTCCCATGGCACAAACAAGGCTAGGATTGTCCAGGAATGGTTCCACGAACATGACAGTGAATTCAGCTTATACAGCATATAAAATGCTTCACTTTCCTTACTTCTCAGTCAGGAGTACTCCACGTGTTCTTCTTTTCAACCACGATCAATCCTCCTCTTCTTCTTTCTTCTTCTTCATCACAAAGATTATTTTCCAAAACTGTCACCCCAGTGCTTACGTCAGGTGAGTAAGGCGTCACAAGGAGCCCCGCCCTTCTTCATCTCTCTCTATCACCCTGACTTGTCTAATTCCCTGGAGTGAATGAGGCTCCTATGTCTGCAGTTTCATAAGGTGACTGTCTAAGGGGCTTGCCGTGTATCAGGGTAAGACTGTCTTTTGTGACACTGCATTGCTTGTAAATACAGTAGGGTTCCGCTCGGCCTTTCTTGATCCTTAGGAGTTTGGCGGCGATGAGCACGGTTCCCGATCTGGGGGGGATTAATTTGTCGGGAAGGCAACGTGGGAATTGGACCAACGATCCCTTATCCTAAATTAATGCTAGCAACCCGTCAAGCCACAGAGTTATCTGTAGCTCATCGGCTTCACGGTCAAAGGTCGGAAAGCAGGTCCGAGTAACCCTTGGGACTGGCTGGCACACCTGTAACAAATATATATCACCTGCATGATGATGTCCCTGTGCCTGCCCAACTGTTCTCTCCCCACTCCTCCTCCCCAACTCCTACCTCCAGAGAAATTAAGTTGATAAATGGGTCGATTGAATTAATGTGGGTGTTGATATAGTGTCGGCATTATGGACCAAAACGCCTCCTCTGGCGTCAATGTTCCTTATATTCCATGGTATAAATCTCGTTTAATATCAACATTACTACGTCAACATTTATTTGTTCAAAAGTAAGGATTGCATTCACAGTGAGTTACATGACATGACATAGCTTATCACCTCTCATGAAGCCATCTTGGCTCATCACCCCACAAGCAATCTGTCCGAGCTCATCGCCCTAGAGATTTATGCTCAGAGAATTAGTTTGTCGTGGTAATTTAAGGAAACATTGGGATGTCCAGAGTAACATTTTATGTGGGTCCAAGTTCCAAGCATTCTCTGGATGGTACCGGATAATTGGCGGTAATTCCTGATTGGGAGCGTTCATATTTGCACGAGGACAGAAAGCATCTCAAAATCAAAAGCTCAACCACTTTGTACTTGAACTAAACTTGACGAAAACAAGTTAATTTTCTTATTTTATTAAATTGTGTTTCTCCATATTCTCACAATAAAGGTTGTTGAAATTCTGATGACAAAAGCTAAATGGTAAAACGTTATGGTCGAGAGCCTTAGACAGACCCGCTGAAGCTCAAATGGTAATAAATAAAGAAAACACGGAAGCGTTTACAAAACCCGGCATTCTCGCACTGCGCGGCGGTGGACGGGCTAAATAAGGACTTTGCCCTTTGACATTTTGACCCAATTATTTAGTCTTCTCCATATCCTATACAAAGGTTTGTTGAAAATGTGATGAAAATGATCTTTTCCTGGGAAAGCCACATTTCCAACTCGGCCTCCAAAGCCAGTCTCTGTCACTGGGAATCCTCTGTCGGCAAAAGTCCTTCCTCAGCCCAACTGAGCTCTGACCACTTACAAAGCTTTCGTCCGCAGCCTGATGGAGTACTGCTCTCCACTCTGGGCTGGTGCTCCTGCCTCCACCTTCTCGGCTTCATCGCTGTTGGAAACCAAGGCATTCGGATCATTGGCATCTCCCGCGATGAGGCTGAGTCTTTGGGCCTCTCACTCTCTCACGCAGGCAGGTCGGTGTCTTTCTGTCTTCTACTGTCTCCTCTCCAGTCTCCCCCCCCCTGCTCTGTCTGCGATTGTCCCCACCATATTTCCGCAGGGCGCTCAAGGTCCGCCAACAACCCCTTCTGGGAAAACACACCAAATCACGAATCACTGCTCAACTTCACTCTTTCATTCCTCTTTTTCCCCGCCTTGGAATATACTCCCTCACTCTATTCAATCCCATTCTTCCCTCCAGGCCTTCAAAACAGCCTGTCCACACACACCTCTACATCCCCCATCCAAATCCTCGATCTTTTTCTACCCCTGTTAATCCACCCAAAGCCCACCTCCTTTCAAATTCCCTGCTTTCCTTCCTGAAAGTCCCTGAATTTATCTTGTTTATCCCCATGTTCCCCACCCCACCTTCCCTCAACAGATCTCCTAATGTCTTGTGTCCCATCTGTTTTGTCCTTCCCACTCCACTCCCCTCTTGTCTCATGCCCCCTGCTGTCGTTGTGTGTTAGCTCCATATACGAGCCTCGACAAGGTAAACAAAAAATAAATAATAAAATAATAATAAAAGTCCCACTTCCTGCGCCTCTCCATTTAGCCAAAGTGATGAAGAAAGAGAATAACAACAAACAAAGGACTGGCCCAGCAGCATGTGAAACAGGGACTTAAGAGTGAATGTATGAGTACCCGACAGCCCACGTGTGCATGCAGAGGTCCGAAGTTCCCGGAGTGATCATTTGGGGCTGCAAACGAGTAAAAATGGGACACAATCCAGGAAACTAATTACTGCAGATAGACAAGAAATGTATGTTCGTCTGTTGATGGTATATCATCATCAAAAAGCCATAATCAACAGGAACAACAGCAGGTTTTTGTGAAATGAAAACCAAGGCAACCATACAACCATTCTCTTACCCATGCAATTCCAATGACGTGGTTGAGCTTGGAATGGTTGTAAATCATTCTTGGATCAGTAGAAGTGCCGCACTCCCCAATCTATCAGTTTACAATGCCGCTTGTCTGAAATTATGATGTTTCTGACTGTGATGATAATGTTATGCAAATGTCAGCAGTTTTTCCTTGGCCACTTTTATTCAATTGTTTTCAGGTTTCAACAAGTAAGAAATGGACAAGTTTTGCCTTTCTTCTTGTATTTTAAGGGCAGGCATGTTCATTGCAAATCAATTCATTCAAACCACAAATTTCTCAATTAAATCATGAGCCACAAATAAGCTGTCACCTGATGTCTCAGATGAAGCTACTCGCTGCCCATTGCAGTAATTCGAGGGCTTCAACACTCGTCACCACTAGTCACAACTCTTCTATCGGTATAACCTGGCTTGGAAGCAGAAAATAGGGATTGTTACGAAAGTTAGGGAAGGCAGTTACACTCGTAGGAAAACGTCAGGAACACCTATGTCTCATTCACCCGTTGAAGGACTTGAGCATCGTCATCAAACCCCACAAGTGCCACATTCGGCGTTCTGGAGTTGAATTTCCTCCTAGCCACTTGTTAATGGCTCGGGCATCCGTCCGCTCGAGGATCAGGATTTCTCGGCTTAGCGCTATCTCAATCGCAAACTGCAAGCCTGGCGTGGCTTAGCGTGAGGGCGGCTGCTGTTTAGGATCGAGGGTCCTGAGATCGGCCCCATTGGCTGCTGAATTACACCAGGTGGGCGTGACTCACCTGTCATCCTTTACGAGTGGTCGCGAAACGGAGTTACCAGCGTATTTGGTAGGGGGCACAGCATCAGCAGCACAGCCACGCTTCCAAGAAATGATAGCTTACCCAGCAGCCAAGGCTGCCATTATGCAGAACAGAATGCAAAACTGCAAGGTTTTCCATCAATTTATTTCCAACACAGCCACAACACCGCAGCCCAGAATGAGTTTCTCGCAACTGGTAAGTCACACTGAAGGTTTCCGAATGGCAGAGGCCAACATTGTCAGCCTTTCCACACCATTCAAAGACACACTGACAATGCCTTACTCCTGATTAATTGAATCCAGAGGTGCCAACAAGCTTGATGGTAAACGCATCTGAGTCACGGTGGGGTGTGGCCCTTCACCAGATTCATCGAACGCCAACTGACGTCCACTGTCCTTCTCTTTAAAACGCTGAAAGCAATAGAATGCAAGTACAGCGCCTTCAATCGGGAATTACTCGCTGAGTATACATACCTTGCCATCAGCATTCCGCCACTTCTTAGAGGCCAGACAATTGACTGTCCTGACTGACCACAAACCTTTACTTTGCTCTATCCACCCATTCGGTTCTCCACTCTCCTTGCAAACCTTCACCAAACTCAGTTATTGTCTCACAATTCACCACCAACTTCAGGCACTCAATTGAATCACAAATTCGGCGGACGACGCTCTCTTCACAACATCGAGGTACTTGGCATTGTTCTTCTCCCAACACAACAATATCTAAATGGCATAATGTTTTGTTCAAGTTACTGCTAAAAGTGGAGGCTTTTTGAAAGTACAAGAAAGCAATTTGTGTTCTATAGTGTTCAAGTATATATTCAACTTAATAAAATAAAAGTTCTAAAGGCTGTAGAAAAAATTTTTGGGGAGTTTCCCGCCGTGTTATGGGGCCGTCTTATCCCGCCACCTTACTTAACACGTTACATTAGTTATTCATTGCATGTTGTTTGTTCCTTTATGAACATCCTTAAAAACGTAAGTTTCCTGTTTTGCAAATGATTATAATTTTTGTTTGACCGCCACACACGCAGATAGTAAAAAAAACATTACCCTGTTCCTCTGTGCGCAATGTACATGCACCGATCCAGCGAGCATTTGATTCCTCACAATTTGCCAAATTTCAGAGCCAAAGTTACTGATAACCGCAGGTTAGTGGTCCAAATCATGCTTCCAATTCAGTGTTCTACAGTGTTCAAATAGAACATTCTATTTAAATTAGATAGTTCCTCGATCATAGACTTACATCTCTTACATTAGGCAGAGTGAACCAATGTGCTTAACCCCGCTTTGCGTTTTCGCTGCAGGTTATAAACAGACAGGCATTACATCAAAAAAATGCATGTCCTCAGACGGACGTTACTCTGGTATCCCGTTTGCTCACTTTGATTGCTGGTGGACCGTTAAAGACCGACAGTGTTCTTTTAATGAGAATAGGTGCAGTATCAGGGGACCTCTGAACATTACAAATTACTGGCCTAATCAGTTCCAGTCGTTATATCAGCCCTGGCCAGCCATATTCAGGAAGAGTTGGCCAACAATTTACCTGCTCTCTGAAAACAAACTTAACTGACATGCTGTAATGGAAAAATAAATAATATAAAATGAATGCGTATATATATTATATAATATATAATATATATATATATATATATATATATATAGTATATATATAAAACAGACTTAGTATTTATTGCAAACAAAAAGGCACAGTATTTTTTACATGTTGCTTAAAAAGGAGTGAGAGGAGTGGAGCGGGGTGTGTTCGATCAGCGTCACACAGGGAAAAGGAAGGTTGGGGAGAGGATGTTTTTGGATTAAACAAGGTTAATCAATGAAATTCCAGTTTCACTGTACATCATTTGCTGCTATGCAGATGTGATAAAGCTCCTGGTAAATTATTTTCTCATTCGGTTGATGGGCAAATCCATTAATTATGTTATTATGACTGTCATTTGGTGTTTAACAAATTTACTGCCACATTGCATGTGCGGGATTTTAAAAGAATATATATATATTTATATATTATATATATATATATATATATATATATATATATATATATATATATATATATATATATATATATATCTTCTTCCTTCTTTCTGCTGCTCCCGTTAGGGTCGCCACAGCGGAATTATCCGTTTTGATCTGCATAATGATTGGCACAGTTTTTACGCCGGATGCCCTTCCTTGACGCAACCTGTCGCCTCTTACGACAACAGGGATATGGTACACCTATCTAAAACCCCACCCAACCAGGGGCATACACCGCGGCCCAGTACACGGTACTTCATTTCGCCGACCTGGAAGGATGACAGGCTGAGTCAACCCCTGTTTGTGTATTAATTCAGCAGCCAACGGGGCTTGACTCATGGACCCTTTTGGATCCCAAAGCCGTACCCTAACCACTACGCCAACACCAGCTTATATATATATATATATATATATATATATAATATATATTATATATATATTAAGTATATATATATATATATAAAATATATAAAGCTCTTTCAAACCACTGACTGACTCACTCACTCACTCACTCACTGAATATGAAAAGATCGCGTACCTTCTGGGTGCGCGGTTAAAAAAGCTGAGTTTTGTGTGCCAATGACAATGAAGCTGATACACCAGGAAAAATCCACAGAGCCATCAGGGAAAACATCCGTTAAATGAAAATATAAATAATGGAAAATAAGTAAATAAAAAAAACTCAAATTGCAGGTGAGTGACCCGAGACAAATGGGGAAGCACAATTTATGCTACAAATATGTAAGCACACCCTGCTGATACATACTGTGTTGTAAATATATTATGACAGTGAAAATCGCGTATAACGCTCACCGGTGGGGTCCAAGCGACTAGGGCGTTATAAATGATACAGCGCTATTACTGATGCAGTTGAAAAATTATTATATTTACATACAAACCAGAGCCAAAACCGTGGACATGCTACTTCCGCCATCTGGATTGTTTTGGTTGATGCACAAGCGCCGTCAATGTGAGTTACAGGAGATACTGATGCGATGCATGATTTGAATTTGAAATTTGATTTTGTTTCATCTCGCTTCGCCATTTTACGGGAAAGGTGCCGAGAGATGACAGCTCGTGAGTATTTTTCACACCAATTGTCAACTCAAACAGAGGCGAAGGACAGCTTGGAATTTTTTTCGCCACTTAGCGCTATTTTTTTGGACTATTTGTCTCTATTTTCTCACTTTTTTGCCTTTAAACATGAAATAGTAGTATTTTTTGGGGTCCAGGTCTATGGCATTTATATCAGTACAAGCCGCATATAACGCTTAGCGTATATATCGATTTCCACTGTACTATATATATATATATATATATATATATTATATATATATATATATTATATATAATTGTAAAACCACTGACTCACTGACTGATGTTAAAAGATCGGTACCTTCTGGGTGGACATAGAAAGCTGAAATTTGTGCTGCCGATGGACATCGAAGCGATACAACCAGGAAAAAAAATCACAGAACCGTTGGAAAGCATCCGTGAATGAAATATAAATAAATATAAAATAAAAAGAACATAGATTGGAAAAAATGAAAAATTAAATTGCAGGGTGAGTGACCTGAGACAATGGGGAAGCAAGATTGTTATTGCTTTACCAATGGTGTAAGATACCCTGCTAGTGTATATATATATATATATATCCACCAAAATGTTTCATTATCGAGTACCAATTTTACACATACCTGCAGTTGTTGAATTAGCACTATATTTTATCCTTAAAAACAAGTTTTTTTGAAAAAACGTTTAAATTACTGTGCAGTACTTGTACGAGTCTATGCATTCAATAACTTTTCAACGAAAACATTAATAACTTTTCAACTTTTAGGTGAAATGTTTTTAAATTATTTGTGAAAGATAACACAGGCCCTCCCCATTTTTCAAACATTGCCTCCTTCACCCCCACTTACATCTTCAATGAGCTTTGTAGAGGGGCTCTTTTCCCGGACAGCGTTCGTTATGAGTACCAGGTATTGTGTGGTTCACGTAGGCTCATGCAATCCAGGATTGCGGTGGTGCCGAGCGCCTTCAGCACCTCGTTTATTTACGCAGCGCGCATCTTGCCTCCGGAGTGTAAGCCACCACTTTGGCAGTTAAAAAACCCCCGTTCGAAATTTTCCCTGCATTCCCTGATCACTTCCGAGCGACCTCTGTATGGCAAATAATGGTAAAAGCAATAACAATGATTATACTATAAAGTAGTAGTTAGTAGTAGTAGTAGTAGTATACTCTCAGGCTGATTAGTTTTTTATGGCATATGCAATTCATGTTCAATATTGGTGCAAGAGAACAGCACAACAGCTTTCGGCAAATACTGGGTTTTACAAACTTTTACAACGACATTTTTATGTTGTTCAATTCGTCGGCCATTTGTTTTCACAAACTTCTGCTGGAACAAGCTTCTCGCCATACCTTGAGCGTTGCCATAACTTATAAAGCATGGCCCGCAATTGCACCAGGAAGTTTTGTTATCATCACATGGCACATTGGAACCACAATTATCCACATTGGGATATTAAAGATCTCGTGGCACCTTTCGGAAAATAGGCCGTGTCTTTTTGAACCCGACAAAAACCTTCTTTAATTTCTACTTCAGAGTTCCATTAGAAAGACGAGGACAAACAACCAGTGTTTCTTGCCCAATAAACTACTTTTAGCAACAGCTGCTCTCCCACGAGCCAGAATTCATATTTAATTACCAGTTTAGTAGGTGTTCCAAAGGAAAAAGAAGCTGAATTTTTAAGGCTGTTAGTGATTGCATGTAGATGGAGTTTTGTCGACCCGTGTTCAAGTTAAAACTGATTGTGTGGTGGATGGACACAAGTGGCTTTTTCCACTGCAGTAGTGCCTTGAGTGTCATTTGTAGCAAAGTTATCCGTCTACTTCTTGTGAATCAATCAAATGTAAACCGTACTCTTGCAGTGTTTGGCCTTGATTATGTGGTCGGTTTTGTCATTTTGCCACCCCAGCAGTTAGTGAAGGATGGAATTTGGACTTAGCCAGTGTGGTGTTAACTCGCTTACTCTTTGCAAAATGACACTGTGGTATCTTTAACATCACCCATGATCAGTGCTGGCTGGTAAAACGGGGTCGAGGCTTAACGTCCTTCAAATTGGATGGCACCACATCGATTGCCTCGCTTACATTGTGAAACACCAGGTGACAGTTTCGTAGCTGCGAAGATTCCAAAAACTCAGGGTTCTATTCCCAGATCAACGTGAATGTACATATTATTTGTCTTGTTTTGCCAGCACCCTTACGTTATTTGTAACAGGTAACAAGGTCAATTTAACACGGTTAGGAATTTCGAGGTGGACTATGATTTTGAAAAAAGTATTACCTTTGCCCTCTTCTTCCAAGAAGGTGTCGGTTCTGGACCGACCCCTGCTGAGCCAGAAGCTTGCCGTCAGTGAGCTGACTGTTTTCCCACATCGTTCCATCAGCACCTGGCACCACATTCAGTACCTGGGATATTACATGAATGAAGTCTGACCCTGAGCACAATAATTACAATCAGTTATATCGCCACGACGTGTTGCCCACCTGCGATAGTTTACTTTACTTTGAAGACAAGCTGGCCTTGAACCCTGGCCAGCTTTGTTGACACAAACTCACACGGGAACTTATAGATGCCGCCAGGGGTCAAACCGGGTACATTATGGTAAGGAATTCTTCCAAGCAGCAAGCCACAACCGCCCAAGGAGTCGACACCTGCAAAAGGCACTATGAAAGATTAGGCCAGGGATGTGATGGATTTTCCTGCATTTGCTGCACTTAAAGTTCAGTTCATAAGCTAGTTATAACACCAATGCTCAGAACAGGCTTGATCTTATAAATGAAATATATTGTTCTTGCAATCAGCATAATATTGTGACAAATATACATCGGGTTTCACTATCTTCTTTCCAAACAACCCATTCAGGTAGTATTTTGAGTCATCACCCTAATTTCTTGCTTCCAATGTGTAGGTAAACATGCCTTGAGACTCCGCAGCCTTCCACACGACGAGCGCTCCTCCTTACACACCCGTGGAACCTCTGGTTGTTTGGCCTTCCAGGAAGCTCTGGGAGAGGGAGATACATATGCAGAGTTAAATATGTACTCTGAATGGCAGCATGGATGGTGAGGTCAACTTCACCTCGACATGTTCATTATAGGGTCAATATTTATCAACAGAGGAGGCAATGTCATGCATTATGTTCCATACAGAGTGTCGTTCTACCAAAGCAAGTTTCTTGGATTGCTGCGGTTAACAACATGAATGATGCAGGATACTTGACCGACATGTGCAGGAATTTATAATTTGTTGAAGGTGCCTGGCGATAGACTCGCACTCTTCACAAAGGAAACGTGCATCTTTCATGTCCCCAAACTAAATCTTTGCAGGGACAGTATGCCAGTTTAATGCTCTATCTGAGGGACGACACACACATTGATGAATCACAATGCCTGTTTGGAAACACCAGTATGAGAGTTATAGCTGGGTCAAGATTTCGAACCCAGGTTCGACAGCCAAGAGATGAGGTGTGCGTAAACTCTAGGTTGCCCTGCCAACCCAGAGCAATTTCTAAATAATTGAAAATTACCATCCACTATGTAAACTTTGCAGCTGTTGGCAAGCAACATGCTGATTTGCAATCCAAAGCAAGCTGCTGAGGATCATGTTCAAGCTCAATGAGTCACTACGAGTCATTAAAATAACAATTATAACAATGTTTAACCCCCGAGGACTGAAGTAACAGACTCCGCAAATAGTTATGCGTCCATAAGTTAGGGAACTTGAAGAGGTCGGCTTCTCAACAAACTTCACTGAACGACGAACAGACCGAAACGATTTGGGTAGTTTACTGCAGAACCTCCGTTACAAAGGAACGGTAGTAGTAACTACTGAAAACACCAATCCCAAATTAACACACAACCATGTAACCATTGCTGAGTTTCAAGGTCAATTCATCGCAAAACATTGATGCAGTAATTCCACAGGTCCTCCTCCCTTGCTAATAAAAGTAAACATTTCCATGCCCAATTCACAGGAACGCACACCTCTTGGCCTCCACTACACCAAAGGACTCCATGACTAACCATTCTCTGCAGGATTCTGATAAACTCTTAACCTCCCTATCCTAAAGCACCCTCTGCAGCCTTCATCTTCGTAAAAACCAATGGTACCGCAACACACACACACACACACCACACACACACACACACACCACATACACACAACACACAACACACACACACCACACACACACACACACACACACGTAAAAGGTTGCCCCTGCAAAGAAGGCCAATTAGAGCAATGATTCCCCACTCTGCATCGAGCAATTCTTCTGGGTTTTAAAACTCAAATGACGTCACTTGTACCCAAGTGCAAAATGCTCTTCCTTATCAGTGATGAAGTTTGTTACTATTGAGGTCATAAATATACTGTATACTAAATTCAGATTTTGATGTACCATACTCTGTTGCAGAGTGTCAGTGCCTTCCAAAGAATTTCTTGGCAAGGGTTACATTGGGTGGTTTGCATTGCCTTCCCAGATATATTTAATGCACTGCAAAACAATGGTGGAATTGTTCATCCCGCACTCTTTCCTTGTATGCCACATTAAATTCCTATCCTCTTCCTTACTTCTTCCTTCCTAACTTTGTACGACTCTCTCCACTCCTTCCAAACATCCTTACTCTCCTTTCTCCCTCCCTACTCACGCTTTCCCTTCATTTTTGATCTACATTTTCCTTCGTTGATTTAAATTTAAAATTTCCTTGAACCAATCCAGTAATTTTCAATACAAGATGACATCGATGACTGCATCAGTAAAATGTAGAGGTGGCTACACAACATGCTAAAGATGAAAAAAAAATAAAAGGTTCAAGGTATTTCCGTCCTCCTGCATGGAGCAAGCCTTACAACATAGTACTAAAGTGCCCGCAATGAAAGGCCGATAGGATTAAAGAAGGGTGAAAGGATTATCTGGGCACTCATCCAGAAATAAACACACCTGCTTAGAGAAGACTGAAAAAGATGTACAAATGTGCTACCAACGCAAATGCTGAATATAGACTTTGAATTCGGATTCTGTAAGAAAAACAAAAAACAGGTTTTTCACTTCCGAAGTGAAACTAACATGCAGACAGACGCATGCCATTGTAAACTCTTTTCTACACATTCAATTCATCGGCTTGAGTTTGTTTTATTATACAAAGTCTCGTTTCACAAAAGACAAGGTGGAAGAGGCAGAGTGTGAGCCAGTGGAGCAACTGGTCACAAAGCGATTCGCCAAGGATTAGCCTCCCCCGGCGTCTGCCGATTTCAATGTGGCCATATGTTTTTTTCGACTAGCCATATGACCTTGACATCAACATTTAAGAATGAGTATAATGTATAGAAAAATGTGTCCATTTAAATCTATCCACAACCGCACATCATGAAAAATCGCGAGGAAAATTATTCAAGTTATGATCAGAAGGTGTTTTTTTGTTAATTCGGTCACAATCCAAAAAAAGTGGTCAAGAGCACCAATCAAATATCGGATGCACAACTATGCAGCTACACCATTACAATGCAGGAAACCTTCGATGCCAAGCCAGTTTTAAGATTTCTGTATTGGCAAAATTGAGTAATGTACAAAAAATTAAATTTAAATTAAAAAAAAACTTCTTTTTTTCAGACTGCCAGTTGCACCCTCCCTGATCATTTTAACCCGGAGGGGTATGATGTAATCAAGTGTAAATGTGCCTTACTCGGAGACTATCTAAGAGGCAACTTAATTCCGATTTGCAAGATTAGTCTAGTTATGGTAAAAAAGGAAACATATATAATTAGGTCATGACCTTAAAATTAGGTCAAGGTCAAAAAAATTTATGTCCAATCTGCATATTTTTTAAAATTTCCAATTATTGATGTAAAATTTCATTCCGAAAGTCTTATCCGGCTCCAAAATACAGCTCGGACATTGGCAGAAAGAAAAATGGCGTATAAGAAACTGTGCGGTGCCATTCAAAATTGTGCGGCACTTTAATTGTAGAAAGAAACCTACAACAGTTATAAGGCTCCTTCCTTATTCTAAAAGGGGGAGGCTAAAAGCAGTGGAGAAAGAGAAGAGAAATAGAATTGCTGAGACCTTACACACATACATGGCTTACACCCTCAAAATCTGCTACAGTACAAACTGTAAAAATGATAGAGCACAATTAAGTTCATTACAATACATGGAATGGACACATGGGGACAACTTAAAATGCACTCGATTGGAATGCAAACCTCCAACAGGCTGACCAGTTTACTTTATGTCGTCCACTGATAGGCTGCGCATCTGTATCGGGACCGAAAACCAAAATTCTAATCGGCTTGTTCTGCACCTAACCCAAACTCATCCACCTAGTTTTGTCATAACTCGTGTCATAACTTCATAACTCTGTGCCCATTGTCATAACTCTCAATGGCCGGACAAAAAGAACAAAATTCCAGTTCAGGATCCGGATCTTCACCCAAATCGAACAATTCGTCCTCGCTGCATACCCAACCTGTGCACAAAAAATTTTTGTTCCAAATCCACCCAATTTTTTGATATACCCCCATGCTCACAGGCAGACCAAACGTACAAAACAAGCCGCTTGTAGGCGACATGGTGGTCGCTACATAATTGCATACTAGTTCATTTACAGTTTTTGACGGATCGGCTGAAAGTTTTTGACAAAGAGGTTGATTATAGTGCGCATAAAAGCGCGGAAGCGATTTTTGATTTTTCGAAAAAAATAAATTGTTTTAGGATTTTTCCAAAAATTTCCAAAAGTCCCGTTGCTAAGCAACGGTTGGCGTCATAGCAACGGCTGCTCAAAAGCATACAACTAGTCCTGGTATGAAGCTTTACCTGTCAAGTTTCATCAAACTCGCGTTGACTACTCTAGCCTCCAGAGCTGTCCATTACATACAAACAAACATACAGACAGACGGAAAAAAAACTAGAATAAGGGTAGTCTAGCAGCGACACCACCCAACAAAACAGACAGGGGTTGAAAACATAACCTTCCAACAATGTGCGTGGTAACAATTGAACAAGTAAACGAGGCACATCTGAATGGTCCCAGCTTTGGAGGGAGTATATGTTATATCGGCAACAAAAAGAAGCACGTCTGAACACAAGTAAGTTACCAGCATTGTTTTGTCCAATTTGGCAAAATAAAGGCACTTACGAGCCAAACACACACGACAAGTATGATGACTCCGTTCCCACGCTGTTTGATTGCAACACACTCATAAGTACCCACATCCTTCTTTCGTGGCTTTGAGAGCAGTGAGAATATGCGGCCATACCGCTCGCTTTGATGTCTTAATATGACCGTCACTTGACGTGGCCTTTTTATCTAAGCAGGCAGGTGTCATTACAGGTGGCAAGCGACCTTTCTGCTGAATTACTAGGAGTGGGGAAAGTGGAGGTGTAAATAATGAAATGTGAACACAAGGTGTGCTACGAGTCTTAGTCTTCACCCACAGGGGTGATTGTATACATCTATTACAAATAGTTTGTACAAAATGTCCTTGTACATGTCTCGCATTTTAAAACATTGT
Organism: Eptatretus atami; assembly: GCA_035128595.1. NCBI lineage: Eukaryota > Metazoa > Chordata > Myxini > Myxiniformes > Myxinidae > Eptatretus > Eptatretus atami. The sequence goes on from CM068959.1 coordinate 89,301,236, forward strand.
ACCTCCAAAGCAACGCCTTTTCATGAGAATGTAGCCACAAAAGCTTTTGCCGAGGCAAAATACAAACCAGCAACCAAAATTGTTATCTCTTTGGTTCTTTTGTAATGTGTTCTTCAAGGCCACAATCTTTTAAGTTACAAAACTTCTAAACTCAGGTACAAATCAATTTTGTGTGGGAGGTTAACATAGGCTATGGGCTGTGGCCTCACGTCGAGGGCATGGGAGGGGAAGTGGGAGTGGGCGTAAATTCTCCATGTAATTGAGTACTGTGTAGCACCACCCTGGTGGTGGTAGAGGGCATTACAATTTCCCAAATTTCCTTTGGCGACAAAGTGTTACTTATTCACGTTTCTCTTCCTGTCAACGTCGGGTAAATCTGCTTTAGTTCTCAATAAAATCGCTAAACATGGTAGCATCAAGGCATAGGGCACAGTAGTATTTCAAGTTTGAAAAAGGAGAGCAATGATTAAATTCCTGCTCTGATCTTCTCTGCCTCTATCAAGGACCTCCATCCATTGTTGGGGAAAACAGGACAGCAAGTTCAGGGTAGAATGACCTGTCTGAAATCCAATTGAATATCGGAAATCAGGCCATTGGAGAAGAGAAGGATTTGATTTCAGAAGCGATGATGGATTCCATAACCTTGCTGATGACTGGGAGAAGGCTAGATTGGATCTGTAGTGCACCTTTTTATGCAAAGTGGTAAGTTTGCTGATTTCTCAAGCAGATGGCAGATGACCTTGAAGCAAATGAGAGGGTGATAGAACGAGAGAGGGTGAGCAAGAGCATGAAGAGCAGGTTTTTTTTAGGACACGTGGGTGATGCCGTTCTGGGACCGTTGCAGAATCAAGTCGAGGTTTGACAGAAGTTCTTCACTTTGTCAGGAGAAATGGACACCAGAGTCCCAGGAACAGCTGGGTTGTGACTGGTCATGTGTCGGTAATAAAAGCGATGGCCGTGCGCGACGGGGGTAAATGTGGGTACATAAGCGATGGGTTGGGACACAAGATTTAGTATGCAGACACGGAGTTTAGGCATTCAGCCTTTTCACGTGCATTTCAGCAGTGGGCGCATTTGCAGCTAAGGAGGGCGATGAGGACCGGGAAACATACACAAAAAACAGCATGGCCTGGTGTTTGGCTTAATGTTAGGGAATAAAAGAGAATGAAGAGACTATAGGAAGAATCACTAGGAATCAACATAGAGTTACCAAATCCACAACATCAAGGACATAGATAGAATAATAGAGGTGGGGAAATTGACACACCAAAGGTGGAGACTCTGACCTTAACAAATACACTTCTGAGATTAAGGCAAAATAGAAAAAAGTAGCCAGCCTTGCTTTGGTATCCTGTGTTGGAGTTGGTGACCTGTCCGGATGTGCCTAATAGCCAAGGAGACTCCTAATAGCCAAGGAGACACCAATGACATCTGCCGAGAATACGGTCCCAATCGGACGGATGAATAATAATTCTTGATAGAATTATAATCTTAGGGCAAAGTAAAAATATTGCTACTTTTTAACCAAATAGGACACACACAGGACACAAAGTATCTTCATCGCTGCCCCAAAGTGTGAATGTAAAGGGATGCCAATTGAGCTCACATGGCCTTTGAACCAACGGATGCTTAAATAGCAGAGTTTCCTTCGGGGAGCAATGCAGGGTTTAAATGGTGCCCCTCAACAATACCTCGTACTTTCAGTTTCCAGTTGAACTTCGCGTTTCACACCTTTGAGGAAATAACAGACCATTGAGACTGCGTTAGCTCTCAAATTCCAAATAATAAAGGAAAAAATGATTAGAAAAGGAATCGTCTTAACAAATCTCCTCAATCCCTGCATTGAGCAAGTGGACTGCTTTCTTACAGTCCATATCCCTGTAACCTCTAGGAACCTACTTGCTGTGGTTTGAGTTGAGGGCTCAGAAGTGGCAGGGTTTTTTCCTGAATTGTTACTGGAGGAAGATGTTCCTAAGGGGTTCTTTGGCTTTCTTGGCCTCGACCAATCTCCCAGCGATTCCAAATAGACCGGTTTCTCAGGCTCAGCTAAATTTGCGAGACAAAAAACACATTTGGTTGTACTTATCCTTCCATCATCCCCAAATTAAAAATAAAATGTTGTCAAGGTTGGTTGAAAAACAGTTGAATAGGTTCACCAAGTGCTGTATATAATTCTTGAGTTATTAAAAAATATATTTCCAAAAACTGGAGAATTACAAATCACATTTGTTATCCTCATCATTTTTTTGTTCACTTTCATCCTTTTTTATGAAAATACTCGTTTACCAAGAATAAACATGAACTTGAGCAAAGTAGATTGCACACCATTGCAAATCCCCACGCTTCCCACATCAAGCAAAGTTGATAAGATCGCCAAAAAGTTCACCAGTAATGACCCAATATCAAATTTTGAGTTTATAAGGTTTTTTTATCCCCCTATTCTGGACCCCTCAACCACAGTTCCCCTGGCTCTAGAGCATAAACCAGGGGTCAAAAATCCCCAAAATCGTTACATATTCGATTGTATCCCTCAATGTTGATTGCATATTGTGCATGGCGCTCACAAAGTGAAGGTACACATACTGTTACACACAAGGACAAAAAAAAGTTTTTGGGAAACATGAAATGCAACCCATTATGTTAATCTGCCATGTATTCCAAATAGCTAAATCAAATTTTTAGACCTGCAGCACGTCGTTTTAAAGTTACCACTGAATATATAACAACACGTAAATACACGTTTCCAATTTCGAGCTTTTTGCCGTCAGCGTTATGTACGAATCAGATGAAAAAAAACAACTAATATTATATTTTGGGATAAGAAACAGGATAATTTTACTCTGCTTTTATTCTCTCC
>CM068959.1:89304117-89321448 GCA_035128595.1 Eptatretus atami
GCCTTTTCATGAAAGCCGATCGCAAAAACCCTCATGCAGTTCCTCTTACTGCCGATCGCCCGACTGACACCAGGCAGTTACTCTCTTGCCTTCCCGGCGCTCGCTCTCTCGACACTCCCCCGGGACCCGTGATTGGTCAATCGCTCGAGATTACAGCTGCCCTCCACCAATCGGCTGCCGACACGTCTCGCCGACCGACACTCTAAGAGCGCTGGGCGGGGCTAGTTCAGAGAGGGGAAGGAAAAATAAACAAGGTGCCTCCCGGTCCACCACCACTGTACGAACACTGGACAGCCGGCTACACCTCCCGACACACATGTAACGTCCAATTACCGAACAACCTGACTAAACATGCATTTAATGGGGAATCTGGGCTAATCCTATATTTAATAACATACTAAGGGCCATTTCCGCAACAGTATGTCCAGTCTATTGAGATGTCTGATGTGGGTACAATCCATTGTGGAGTCAGACTTGATCAACTGCTGCCGTTATGATGCAGTGCCAGCACGTGTGCATGCCGCCCTTTGGATGGGGATGTAAAGCTGGCTGTGTTATCTGCATTGACACAGCTTGTACATGCTAATGATCCAATATCTTGTAAAATGAGCTAGCTATTGTGTGCTGGCACCTTGTCAAATTTCTCTACTTTTGATTAGCTGTATAATTACCACGACAGTATCTGCATTAGGTGGAAGTACTGGGACGTGATTATGGTAGAGGTATGATGATCCCAAAAAAACCTTTTGTCCTGTCCATGAAGTACTGAACCTTAAATGTGTTACATTGAATACATTCACTGCTCATACCTACATCTTCAGTAACAATAACTTTGTAAAATAATGCTCCTCTATTTCAGTCTGAGTGGCGATTCACCATTCCTGGGTTCTTCCAATAAACAGACGGAAGAAAACATCCGTCGCTTCAGGGTGGACTTTGAGAAGTGCTATATCAACTCTTCTCCTGAAAGCAAGATGTTCTTGAAAAGTTTGTTGTCTCCTGTGCCACAGTAAGTCAAAAAGCACATCTTTCAATCACAATAGCCTGTGGTGCATCACATGAACTTTTTTTAACTGGTTTACCGTCCATCACCAATGGTGGTAGGAGGTTATGTTTTCACTACTGTTGGTCGCCAAAATAGGTGACCCTTATTGTCAGTAATTCTGTCTGTTTGTTTGGATGTTTGTTTGGATGTTTGTTCGTTTGTCATCAGCATAATTGGTAGTAAACGTGGTTGGATTTTGACCAAACTCGGGTGTAGGTACATCTTATAACTCGTGCTTTGGAAATTGTGATGGTGCTAGGGACGCTTTGGTACCCTAGCAACAACCGAAAAACCTTCAAAATCGGTACCGTTCACGCAAAATCAATTCCGAAAGCCATTATCCCACGTAGGGTTATGAAATTTGGCACGAATGATCTACAGGTGATGCTCTATTGAATATATTCCGGTTTTTGTGATATATGGAATACTTTACGCCACGCGCCCCTACAATTAGGGTATGCGCGAAAATTGGCGAAAATTGAAGGCCCCCTAGCGACCAGGTGAGTGCATCGATACAATGAAACTGCAGGTTCATGGTACTCAATGAGTACTACAACTTTGCCTCAGGACATATTGACCGATTTCGCTTAGGTCAGGGGTCAAAGGTCAATTAGTGCAAAAATCGATAATATGCGAGAGCTGGAGGTGCCTTCGCGCCAAATGCTACTCCTCCTCGGTTATGGTCGGATGGTCATGAAAATTCACACTAATCGTCTGGAATACATTGTGCACAAACATCGAGCCGGATTTTCGATTTAAACTTTGTTCACCCACAGCACCCCCTCGAACTTAGGGATTTCCGATTTCAAACCGCATTTTCGGTACTTTTCATTCAAATGGATACCGAGTAGTTATCAGTAGATGGAACTGGATGAGATTTGATATGCATAATCTTAAGGTGATTCCCTATCCAATATATGACATCCATTTTGTTCGATATCTTATAGTTTCCATGCTCGGCGACCCATCGCCGCCTACCGGCTTGTCTGTCTGTTTGTCTGTTTGTGTGTTTGTGTGCAAGATATCACAAGAAGTTGTGGACGGATCCGTTTTTTGGACAGGTTAGGTGTGTGACAATGACGAACTGATTAGATTTTGGTGACGATCCGGATCCGGATCCGACTACGAGAATTATTTAGGTGATTCTTCACCATTGAGAGATAGGGCCAAAAACGATAAATAGCATGATATCTCAAAGTTGTAGACGGATTCGGATGAAATTTGGTGGACGTGTGTGTGTGTGACAAGGAAGAACTGATTAGATTTTGGTGACGATCTGGATCCGGATCCGACGACCAGAATTTTTTCAGTGATTCTTTACCATTGACCCATCCATCCATTGGGACCATACTCTGTGCAGAACGTTGGTGCTGCCTCAGCAGTCTCCTGGGCTATTGGACACAATCATGGATGGGTCGCCACTCTGACACAGTATACCAGCAAGCTGGCACTCGTTTTGTCGACCTCGGAAGGATGACAGGCAGAGTCAACCCCACCTGGTATTAATTCAACAGCGAGTGTGATTTGAACTCAGGATCCTATGATCCCAAACCCACCACCCTAACCATTAAGCCAACACCAGGCATACCATTGACCAATAGGGCCAAAAATGATATATCGCACGATATCCCGAAAATGTAATGGGCCCGATATGTTGTCGTGGATCAGGCATTGCGTGGCAGAGGTATGAGCTCTACCGAGTGCCCTTCTCGTGTTATGAATGCTATTGATTGTGCCTTGTCGAAGGAAAACGTTTAAGATAGAAATTGGGGGTGGCTTGTATAATTACCGAAGGCATTGAGAGGTGACTTGCGCTGTCTACCAAAAGTAACAGGACAACTATTTCTCGTTCTGAGAAATGGCAACATGTGCATCTGGTTTAGGTAGTCTCAATTACCCAGTTTCTGAGCATCACATTCCCAAAGAAGGAGTTTATTTCAAATAGAGAAATATTGGCCCATGGAGGAGTGAAACGGCAGAGGGCAACAGTTTGATAGACTGGCAGTGGGGCAGAGAAGAACAGGTGGACAAAAATGCACAAACTTGTTACATGATGAAAAAGGTGTTAAGGGTGTTCCAATGAGGAACGACAACCATCCTAATCATCTCCAAATCAACCGCAGGGATCATCATAGGTGACTACAACCAACATGAACTCTGACCATCAATCTGTCAGACCAGTGAAAAATCGTTTGAAGAACGGAGAACCCGGCGATGAATTGCTTGATAGAATATACCTCACCTGTTCATCTCATAAACCTGCCATGATTTTGGGATTCCAATGGGATTGGTTAAGAAAACAGGCTGTAAAACAGTTATCCGTGGATTGCTTTTCTGTTAACCCATTCGTATTCTACAAGTCTCCACCACCAGATGGTGTGTGAGAGGCACGTCTGAGTAGTGTATCAGTGAGAGCAAGAATATGTTTGGCCTTCCTTTGAGGAGAGGTGGTCCATATTATGTAAAACACTTATCTGCATAATATAAGCTCGAGAGGACATCATTGGCTGATGAAGTTTCCTTTCATATCCTATGGGTGCCTTTCAACTGCATTGAAAATCTGCCAGGAACAGCACCTCATCATGTTGCAGTGACGATACACCTAATTTGCGTTATCTTGCGAGAGAATATTGTGGTGAAAGAGACAGTGGTCTAGCCTTCCATGGAATGGTCCGTGCAGAGAATCTCTCCGGGTCACGGACCCAAGGGGATACTGTTTCCGTGAAGGCTAATGTCGGTCGCCGGTAAAAACACAAACATTGGAGTTTATCAATTAACGATTTGAGAAAGAGCATGTTTACCACTATGGGAAATGAGGTGCAGCTGATTTTTGTTGCAATAACCCTTTACCAGAGCAATGAAAGCCCATTTGCTCTGATGAAGGGCGGACACTTGAAACATCACTCGCACCTTATTTCCCATGGTGGTAAACATACTTGTAAAGTATCAATATTTAGTTGATTAAATCTATTGTTGCTAAACAAAAGGCCCACCCTTATGAAAGATACATGAGTGGAATATTTTACCTCCAAAGGTAAGTAGAGATAGGACAGCAAAGCCTTAACATCCTATCTCTCGGATGGCTCGCCGTATGATACAGTGAGTCTTGCTGCCGCTGCCACTGCATCAGAACAGCTTTGACCGAATCAACGGTCAAACACAGACGAACAGACCTGTAGTTTTGAGGATCTGTTTGTGTACCATGTTTGTGTATTGCAGTGATGTTGGCAAAAAAATGAAGAAGAAAAAAACGTGGGGCACACAGCAGAGTTTGCCCGCACATTACCAGAGGTCGTAGTGAGCTTTCTTGTGAACCATCAGTAACTTTTGTTGAAATTAAACCACGTGCACTTCAATCTCTTGTCAAGCTATTGGTTGGACTTTTTGAGTTTTCCTGTTAAAGTAATGAACACTTTCATGTTCATTGTAATGGGACTTTTGGTGTCTGGTATTTTTGTACAAAAACTTAAATGCTTCCATGTCAATGTTAAATGCATCTAGCGTTAAAGACTCAGCTTTGACTAAGACGATGGATGATTTAGTACAACCGAAGCTTGAGGAAAGCACGCCAACCGTTTGCTTCCGCAGGGAGCGGCCTTCAACAAAAGCTTGTCTCAAACTGCCGTGGTTGCAAGAAACAGATGTGTCCCACCTACGCCGAGCAAGCCATTCATTTCCAACGTGGAAGCTGCAGCAATACCTGCAGGGTGCGACGCGCCACCGCCTGGAAAGCGCAACAAGGCATCGCGTCCTGCTACGGAGCAGTTCAACATTGAAGTGAAACTCCGCGTGACATTATGTTCTTCCTTCTGAGCAATGGCACTCGACGTTGTAGTGCTGAATGAATGCCATCACAAATGTGCTTCCATGAGCCTTGTCTCTCATAAGCGGTTAATTCCGTGTACGCCGGAGTCTCAAAAGCCATTTCACATGTTGTGAAATGACCTCACAAAATGCGTTCTGCTATTCGCCAGTGATTTGTAGGTCGTTCCTGAGATGTTGTCCATTTGTTTTTTGCTTCATCGTTACTGGTGCTGTACAACCCTCCCCCGTTCCAGGCATTCGTAGCAAAATAAGTTTTTGTTTTTATCTGGGACTTATCGAGCATGTTGCATTTGAAATTTATTTGGTAATCCGAATCATCATGCCTGGAGTGCAAAACTGGGGAGTTTTTTTTTTTTGCATTGACGTTAAAAAATATGCCAAAAGTAGAATTCTGGATAAATAGGAAAAGCAAAATAACAAACATCTGAAACAACCAAAATAGATAAAGCTCCAACAGCATGCTACCTGTACAGGTAGCAACCGCTTGAGTGCAGAGTGTACGTGAAGCACACGCCGTATTTGCAAGGAATGATATCTTCCAAACCTCCACATCGACATCTCATGTGCTACCTGTTCCCCCATTCTTAATCATCACCTGTTATCGTTTAGTATGCTGAGATAAGTAGCACAATCTATGGGCAACATTTAATCTCTCGTGTCTCAAATGCGTTTTTGAATCGTCATCGTCATCGTCATCGTCATCGTGGTGTAAATGGATAGTTGTGACGTCCGAATTTTTTTTTCTTTTAGTTGTTGCACTGCACCTTCTATTTGTTTTTAAACACCTTTGAGGACTTTGTTAAATTTTAAAGCATTGATTTCTTCACTTGTGCACGCTGAGGGTAGGAGCGTATTCTCTCCGCTTGTCCTGGTGTTCTCGGAGTGTTTGAACTCATCTTTGATCAACTTAATTCTAATTTATAAATAAAAATCTGTTTCTAACCTCACCAGTTTAATATTAGATACAGTGGCGAAGGAAAAGCACAGTGCAGTTGAGCAACACGCCCACACCCTCCCCACGTATAGCCTCCTCAGTCCGTGGTCCAGGTTGTACGTTCAGTATCCTGAACATCCTCACCAGAGGGCTGGCTGATGGTATAGCAAGCAATTTCAAATGGAAATATTCATGACACTCAACAAAGATACCGAGAATGATGTACTTACTCGGGGGAGAGGTGCGAGGTATATCTATCTTCTTGCCCCACCTTACTGTAATAATATATTGGGTAGAAGAGATGAAAGATTTGCCATCTTCTCATTTCAGTTTTTCCTCGTGCATAAACGCTTTCATTTTGAATCTTTAAAATAATGTTTTTTTAAGCAAAACAATTGTAAATGAATCATTCACAAAAAAGAAGCCATGCTATCTCTAGTGCAGCTTTTCCCAAATTTGTGCATTTTCAACAAAACACAGGGCAAGTTGGAGCTTCTGCCTCTTAGCTTATTGTTTTTCGAATAGATGTCGTTCACAGGGGTTGGGTTTTAGAATCAAGACATTTGGAAGCAAATTAATCCAAATGCATTCAGTGAGCATGTAAGTTTTGCATGTCCAGAAGTTGTAGGAATTTACAAACTTACGTGACGTTTTTGTGTTTTTCTTTGTCTCTTGCAAATATAAAGAGAAGCCAAAGAACAGATTTCAAGTACGGCATTCACAAATGACTTCTCTGACTGTGATTTCTTCATATTTTGTTTTTATTTTGAACAAGTTACTCATTTGAACAGTTGGCGAAACAGGACATTTATCCCGTGCTAAATGTTAGACGGTACTTAAATAACTAGAGCAGGGTGAAGTTTCCAAATGAACATTTTGACTGCAAATCAACAATGTCACTTGTCCTACGATGTAGCTTGCCCACGATTGTCAACATTTGTTATCGTGCAATACACATAAATGGTGTACCTCGTCACCCACCGAATCACTTATAATCTCGTCGAACTTGAGCTACACATATATGTTTAGCTTTGCACTGTTATTGTTGTTTCAGCAATAAGTTTTTCCCCCACTTTTATTCCTCACCGATGTACAGGTTGTGATGGTTGACAGTAAGCCATAAATAAAAGTAAAAATTTTAATCGAAGTGCTTCCAAACGTGGCTTGGGTTTTGAGGATTCTTGCCTCCTTGACTGTGGCAAACAGTCACTTTATGCAGCTACCCACCCACCCAGGCAGGCAGGCATAGCACAGAACTTTTGAAAACTTTTATGAGTTAATTATTTTGAAAACGATGAGTTGCATTGATGTTAAAAAAAAAAAATGAATTAAACCCATGCTAAAAATATATATATTTAATTTATTATCAAACCATTATTTTATGGTTCTCATAGAAATGGCGCTAACATGATCTTGATGACAAAATGATATCATTTGCACTTTGCTGTGGACTTGCTTTAAGTCCGTAAGAAAGAACAGACGTTAAAACTTTTAAAATGTGTTCAAAGCACTATATCAGTTTAGAACGCACGCACGCACGCACGCACACACACACACGCACACACACACACCTTTGAACACATTGAAAAATGAATTTAAGTGATCATGATTGTCATGTTTTGAGTATAAAAATATTTCGTGTATATCATTCGAGCAATGTTTTTCTGAATCGGCAGTTTTGACGAACGGCGTTTGTACGTGTTATCAAATGGAATATCGATCGGTTTCACTGGAATGGAGTTTGCAGAGCAATGTGAGATTTTACCCCTTAAGTTCATGGCTGTGCATGGGTTAGTTCAGCTCAGAAAAAAAATTCCTTAAAACTTGTTTTTTTTAAGCCAAGTTAAAATTATGAATTAAATTTCAAAAAAAAACAACAAAAAAAATACATGACACAATTTCCATTAAAGTTTTTATTTATTTTTTTTTTGAGCTGCAAATCATTTGCTTGCTTCATTTGCAAAACAAACACGCCTTTGAGTATGTCGAAAACAGCTTTTATTTCATTCGAAAAGAATCATGAGGCTTTACGTAAAACCGACACTTTTTGGGAAATCTCATAAAATTACTGCAATGACTTGTATCATGTGTCAAATGTGTGTTTAACAACAGTGGAAAGGTTTGGGTGCTGAAAAGTGAACTATTCTGCCGAGAACAGCATTTGGTTTCCGAGTTACGTGATAGGTTTCATCGAGCTCTCTCGTATGTCCGATCCGGTTGAAATTGTTTCATCTTGGTTCAGCCCCAAATCAATGGGAAACGAAAACGTTTGATGATTTCATGCAGGAAGTGAATACAACGACCCACTGGAGTAGGTGTGTATCTCAAGGTTTGGTTTATTTTGTTTTTGGTTTGATCAAATCTCCCATCATTATCCCATTGCATCCGGCCTATCGTAGTTCAAAAAAATGATGAACAAGAAACCTGCATTTTGATGCGTCATGTTCAACTTTATTTTGTTTCTCCTTACCAATTTGTGACCAATTTCTCTCCTTACAAATTTGTTCTCCTTACCAACAATAACAGTTACCAATTTGTCCATCTTCTACTGAATCACCTTTAATCTTTACATAATCCAGATTTAAATGTACTTGTAAAATCTTGTCTGGCCAAAATGGTGGCCTGCAAATCTTTCCATCGGTGGTGTATTGATGTTAAATGAGGATTTGCCATCGGTAGTGCGAAGGGAAGGGGAACAGGTCATGATTGGGAGAAATATAAACCAGAAAAAGGAAGGAAATGGTTGATAAGTTTTCTTTTTTCTTTCCTTCATTTCATAAATCTGTATGAAAGAAATAGTCTACCGGCTGTAACAGATCCAAATAATTTTATTTTGTTCAAAATGGGCCTAACGATAGACTGAAATAAACAAAACACGATGTCCATGTATCCACACTCAATGTGTTACTATAACATGCCTTCTCCATCTTGTTATACTTGGCCTATGCATAATTTAATGTTTTACATGATGTCTTGGGATCTCTTTTAAACGACTTCTGAGCAACACCTTATTTTATTTCTAAGTGATCATTAAACACCTTTGTCAATCCTTCTGGGCGTCTCAAATCTTTTATTTCAATTTATTTTTCAGCAGCAAGCATCTTGAGAAACCCACAGACACTTCAACAAGTAAACGGACATTGGGACCATCACATTTCTAGTGTATCCACATAGCATTATCAATTTACTTAATTGTATACTTAATTTCACTTCCATGTCTCATTAGGCCTGGTATTGGCTTAACGGTTAAGGTGGCTGGCTTAAGATCTTAGGGTCTTGTGTTTGAGCCCCCCTATTGTACAATTGAATTAATACCAGGTGGGGTTGACTCAGCTTGTCATCCTTCCGAGATCAGCAAAATGAGTACCAGATTACTGGGATAATTGAGCCATAGGAGTATCCTGTGTCGGAGTAGCGACCCGTCCAGGATTGTGCCCAATAGCCCAGGAGACCGCCTCAGCAGCGCCAACGCTCTGTACAGAGTATGGTCCCATTGGATTTGTCAGGATAGCTCAGAAGTTTGCACACTCGCCTCTGAGATCATCGAGCCAGGGTTCAAATCATCTAACCCAGTTATAAACTGCCATCCTGGTGTTTGGCATGCATGTTGAGGCATCGTTGTGTGTGCTGTTCATCAGATTGACGTAAAGCTGGAGGACCCATCTGCCAACACTGGGGGCATTAGTGAAAGTTAAATATCCCAGGGTGTCCTTCGTGAGGACGAGGCGAGCTATCGCCGGCAGCCTGAACAAATTGCAAATTCCTTCCACAGTTGAACGTCAAGCCTGACAAGCCAGTTCCAGGAACACTTTGGCCAGAATCATTTCTTCCCACCCCTCCACACCAGCTGACATATTTATATTTATATATATATATATATTTTTTTTTTTGCTGCACAGTTGGACAACATGGAGTTGAGTAATCCATGGTTTTCTCACTGACACCGACACCATCATAATGTGGTGCTAGACGCCTCAAACCCAAATTCGAAACCTCTGAGCTCTCCCACCGAGCGAAAATTAAATGATTACAAATTTGAAAATAAAAAAATCAGGTGAGTGGTTTTGTCCATTTGTCCATTTGTCCCCACAAAATAGGTATTTACTCTCTTATTGGAAAGTCTACACACAATTTCGATGAAACTTGACTCTAACCTTCATCACCCGTGAGGTACGAAAGTTTGTTCACGGCATCAAAAACTTCAGGATCTAAAGAGGTCTGCGGGGGTTTGAGTGACTTACTCCTGATCCAGGTGAGCGTCAGGACAGGTGGTCCTGTTTCTCTTTCTTCCCAGTCCAGGCCAAATTCTCACAGCTACGTTCTTCAATGCCTCGTCCTGCTGAGTCAGTATAAATGACTCTTTCAAGGATTTCTTTGTGGGGGGGCATTGAAGATCACCCGAGAATTATACTTACCTTTTTGCTTGCCACCTTCCTTAGCACCCCTTCAATTGAGGGTGGAGGAGCACTACCACCGGGGGTGGAAAGGAAATATCATCAGGTTTCCATTTTATTGTTCAACATGTCACAAGGTTTGTGGACTCCGGGTGATACTGTCAGTGACTGTTGAGTCAAACTTCATCACATCAAAGGATGTAACGAGAAGAAACATTTCTATTCAAGTCATCAGTCATTTCATAGCCTATGGCTGCTGGTTCCATCATTGCTGGGAGCATGGTTGTGCCACTGATGCAGTGCCCTTTGTACATATTAGGACAGGAATTTGTAATTTGTTCATGGTGCCAGTGACTGCTCACCCACTCTTCACGAAGGACACCGTTGGATATTTGACGTCCATCAATGAATGCTGGCAGATGGGACACCCAGTTTAACGTCCAACCGAGGGACGGCACACACTACCTGTGAAACACCAGGATGACAGTTTACACTTGGGTCGGGATTGGAACTCAGGCTAGACAGCTTGGAGACGAATACGTGTACCTCTAGGACCTAGGCCATCCTACCATCTCTTCCTGTTCAACAAAATAAAGACCAATTACTGCACCGTAGTTCCAAGAAGGAAGCCAGACAAAACAATACACACACACATATAACCATCGAGGTTTCAATCATTTTCATCCCGGAACCTCTCCAAACAGCAGATCCACATCGGTGGATTACTCAACATCAATGGACCTACAACTCAAAGTTGTATCCAGGCAGTCAGTCAACACAGCAATGCACTACCCTCATTTTAAACTTATTGAATTATTACTTTTATTTAAAGTATTACTCCATCTGACTAACTTTAATCATACATCACTTTATGTGTGAATATATTAAGCAATAAACACTTTCCCTTGCAGACACGTCCATGACACAGTACCTCCATCTAACCATAGACAAGTGAGTTTTGTCTCACATTTATATTTGAGAAGACAATTGGATCATATTGTTCCTAATTTTTCACAAGTGCTTTGTTCTGTTTTGGTGAGTTGGTGTCAATAAACTCCTTTTTGTGAAACCTCTTCCCCTTCTTTCTTTCTCCGTTCTTCACACATCATCTTGTACTTATTCCTTTCTCTCTTCTATCATGTCTCACTTTTCTTAAAAGTATTTAAGCTTCCTCCTGGAGGATAGGGGGAACCTTATACCTGTTGTTGGGTTTGTTTGTGCACCTCGTGTCCTCAGTTTTTAATGATACCTTGGAGTTTCTTTGACCCCTAGGAGTACTAAACCACCATTGAGGCTTTTTTACCTCCACGCCCAAAGGTGGACGGAGGTTATGTTTTCACCCCTGTCTACTTGTTTGTCTGTGAGCAGGACATCTCAAGTTGTGGACGGATTCAGACAAAACTTGGTGGACGGGTTGGGTGTGTGACGAGGACGAATTGATTCGAGTTTGGTGAAGATCCGGATCCACAAATGAGAATTTTAAAAGTGATTCTTCACCATTGAGAGACGGGGCCCAAAACGATACAGAGGACAATATCTCACAAAGTTGTGGACGGATTCGGACGAAACTTGGTGGATGAGTCGGGTCGGTGACGAGTACAAGGTGATTCGATTTTGGTTCAGGTGCGGTTCCAGATCAGGCCTATCAGTGGGGTATAACATGTAAAATGTTCAGCCTGGTGGACCGAGTGTCGTGATGGTTCACTGCTGGTTTTTTTTCTTTCTGCCAATGTCCGAGCTGTACCTTTCAGAATGAAATTTCGCATCAACAATGGGAATATAAAGTTTGTGGGAGTGACATCATTTTGACCTTGACCTAATTTTAAGGTCATGACCTAATTATAGACACCACAACTTGACAGGTTTATCTGATCAGAACGTGATTGCCCTCTCGAGATAGCCCAGACTAGAGGAAGGTACATTCCTGCTCAATATACATCATCATCATCATCATCATCATCATTTCATACCCTTCCGAGTTCAAGGTCAAGGTCAAATGATGGTCTGGAAAAAAAAACAAGAACGTGTTGTTTTTGCCAACGTGGAATGTCAAACACTGCTTTGCCTTCCAAGATGTTTATGCACCGTAAGAGCACCTGTGCTCCTGTGCTCACTGTGCTCCTGTGCACCTGTGCTCCTGTGCTCCTGTGCCCTGTGCCTCCTGTGCCGGCACCTTGTGCTCCTGTGCTCCTGTGCACCTGTGCTCCTGTGCTCCTGTGCTCCTGTGCACCTGTGCTCCTGTGCTCCTGTGCTCCTGTGCACCTGTGCACCTGTGCTCCTGTGCTCCTGTGCACCTGTGCTTCCTGTGCTCCTGTGCACCTGTGCTCCTGTGCTCCTGTGCACGCTATCCTGTATCTCCGTGCACTGTGCTCCTGTTGCTCCTGTGCTCCTGTGCACCTGATATTCGATTCGTGTCCTTGACCTACTTTTTCCCAGATTGTGACCTCATGAACAAAAAACACCTTTTTGATGGAAACGTGAATCGTTTTCCTCCTATTTTCATGATGTTGAGTTTGATGGACAGAATGTAGATGTGTATTAATTTGTACTCCATCACGAAATGTTGAAGGTCAAGGTCATGTGGCCATCATGTGGTCGTCATCTTCCCAGCACCCTTTCACGTTCGGTTTCAGCTGCAGGTCCTGGTGACGCGATCGTCACCACGATAGGACTTACAGAAAGACCGACGACTTCAAAAATAGAGCAGCAGTGTGGAAATTGCTCCATCGTCCCCGAACAAGGAACTGTACACACAATTGATTACACGAACATATTACATTCCCTTCTGTGAGTACGTAATAAATAGATGCGGCGAAACGAGGTCGTGGATGACTCCGAACACGCTTTGAAAGATTTGTGCAGTACAAAAGGGCCATGTCGGGATAGTTCGTAGCAGTGTCAAAAATAATTTCGCCGACGCCAAATTTCCATTTGTTCGTCTCCGTAAAGTTTTATAAATGAAGTGAGTATTTGTTTGGTGTTACTAGTTTGAACTCGTTTGTCGTGTTGAGACTCTGGAAATGCCTTTACATTTACATCAAGGAAGGAGAGTGATGAGAGTGATGGCGGCACACGTGCGTCCAGATTCCCAGTCGAGCACAACAACGCGCAAGCGGAACATTCGATCCTCAGAGGCTGGAGATGAGGTGAGGAAAATTGTGTGTGAGTGTGTGTGTACGTGTGTGTGTACGTGTGTGTGAGAGTACGTGTGTGTGTGAGAGAGTGTACGTGTGTGTGTGTGAGAGTACGTGTGTGTGTGAGAGTACGTGTGTGTGTGTGTGTGTACGTGTGTGTGTGAGAGTACGTGGTGTGTGAGAGTACTGTGTGTGTGTGAGTGTACGTGTGTGTGTGTGTGTGAGTGTACGTGTACGTGTGTGAGTGTACGTTGTGTGTGTGTGTGTGTGTGTGTGAGAGAGTGTACGTGTGTGTGTGTTTGTGTGTGCGAGTGTACGTGTACGTGTGTGTGTGTGTGTGAGAGAGTGTACGTGTGTGTGTGTTTGTGTGTGCGAGTGTACGTGTACGTGTGTGTGGTGTGTGTGTGTGTGTGCGAGTGTACGTGTGTACGTGTGTGTGTGTGTGTGATGTACCTGTGTGTGGTGTGTGTGTTGTGTACAAGTGTACCTGTGTGTGTGTGTGTGTGTGTGTGAGTGTGAGTGTACGTGTGTGTGTGAGTGTACCTGTGTACGTGTGTGTGTGTGTGTTTGTGAGTGTACCTGTGTACCTGTGTGAGTGTACGTGTGTGTGTGTTGTGAGTGTACCTGTGTGTGTGTGTGTGTGTACAAGTGTACCTGTGTGTGTGTGTGTGTGGTGTGAGTGTGAGTGTACGTGTGTGTGTGAGTGTACCTGTGTACGTGTGTGGTGTGTGTGGTGTGTGTGAGTGTACTGTGTGTGTGTGAGTGTACCTGTGTACGTGTGTGTGTGTACGTATACACATGTGGTTTCACAATGTGGAATGGAGTGCTCCCAGGGCAGGTTCCAAGTGTCCCCCTTCATCTCTGTAAGGGGTCACGATTCACGGACCAAGCTGTGACGTTTTCTGTTTTCAAAGTTTTGTGCCGAGGGCTCCCTTCAGGGTCGTTACTAAGCCCAGGACGGCTTCCAACTGTAGTTAGTTTGTCGTGATATTCCCAGGGATTTGTTTTAATATCTCTGTGAGGTTCTTTATCATCATTCCCATAGCTCCAACTGGACGGATTTGGAAGAAACTTGGTGGACAGGTTGGATGTGTGACGACAAATTGATTTGATTTTGGTGAAGATCCGAATTCGGATCTGGACAAGAGAATTATTTAATTGCCAAAGTGACTTTTCACCATTGAAAAAAAGGGCCAAAAACGATACATAGCATGATATTTCGAAAATGTATTGGGCCCGATATGTTCTCGTAGATCAGGCATGACGTGGCGGAGGTACGCGCTCTACCGAGTGCCCTTCTCGTTACCTCTGCCACCAAAGGTGAAGGTTATGTCGTGTTTTCACCCCTTTCTGTTTGTCTGTTTGTGTGCAGGATATCTCAAAAAGTTGTGGATGGATCCAGATGAAATTTTGTGGACAGGTTGTGTGTGTGTGACAAGGACCAACTGATTAGATTTTGGTGAAGATCCGAATCCGGATCCGACTATTAGAATCTATTAAGTGATTCTTCACTTTTGAGAGATCGGGCTACAAACGGTATAGTACTGTATAGCATGATATTTCAAAAGGTTATTGTGCCCGATATGTTCTCATGGATCAGGCATGACGTGGCGGAGGTATGCGCTCTACCAAGTGCCCTTCCAGTTTTAAATGTTTTAATTGTCATGATTGCAAATTATAATTGTAAATTAACTAGATTTTCTTTTTGACATCTGCAGTTGCTGCTTTTTGCGAACATTAGTGTGCAAGATTCCAAGGCCTGCAATGATGACGATGACGATTCAACAGATGAAGAGTCGAGCGTATATTCCGGTATGTCAGCAGCTACTTTCATTACCCCGTGCACGTGAAGCGAAAAGCGGGGTGAAGCAATTTGTTGATGTCCGTCCATCTGTCTGTCTTATCAGTATATGATCGAGGGACAACTTATTTGAATTGAATGTTGTATTTTGAACACGAATCGGAAGACAAGTTTGTCGTTTTACCATATTTTGGCTCAGAATTTCTCCAGTCAGAATTTGTCCAGAATTTGTCCAGAATTTGTCTGGCAGTCAAAGAAAATTGGAAATCATTCCAAACAGGAAACTTACTGTTTTTTTAGGACATTATAAATGACACAAACAACAGGCACGAATAACTAATGTACCGTGTTAGATCGGGTGGTGTAATCGATACTGGGGGAAATGACGGGGAAACCCGGAATTTATTTATTTATATACGCCTTTAAACCTTTATAAAAATTCAATTATGTACTTGAGGACTAGAACATAAATCGCCTTCATAATGCTTCCAAGAACTAGGCAATATATCGATTATATGGCATGAGAGGGTGTGGTACGTGTTTCGGGATGAAGAAGAGGCCACAAATATGGCTATGTACGATGCTGATTGACACTGTGTTGTATGGTCATCAATAAGGCCTCCATCTCTGAAATTGCGACTCAACGTCGTTTTATTACAATGTACAAGGATGGTTGATGTACAAGACTGCTTCAGTCGTGCTAAACTTCTGGATTTTTTTGAACGATATCTCTCATGATTATTTCATTAAAATTTAAGTACAGCAGGTTCTTTCCGTTCATGGGTTTCCCCTTCGGGGACTCTATCACGATTCATTTATTGAGGCAATGTTTGCAGATTGCGGTCAACGTGTATGAATAATCGTGGGTTGGTGAACTATTTTCCACATTTATACACTGAATTAGCAAGGGCAGTCAACACAATAACCCCCTCAAATAATCATCGTCATCATCGTCACCATCATCAAAAGCAATGAATCGCTACATCATGGCAGGAAAGTCAACAGGTATGTATACTCGCTTTAAGCTGTCTAGCCTGGATTTGAATCCCGACCCAGCTATAAACTGTCATCCCAGTGTTTCACAGGCAGGGTGATTCATAAAAGTGTGTGCTGTCTCTAGGATAGACGTTAAACTGAACGACGTCACATCTACCATAATCCCCTCTCTCTCCTTTCCCCCTCCCCTCTCCCCTTCTCTCTCTTTCTCTCTCATTCTCTCTCTTTCTTTCTCTCTCTCTTTCTCTCTCTCTTTCTCTCTCTTTCTCTCTCTCTTTCTCTCTCTTTCTCTCTCTCTCTTTCTCTCTCTCTCTTTCTCTCTCTCTCCCCCACCCCTTAATATTCCCGTCAGCGAAGTGACAGGTTGTCTCTGCTGGTAAAAAATAAATAAAGAGCTCCTCCTCAAACTTGATGCACTGCAAATGTTTTGCAAAACATCACGTTCCTGAAATATCAATTTGATCAATGAGGGGCTTGGGCCATTCTTTGTATCATAAAGAATTATTGACCTCACTTCCATTTATGCCATCCCAGCGAGTATGTTCCGACATGCACAAAACCAAAACCGAAAACCTCGCGGTTCTTCATATTCTTTTTCCCTTATCTCGTACCAAAGCAGACACCGATGGTAATGCACAGTTGTCCAACATTACCCAAACAGCCAGCGAGCCCATTTCTTTTGGTAGGAGGTGACCGGGTGAGTCACTGAGTCGAGACGGTGCCACGACTTGATATGGGGTTTGGCTCTGGCCTTGTGCTTGCAAGCATTAATGGGGTAGGCCTGCATGGTTTGCGGATGCACAAGTGATGGTATTTCTGATGCTCGGACCATTTATCCTCTTGTATCACGTGGGAGAAATGAAAGCAAACGGTTGGGAAAGGATTGCTATTCCCTTCACATTCCACTGCGCTCCTCAATCTGCTATCCTTTCTACCTCATCCCAGTCAAAATCTATATACAGGGTGGCCAAAAAGATGTGCCCCATCGGGATCTGTATAAACTAGCTCCCCACAGGATTTTGAATGGTTACTAATATAATATTAACAGTTGTCGAACATTTATTATGAATTTTTTTCCTTGTATTAATTAATATCACGATGGGCATGATCTTTGGGCCACACTCTATATAGTAGTCTAATTTTGTCTATCTGGCTGTTTGCCTGTCTGTCTTTCCCACCCTGAAACATGGAAACGCTCCTCG
>CM068959.1:89324533-89345631 GCA_035128595.1 Eptatretus atami
CCTGTTTGACACCTATTTTGACAGGAAAGGGGTCTGCAGTGGAGCTGTGGGATCGTAGTGTTGCTGACATAGTCATGTAGGAGACAAATGATGTTTGTAAACTTAGCTGTGCAGCCATATCACTGTAACACCTTCCAAAGGGCAGTTCGATTCACCGAGTCGAAAGCTTTTCTGAGGTCGAAGAAAGCCATGTACAAAGAGGTGTTCCACTGTCTGCTCTTTTCCTGAAGTTGGCGGATTGTGAAGATAATGTCGATTGTTCCTCTAGCGTGTCGGAAACAGCACTAATACTCAGGAAGGACTTCCTCAGCAATTGGCGAGAGACAATTGAGAAATATCACAGCTGGGACCTTGCCAACAGTTGAGAGCATTGCTATGCCCATGTAGTTGCAACAGTTCGATTTACCTCCTTTCTCAAAGACTGCGATTATCATGACATCTCTACGATTATTTGGGAGTTCTTCATTCTGCCAGAACTTCACAAATAGGTCATGCATCTTGGAGATCAGCACGTCTCCTCCATACTTCAGTGCTTCCGTGGGAATGTTGTCAGAACTAGGAGCTTTGTTGTTTTTCACCTGGTTGGCAGCAATTACCACCGCGTTGAGTGTTGGTTCACCATCTAGCTCACTTTTGATTGTATGCTTCAGTAGGAGCATGTCCACCGTAGCAACATGGTAGGTTCTCCAGTGCTCTCGTAGGAGCATGTCCACCGTGTAGCTCTGATTGAATAGCTCTGCAAAGTGCTCTTTCCAACGGGCATTGACACTGTCAGTATCTTTAAGGAAAGTATTGCCATCCTTAGATCTAATTGGTGTTGGTCCGTGTGTTAACGATCCACATATCTCCTGGTTGCCTTGAAGAAGGCACGGATATCATGCTTATCAGCAAGAAGTTAAATTTCTTCAGTCTTCTCTGTCCACCATTTGTTTTTCTTTGAACTTCAGCTCTCACTGTCTAATGAACGAACTGCTTTTCTTTTGAGCTTGGGCCCTGTTGTCGGGTTTGGGATACTTTCCATTTGTAACCAATGAGCCTGCATATTTCTGTATCGTTCTCATCAAACCAGTCTTGGTGTCTTTTAATTGTGGGTCCGGGTGTTTCGTGGCATTTGAATGGGATTATGGATTTCAATGACTCCTGGTCAGCTTGTGCGCTGTTTGATAGTGTGACTGTCAATCCCTGAAGTTTCCAAATGATTTGTTCTTGAAATTCCATGAGCTTAACATCTTTTGACAGGCCGGAAACCTCCAACTTTCTTGGTACTTGTCACAGCTTTTGGTTCCTTTTGGAAGCCGCCTGAAAAGCAAATACCGAGTGAATGAGTTGACAATCTGCCCAGCATTCGTCGTTCGTAACTCTGCGCACGTCTTTTCAATCCCAGAACCTGACGATCACATAATCTATTAAGTGCCAGTGCTTTGATCTTGGATGTTGCCAAGATGTCTTGAGACAGGTTTTTTGGTGGAAAATGGTTTTGGTGATCACAAGATCATGTTGAGCACCCAGGTTTACCATTGGAGTTGGATTTTATTTCCCCATTTCTAGGGATAAATTGGTCAACAGAAAAGAAACAAACTTGTGATGTCATCGGCCACATGGTTCATCAGCCATGTAAATATATTATACACACACACATACATAATTTTAAACTTTAACAAATCCTCTTCTCCAGAACAGTAGAACAGATCGAAGAGAAACTTTACAGGTATGACAGCCTATCCACGAGGAACAAAAAGTTCCCCACCTATGATGTCATTGGTCACATGGTTTGGGAGCCATATTGTATTTACCCCAAAAACCATTAAATATCTTCTGCAGAACAGCTCGACAGATCGATGGGAAACTTCACACACTTGTTCCACAAGCCTTGGGATATCAGGAAGTTCCATGAATAATTGATAGGTCACATGGTTTGGAAGCCATATTGGATTGAAGGAAAATATTTTAATAATTCTCTCTTTAACTGCTGCATTAATCGACATGAAACTTCAAAATTATGATCTGGTAGTGATGGGGGATATATGTTTCAAATTTCAACCTGATTGGGCGAATGGTCTGGCAGTCAGAATTATTTAAATGTATTTGAATCTGGATTCTTTTTATTTTTATTTTTCCTTTTCTTTTCTTTTTTCTTTTTTTCTGAATAAGGCTCACTTGGTTGTGCCTGGGTGGGTTTGAGGATAGAAAAGTAGCAGGTGAAACCTGAATCCTATCCAGGTACCTCCTGATGACTTGATCTTTGCTTTTTGCTTGTTCAGGTTCCTTCTGTAACTCCAATGCAGTACCTATTTTATTTGGTCTTCCATTTGATTTCAATTTTTTTTTTTTTATTGCAAATTTTCTGCCAGAAGAGTTGGCTCACATCAACTCCTCAAGACTGCACCGGGTAAGTGTTCTATGAATACCATCTAGTGATGATAAGTTGCAGAACAAGTTCACGGTTCAGGGCTTTTCGTCAGTTTTTCAGAGTTATGCCTTTTTGGACTTGGAAAGTATCACATTGGTAGGGGACTTGTATTGCTAAACGATTCTCACTGGTTTGTATTTTTTATTTATTTATTTTACATTTTAACTGGAAAGTCAGTCTCTTGTGTATTGTGTTGATGTAACATTTCCTAATGCCTAACGGAGAAATGTTCATGACCGATCTTGACACCCCTGATACATCCAGATGAGTCAGTGAACGACAATGACGATGACAAAACATTTTCAAAACTTGCGATATTAATTACTTTTGGAGGCTTAAAGCTGGCTTTTTTTTGCTGTTGTTTAGGCCTTGAGGATTCTGGAAGCAGTGACGATGAAGTGGATGAGGGAAGAAAGGATGGTTATGGTAGTGAGGATGCTGATGATAATACTGGTGACGGCCACGAGCATTGTGAAAATGCACAGGTGAGGAAATTTTTCTTTCAACGTGTGTTTGTGTGTGTGTTTTTGTTTTTTACTTTAACGCCACTAGTGTGTGTAATTGTGAGTACTTTTTGTAACCCCATAGTTATCATCCCTCATCCTGTAAGTGGCTTTATTATTCTTTCCTACAATATGCATCTTTGAATGGATAGTCAATCAATAGTTTGAATTGGTCAGGTATTTGTGTGTAGTCATCTGACAAACTCTTTTGAAGACATTACACCATTAAAAAAAAAGTAAAAACTTGGACAACACAAACACAAATCTGTATTAATTTGCGAAATGCTGTACTGACCTATGACAGTGCTCAACACTTAACGATTTGTGGGGTTGCCCAATAACGCAACCATTTCAAAATTTTGTTTGCTCAAAAAACACATACACATACACATCTGCACGTATACACATATGATTAACCTAAACAAATCAAGAGAGAGTACTGTACTACATAGTGTCATTTGCAGGCACAACCATTATTCAAAGAAAGATGTAGGGATGGCTTCACATGATAATTTATTGTTGCCATTATTTGCATACTTTTTGGCACACCATCCCCACATTCTTTTACATTTAAAAAAAAATACGTTTTTAGCTCACCTGTTCGAAGAACAGAGAGCTATAGCGATACCCCTGGCGTGAGCGTCAGCGTGAAAATGTTAAAGTTTTTGTGCAAGTTATTTTTTCCTTTCTATTGTTTTTATCTACCACACTATTTTTTATACGCCCGATATATATATCGGGGCGTATAATGTGATACCTGTCTGTTGTCTGTCTGTCTGTTTGTCTGTCCGTCCGTCCGTTCCTGTCCGCACTCTAACTCCCAAAGTTTTTTCATGTTTCATATTTGATACATAGGTACAGACTGTGGAGACGGTGTGTGGCGACATACGTTCGTCATCTAAAGTGGTTGCCATGGCAACCAGGATGCTGTTTTCCATCCGTTCCTGTCCGCACTCTAACTCCCAAAGTTTTCAACTTTCACATTTCATATTTGGTACATAGGTACAGATTGTGGAGACGGTGTCGCGACATACGTTCGTCATCTAAAGTGGTTGCCATGGCAACCAGGATGCTGTTTTCCATCCGTTCCTGTCCGCACTCTAACTCCCAAAGTTTTCAACTTTCACATTTCATATTTGGTACATAGGTACAGATTGTGGAGACGGTGTCGCGACATACGTTCGTCATCTAAAGTGGTTGCCATGGCAACCAGGATGCTGTTTTCCATCCGTTCCTGTCCGCACTCTAACTCCCAAAGTTTTCAACTTTCACGTTTCATATTTTGTACATAGGTACAGACTGTGGAGACGGTGTGTTGCGACATACATTCGTCATCTAAAGTGGTTGCCATGGCAACCAGGATGCTGTTTTCCGTGTAGTAGCACAATTCTGTATATACCTTCTTGTTCGGGCGTATATTGTGCTCACTTCCGCTCTTGTTACTGATTACAAAATACAAATACATATATTGCTTAAAAATTATTTGGATCAGACTTCACTGCAATGCTTTATAAAAAATATTAATTATTAGACTAGTCTTTTAAAAACGATAAATGTATAAACAGGCGAGCATTGGTTGTCTTTGACACCAACTCTGGTTATTACTTGCTTCCAGACTTAAGAAATATATTTATAAGCATTTTTACTCACCAACTTTATTTGATGTCTGTCGCACTTCGATGACAAGTAGACTCCAAACGGCATGGCTGTCTTGGTGCTTTACGGATGGAAGAAAGTTCTGACACTGTGCATGTGCCGTCTCACCTGTGATAATTATCGTATTTATACGATTACTAGCAGTTTACTCACCCTCTGGGTGGGTGGAGTTTGTGTATTATATAATAAATGAAAGGTCATTGATTGCAAATGAATGGTCTGAAAGGTTTCAGGGTCTGGAATTGAAAGGTCTGGAGTCTCGACATAGTCACGGTGTGATAATACGTAATTAATAGATGTACTTGCAGTCCAATACTATGTCATTAAAAAGTTGATGTCAAGTACAGTGTAGTGCATAATTAATAGACTTACTCACTTGGGTCGACCTGGCTTCATCGTGTTTTTCAATTGTAAATAGAGATATAATTGTGGTTTGTCCAGCAACAATTGTTGTGGAACTGTACTTAATATTATGCTGATAACTACACCTATTGAGGTGCAATTGTTGCCATGGCTCCCGCCCCAACCAGGCTGATTGACAGGCATGATCCCGCCCACCCCTCTTTTTCCCTTCAAATGCTGATGCGTTAGGCAGTTACAGTGACTTCAGAAAGGATTCACACCCCTCGAGTTTTTCACATTATGTTGTGTTTCAGCCTGAATTTCGAATGGATTAAACTGAGAATTTTAATTTTTTTTAAACCGATCTGCACAAAATACCCCATAATGACAAAGTGAAATTTTTTTATTGTTTCTTTTTTAGAGATTTTTTACAAATTAATTAAAAATAACAGCTGAAATGTCTTGAGTCGATAGGTATTCAACCCCTTTGCTATGACACTCCAAATTGAGCTCAGGTGCATCCAGTTTCCTTTGATCATCCTTGAGATGTCTCGACATCTTGATTGGAGGCCACCTGTGGTTAATTCAATAGATTGGACATGATTTAGAAAGAAACACACCTTTCTATACAAGGTCCCACAGTTGACGGTACATGTCAGAGTAGAAACTCCACCATGAAGTCCAAGGAACTGTCTGTATAACTCCAAGATATAATTGTGAGGAGGCATAGATCTGGGGAAAGGTATAAAACAACTTATAAAGTGTTGAAAGATCCGAAGAGCACAGTGAGCTCCATCATTAGGAAATGGAAAGAATACGGAACTACCGAGACTCTTCCTAGAGTTGGCTGTCCGACTAAACTGAGCAACCAGCCAAGAAGGACCTTGGTCAGGGAGGTGACCAAGAAATCAATGACCACTTTGACAGAACTACAGAGTTTCTTGGCTGAGAAGGGAGAACCTGCCAGAAGGACAACAGTCTCCACAGCACTTCATAAATGTAGGTTTTATTGGAGAGTGGCCAGATGGAAGCCACTCCTGAGAAAAAGGCACATGACAGCATGCCTGGAGTTTGCAAAAAAACATGTGAAAGATTCTGAGAGCATGAGGCAAAATATTCTGTGGTCTGATGAGATGAAAATTGAACTATTTGACAGAAATGCAAAGCACTATGTCCTGCAGAAACTGAGCATAGCTCATCATGCCTCGAACACCAACCCTACCGTGAAGCATGGTGGTGGCAGCATCATGCTATGGGGGATGCTTTTCACTGGCAAGGACTGGGAGACTTGTAAGGATAGAGGAAACGATGAATGGAGCTAAATGCAGGCAAATCCTTGAGGGGAACCTGCTTCTGAGTGAAAAATACCATAGACTGCAGGGAAGATTTACATTCCAACAGGACAATGAGCCCCAAGCACACAGCCAAAACAACACCGGAATGGCTTCAGAACAAGAATGTGAAAGTCCTTGAGTGGCCCAGCCAAAGCCCAGACTTGAATCCCATTGAGAATCTGCGGAAGACTTGAAGATTGCTGTTCACTGATGCTCCCCATCCAACTTGACAGAGCTTGAGCAAATCTGAGGAAGAATGGGAGAAAATCCCCAAATCCAGATGTGCAAAGCTGATATAGACATACCAAAGAAGACTCGAAGCTGCAATCACTGCTAAAGGCGCTTCTACAAAGTTTTGACTCGGGGGGGGGGGGGGGGGGGATTGCTAATACTTATTGACGCAAGACATTTCAGCTTTTCATTTTTAATTAATTTGGAAAAATTTCTAAAAACATGTTTTCACTTTGTCATTACGGGGTATTTTGTGTCGATCAGTGACAAAAATGTATATTTCCCCATTTTAAATTCAGTCTGTAACAAAACAAAATGTGATTAAAGTTGAGGGGTGTGAATACTTTCTGAAGGCCCTATTTGTCGCTTTGAAAGCGTTTCCCTGACATGTAGACTTTATTAAAGGCTGCGTCATGTTCTTTACAAGTTCAAGTGTTGGATCATGTCCTCCAAAGGATGCTGAGGAAAACGGATTTTTAGTAACAGCAGTTTTGTTTGATTTATTTATTTACCTGTCAGTGGAGACACATCCGTCAAGGATGGGTGATGTGGTGGAATGGCAATTGATGGGATAGAATGGCCACATAATGACAAACTGCATCAATGGAGATTACGATGCCAAGACGGTCGGGGTTGAAGAGCTACCAGCCGTAACGCTGTGATACCATCCAGCATGGTGAACCCTTTGACAGAAGTCTAATTTTGACTTGACAGGACAGAATAAAAGGAGTTTAGATGCCGTAAACAGAATTGGACAGTGTTGTTCACAAAACTGCTCATTTACCAACACAGCGCCTCTCTGGGGTATAAAGATGATAGGACATCTGAGAGTGAAGATATTGTTACGGCTGTGGAAATTCGCAGAACACCATAAAGGTCCTTAGTTCAGTTAGATCGAATAAGTCTGTGTTCAGTTAGATTTCCCCACCGTTGTTTAATGGGAATTATTCGTGTCACAGGCTGTGATCCTTTGCAGGTATCTTTCTCTATCGTTATTTTGAACCGACATATCTCGCCCACCATTACAACAACCACCACCAACTACGCCAACCACGCTACAATCGCCACAACAACTCCACCACCATTTAACCATCTTCGCCACTATGCCAGCTTGCAAACGCCATCCTCCACAGACCACGCTACGACTCGGCGCAGTCGGCTTGGACACGAACCGTCAAGCGGACCGTTTCGCGGCAGTGAGAACCGAGAGGGTATTATCAGCCCGACCCCCGGATCCGATTCTTATTTACGGGTAATTTAAGAACCCAACTAATATTCCCGAGATGCAATATGGGCGTTCCAGATGGGGAATAAAGACATGAACGAACGCGTTAATTAAGACAGCACATTTATTATAACACGTATGCACGTATGTACAGCCATGCAATCAATGCAGGTATTCAAGAACACGTATACAGGCAAACAATCATGCACGGGACGGGGGCAAAGACACGAGCAAGGTGAAAGCAACTACGACCGTCTATAAGCAATTATCTAGTCACTTAACAGTTTTTACTTTCAGGAACACGGCGCCACCAACCATTCATGTCAAAAGAAAGGAAAAGGCCCCTCAAAGACGAAGGGCCGCCAGAACAGGGTTCCGTAGACCTTGTATGGCGTGGAGCCTGGTTGTACCGAAAAGGAAAAACCCCCCACGGACCGTGCAGTTACACTACACCTACGTGCGCGATGGTGGGCGAGCTCTCTTCCGGCGCTCCGTCCCGGGTGCGCAGGCTGCGTGGCAAGAGCTGCAAAGCGGCGCCTCCCGTCTGCGTCCTTCGCAGCCTCGACCAGGACCACCGCACACAAACACACGACTTGGGTCGCGCCCAAAGGAGAAGGCAACCACCGTCGGACGACGAAACGAAACCACCAATGCACACGAAAAGAAGACCACCAGTCGAAACCACCACGAGACGACCACCAACCCAAGACGCGCAAAAAGCCAAAAAGCCCCCAACAAAACTCACCATTGGCGTCCTGGCGCCTTTATATCCCCCCCAGTTTTAACGCCTGCGCTCCTCCCCGTTTATTGCTTGCCCCTTGCCAGCTCCTGCGAAGCTTCCAGAAAAGGGGCGTGCCCCCCCCTCCCCGCGGTGCCTCGCGGGGGCCGAGAGAATCATTCTTTGGCCACAGGGTCCAGGGAGATTCATGTCCCGCCAAAACAGGCCCTCCTTCAAATGACCTTGACCTGCGGCTGGAATGCACTGTCCCCCACACCAAAGCGCGGGAAAAGCAGCGGGAAAATCGCCGCGCCCCCCCACCGATAGAGGGTTGTGGTTTGGTTTGTGGAGAAGGGGATCGGCAGTTGCTCCGAGCGGGGAAGGTGGTTAGGGATGGTGCGTAATTGTGGTTGCGTTTGTTGTGAAGTGCGGTATGATGAGAGTGATGTGGTGGTTGGTCCAAAATAACGATAGAAAGAAAAACCTACTCAAAGGATCACAGCCCTGTGACACGAATAATTCCCATAAACAACGGTGGGGAAATCTAACTGAACACAGACTTATCGATCTAACTGAACTAAGGACCTTTATGGTGTTCTGCGAATTTCCCCACAGCCGTAACAATACTTTGTTCATTGCTTGTGACTAACGCTGCTGTTAACCAGTCCATGTATTGTGCAGCAGCTGTGGGAAACACCGCAGTTTAAAAAAAAAACAATTTATGAAACACTGCCAAATGCTAACACTTGACCATATTATTCATAGACCCATAAAAATATCCAGGAACTATTAAGGCACTCGCTAAGCAAATAACCGCACGCATGCCTGATCAGGATGGAACAGACATGGGCCCCATAACTTTTTGGAGAAATGTAATGCGACACCTGAGTTCACGGGTTTGGACCCCACTATTCGTATCGGGTGATACGTTCCGGGAAAATGCTGCGGCATCCACGATCGCGTGGCATTGTTTCACACAAAAATTTTAATTCTGCA
Organism: Eptatretus atami; assembly: GCA_035128595.1. Lineage (NCBI taxonomy): Eukaryota > Metazoa > Chordata > Myxini > Myxiniformes > Myxinidae > Eptatretus > Eptatretus atami. Next base: position 89,333,949 of record CM068959.1, read on the forward strand.
CAAACATCACAACCTTTGATGTTGTTTGTGGTGAGATATTGTCACAAAGGGATTCTCTACCTTGGCGATGATATTCATGTCGCGCTGGTTGTGAGCCAAGTCCGTTAGATGCGGGTGGGCTGGGGAGTCAGAAATCTCTGGATCATGAGTGTGGCGATGTCGGTGCCTGTGCAGGTGGCACGAAAAGTGCTCAGTCTTCAGTCTTGGTGATTCAGACTTGCCTCTTGCTGGATGTGAGACTTGGACTTTGATCAGGATCTGAGAACATAGAGACTCATTACTGTTGGTTCCAGGTTCTCTTCGGGAATCCTTGGCTATCGCTGTCAGACTTTGTGTCCAACGGCGTTTGCTGAAAGAGACTCAAATGAGATTTGTTACCTTCATAGTCTTGACTTCAGCTGAGCAGCTGAATAATGGAAAGCCAATGGTCTTTGGCCTCGTTTTCCTCATGCTAGGTCATGTTCAACACAATTCTCACAGCGCCGGGGAGCCTCATGAGTGGAGGAGGCCAATGGGCCCATACACGGTGCCTCGCGGTGGCTTGCAGCAGGATTGAGGTCAGCATGCGCGAGATAGGGATGGGCCCAGGCATCTGCCTGGAGGAATGCCAGACAGAGGCCCCTGGAGTACCGGCGGAAAGTGGACGCAGTCGCCGCACCGCTCTGGCACAGTTCCGTGCCTGACCTGCCCTGACCTGACATACTGTGCTGAGGTAACCACAGCTTGCTTGACAGTGAGCATGCTTGGTGGATAAGACATCTTTAGACTGTGTGCGCGGCTTGTTGGAATTTTACTTTCGGCGTATGAAAAACCGCGAATAACGCGAAGCACAGGGCTGTGAATGTCGAAGCATGCACATGTTGATTTAAACATGAATAGGGGGGGGGGTCCACGAAGAGTCATGGGATCCAAAACAGCTACCATCGTTATTCTCTTTGCCCTCGTTTCAATGGTGAAGAATCCTCCCATTTCTGCTTTCTCGACATCAACTCATCCTGGGAATGTCGTTCAAAAGAATTTGCGTCTCTCTCAGGCAAGATTATCCAATCTAGTCTCAGTGTCCGACCCTTCTCCCACCCATGGTACACTGAAGGCTTGTGGCTGGAGCCTTTTTCCTGAACCAACTTGCCTTTGCCTCATGGAAGGCAAAATCCACTAGAAGGAATCTCAAATTCCTCCACAAAGCTGGAACAAGTGTGTGTGCTGACCCTGAGGAGAGCTAGAAAACATCTGTTCTAAATCCTCCAAGGATGACTTCAAACCCTCCTCCAAATCATGGTCCATCAAGTTAAAGTCATGTTCTGGGTGTCTGTTCTCCTCCATCCCCTCCCTTACCTCAAAATGCTGCACAGCTGACACTGGCACGTGAAATAGGCTGAATGCCTAAACTCGTGTTTGCTTCTAAACTCTTGTGTCCAAACGCCATGCGTCGCACACACCTTACCCAGTCACCCAGCTGTTCCTGGCTTTGTGTCCTTTTCGCCTGGCAAGGTGGAGAGCCGTGCTGTCAATCTCGACCCCAGATTCTGCATCGTCCAAACGGCAATCACCTCTTGTTCTAAAAACCTACTCTGCTGCTCTGCCACCCTCTCCCTGTTCATTTCACCCCTCCCTCAATTTGTCACCAGGTCATCTGCCACCATCTGCTTGGAAATCAGCAAACATTCCCGCTCTGCATAAAAGGTCAATAAACAGTTCCTGCAACTAACAGGACCAATCAGCCTTCTGCCAATCATCAGCAAGGTCATCGAATCCATCACGCTTCTGACATTAAATCCTTACTCTTCTCCACCAATGGCTTTGATTTCCCGATCAACTTTGCACTAGACTTGTAACTCACCCTGGACTGGTACCTCTGATTTCCCACAATGGATAGAGGTCCTCAATGCCAAACAGAAGGATCAGAGCTCATCTTCCTGGACATTAATTGTGAGCTATCGATACGGTTTGGCATCTCCGCACTTATGGTATCCAAGGAGTTATCTCCACTCATGCCTTGTGGACTTCCTCTCCTGTCCACAGTCACTGCATAAGCTCTCAATGGAATCTCTCAGCTCTCTTCCCGTCCAGGCTGGAGTCCTCAAGACAGTGTCTTGGGCCCTCTCTTTTTTTCTGGTTTTCCATCAAATGATTTAAGGTTGGAATCAAAAGGTGTGAGTGGACAGAGGGGCGAAAATATATCTTTCTGTGTGGCAGGTGCGACCACAGTGTGAATCCATTCTTGTTAATGTTCTTTCGCGCTCTGTCATATGGTCTTACGTGGCCTTGAGGCCTGCGCAATGTGGAAGCATAGTTTTCGCACGAATTGGCTGCCGGGGAGTTTTGGGGCAATCCGTGAGGGGTGATGTTGTCACCGCCAATAGGAGTTCAGTGGGTGGAGTCGGGCAGCGTCAATGGCGGGGCCTAGCCAGAGGCTCGAAAGGTGATTGCAAGCCCGCCCTCGTGAGATGACTAATGAGGCAATGTGCTGTATACCCGCTGCCAAAGCAGCACTGCGTATCCTAGCTCGAGATCCCCCGAGAAGCCACACCTGGGCGATGCCCAATCTTTGTCCACAAAGCCTGATTCGTGCTGTGCCAGACTTACAGAGCTGGGGTCTCGTGTGTGCTGTTGCATGAGCCATGGTATTTCTGTCTGTCACTTCTGTGGAACTACTTCCTGTGGTCGAGTCGAAGGCCTTAAAGGAAGGTTATTACGAAAACAACTGCTGAACGGTCCTTGTCTCAGGGGCTCGTCCGAGTTGTTTTTAGTTATCATCATTGTTTTGTTTCATGTATCCCACCCAGTTTATTTTAAAAATACACACCATTTACAACCTCCATCCACTTGTCCCGAGTTGAATTTGAATCCACCGCGATCCACATTCGTCCTATCAAAGGAAATGGGCTTGTTGTGTGGGAGTCCGTCTTACAAACGTGCTTCCGACAATAACATGCGTCCAGTCATGCTTGGGCGCCCACCTCAACAGGTACACAAAGCAAATAGGTCCTCCCCCACCCACGCCGTTTTCGACTTCAGTGTGCAGGTTGCAGTCGTTTCAAACTCGCAGCGTTATAATGTTGGTCTACATTGTTGAACAATTGTTTGTCACCGAGTACCCACCCACGGAACAGGGGCTCGTTGGTCATTCAGGACGTGAAGCCCAACAAGGACGGCCATCAGTCCCTGCTACGAACGAACTTGAGAACCCGCACTTTGCGTCTGGGACTGTGGAGAACGCGTGTTTCGGATTCGGAACGTGTGACACGCTGCCGGGAAGTTCCCCGCCAAGTATGTCTGAGTGAGAATGCCGCGGTCGAAAAACTGCAGGACAATAATCCGCGACATTTGCGCGACCATGGTCCCGAGACCTGTCCCATGCGACGCGCTATTTGACCGACGTTCACAAATGAAGACGACATCAGACGTCGTGGCAATGAAATGAATTCCTCAAGACATGGGAAATGGAGTGAACTCAGTGTTGAAGAATTGCTGAAGACCGGAGTCCTCGATGTTAAACTCGACACGAGTCCAACCATGGCACGACTGGGTTCGTCACAGACATCCGTTCAAGTTTCAACAGAGACACGATGGCCAACCAAGAAATAGTGAACAATTACAAGCGAATTCCTCACAGTCTCAAATTTTCGGGTGAGTTTCGTCTTTATTCACAACAAACGGAGAATAACAACAAGAAGGAGAATTGCTTTTCCAATCCAACTCCCCTCCGATGTGATATTTTCTTTGGTTTTAAAAAGGTGTAACTGATGATAATGGGGTTTGGGAGAAAAAAAAGTCTGAAAACCCCAGGTGGGGCGACGGACGGAGAGCGAAACCTGCAGTCCCCGCCGGTGATATCCTGAAGGGACGAACAAAGTGGAAACGGACTCGGGAGAGCACGGACTGAACAATTCACGGTGGTGTATCCCACTGATAGGCCGGATCTGGATTCGACCTGAAAAACCAAAATGCCGAATTCGGCTTTCTTTCTCACCTCCCAACTCACCACCGGTTTATCAAAACTATCCACAAACCTTTTTGGGAGATATCCTGCTCACAAGTCAGACTAGACACCGACAAAACAGGGATGAAAACATAAAACCTTCCTCCACATTCAGTGTCAGGTGAGTGATGTGAACCGTGGTGATGTCGAGATTTGGAGCGGTTGTCTCATCGGCTTGCAATTTAGGTTCCTATTGTATAAAAAGTAGCTGAGATGTGTGGGTTTGTCTCATGTCCGAGTCGTAATGGCATCGGGGAAACGTCAGGGGCGGTACAAAAGACGGAGCCTTCGACACGAACACCATGTCAGCTCAACACAAACAAATGTTTCACTATCAAGATTGATAGTTGTAGTCCAAGATGGCAGATTCTTCATTTCAACATTTCAATCCGCAAATAACAAATGTGTGTTTTCCGACTCTATTTGTTAATATGTCCTCTGTAATTCATGCCATGTACTTTGAAGTGTCCTCCTGTCTTTGTCCTGCATGTGATTTTGTACTAAAGCGTCCTCCACAAATGCCACATCACGATGCTGTTATGAAATGCTCCTCGCGGGTTAAAAATGTTTTAGTGTAACTAATGTAATGTTGCTCTAGTTATGCATTAGTACATTTTTCAATCCCAAATTAAACACAAAGAATCCGTAAAACGAAACTTTCAAATTTTCTGTAGTTTTAAATGCTGACACGTGATCTGGGGAACCAATCAGACACGGCGAATCTTGCGGTTCGCTTTTTTCCCCAAACAATCTCGCGGTTCTTCTCTCGGTCTACCACAGCGTACCGTCCTTCACCTGACACGACGTGCGGTCCACCCATACCCGTAGAATCTTGAGAACGAACACCTCGGGACTCCACGAGAGGCTCGATGGACGGATACGTGTCAGTCGGGAGTTTCTCCGGAACCAGACCGCGGGTCCATGGTCGGTTCACCCGAGACCACGGTACGTGACGTCACTCCGTACCGTAAACTTGGTGTTTCCGTCTGATCCGTGCTGTGTACTTAACACAGGACTCATTGACTTTAGTGAACTAAATTTAGATTTATTAACTAATTAAATAATTTTATCGTATTATAACTTCTTTTAATTGAAGGAAAGTGTGGAAAAATTGTGTGTGTGCATGTGTGTGTGTGTGTGTGTATTGTGTGTGTGTATGTGTATGGTGTGTGTGTGCATGTGTTGTTGTACGTGTGTATGGTGTTGTGTATGTGTGGTGTGTGTATGCGGTGTGGTTGGTCGTGTGTGTGTACTGTGTGTGTGTTATGTGTGTGTGTGGTGCATGTGTGTGTACCGTTGGTAGCGTGTGTGTGTGTGTGTATGTGACGTGCTGTATGTGTGCTGAAACGTGTGTGGTACGTGTGTATGTGTGTATGTGTGTGTGTGTATTGCGTACGTGTGTATGTATTGTACGTGTGTGTCGTACGTGTGTTTGTGTGTACGTGTGTGTGTGTGTGTGGCATGGTGTGTGTACGTGGTATGTGGTGTGTGTGTCATGTGTACGTGTGGTGTGTACGTGTGTGTGTGTGTATGTGTATGTGTGTGGTGTGCAGTGTGTGAGACGTGTGTAGTGTGTGTGTGTGTGTGTGTGTGTGTGTGCATGTGTGTGTACGTGTGTGTATGTATGTGAGTTTGTTATTTTGTATTAGTCAAAATTTCAATTCTTTAATTATTTTATTTTTTGTAACGCACGCACACAAAGCGAAGGTGGGTTAAAACGCTTTGAGCTCAGATGATAACACAGAGACAAGGTGATCATCCTGTCTGAGGGAAAGGACTTCCAGTACGTCAACCCGAAGGACATCCTCAGGTCAACCCAGAGAGACCGTCGTCTGGTTACGAAAACTCGAACACCACTCGGACACACACGTGACCGTAATCTGACCCGGGAATGGGGGTCCACCGAAGGGACTGAATTCAACTTCTTCCTGCCAAAACTTGAAATGGAACAATCGGACTTGCACAGACACAATGCTCGGGGTTCCCTCATTAATCCTGAAATTCAGCTCTCTGCGGTCCAAATCCTCCCGGAGAATAGATGATACATAACCCAACGTACCCATATATAACTCCGTATAGAGGGAAAGATGTGCGATAAAATACAGAAAACATAAAAATAAAGAACGTTGATTCGCATCGAGGGAATTATCATCGACACGTTCACCCCGTATCGAGAATTGTGTTTCCGTGCTGAATCCGTGCTGTTACTAACACAGGAACTCATTGATTTAGTGAATGAATTTATATTTATTCGAATAATTAAAAATAATTTTATGAGTGAATTTAATAACTTCTTTTAATTGAAGGAAAGTATGTGTTTGTGGTGTTTGTATGTATTGTGTTGTATGTTGGGGTTGTTGTTGTGTGTGTGTGTGTGGTGGTGTGGTGTGTGTGTGTGTGTGTGTCGTGTGTGTTGTGTGTGTGTGAGGATGTGGTGGTATGTGTTGTGTATAGAGGCAATGCCTTCTGCTGGTAGTAAAAGATTTGAATTGGTTCAGGGTGCCGCGATAAAACTTTCTTCCTCTTCACAAAGGACATTGTGGTATTTTTGACTCCAACAACAATGCCAGGAAACAGGAGTAACGTTTAAAAGTCCAACCGAAGAGCCGGCACACACGTTGATGAATCGTCCCTGCCTGTGAAACAGCAGGAATGCAACAGATTAAATAGTCTGGGTCAGAACGATCGAAGCCCAGGGTAGACAGCTTCGAGGCCTTAGTGTGCATACCTTTAGTCCAATCCTATCAGTCTCACACCAAAGTATTTGGTAAACGGCACATTTAAAAAGGTGAAATGAACCATCCCACCTGCCATGACTTGGAATCATCTCACACTGCAGATGAAGAGCATATATGCTTTAGAAAGGAATACAGTGGTAATGAAACGGATGTGCAAGTGGAGCTCCACGTTGTGCACACGTCGATTACTCTGAGGCTGTCCCGCGGTTTTCGAATCTCGCCCCAGCTATAAACTGTGGTCACCCTCGTATTTTGCAGGCAGTGACGCGCGATCAATGTGTGTCTGTTGTCCCTCAGATGGATATTAACTGGGGTGTCCCATATTTTGGCATTGGTTGATGGATGTTAAAGACCCCCGGTTCCTTATGCAAAGAGTAGGCGAGCTTATCACGCGACACACTGGCCAAAAATTCGAATCACTCACCTTCCAGTCTCTCTCAAACAATTAGAATAATAACAAAACGATCTTAATAATGCTGTCATCTTCCTCTATCACAACATGTGTTCTCTTTACTGTTTTCATAATCACATACTCTTTTCTGCTATTTTAAACAGACTGCTGCTCCATTTCCAACCTCTCCTTCAATTCCTTGTCTAACAAAACAATCCAACTGTTACAGGCGCTTCTTCTCTGCCATTCTTCTGAATTCGCCTTTTAATTGCATCCATCAAGAATTTGTGTTAAATCATCTCTGACCAAAAACTTTTAAAAACCCGTGTGCTCGTGAATGTCGCTTCCATCGACCCTTCTTTTTTCAACTTCAGTGGCACTCACCCTCTCACCTCACCTTCAAAAGCAACCAATCCCACTCTTCTCCCTCCAGCCTCCTCTCACCTCTCTCAAAATCCCCCTCACCTTTCTCCACCTTTCATCCCTCACTCATCCTTCTCAAAGTTTCCCCCTCTCATCCACAAGCTGCCTCCTTCCACTGCCCTCTCACTCCACTCTTCACTCCACACTCCTCAAATCCCAACTGCCTTCTTCCCTCTCTTGGTCCCCCCCTCGCCCCCAGCACCAACAGAGCTTTTCTCCTCCCCTCAATTCGGCCCTCACGAGCTATTCTGCAATCCCCACACTCTTTCAACAACCCTCCTTCCTCCCCCCTCGTCCCTTGTCCACCTCCCCTCCCCCCCCACCCCTGCACCCAAAGCCCCTTCCCCTACCTCTTCATTAAAGTGTGAACCTAAAATATGCCCGGGCCTTCGCTCAACAACCTTTGCAGATCTTTCATACAGGCTGCCAGCTGACAAACCAGACTAATCTGCCCTAACAGAAACTTTCCTCTCCCAAGACGGGGTCTGACTCCCAAGTAACAACTCTCCCCTCGGTTACTCCCTCATCTGGTATGACAGAACGAGCCTGTCCTGGTGGAGGTGTTGCCTCTCTTCATCAAAGACTGTATTCCTCACTCCCATGCACTGCTCTCACTCCCCCACACCCCCAGGAATAGCCTCTGGGCCTACGGCTTCCCTCACTCCCCACTTCAGTTTATATTGATACGTACCGTCACCTAACCGATGACTCTATACTAACACCTCACTATCGAAAACCATGGACCCATCTTCTATCTTCTCAATCCAAGACTCTCTCTTCCTCTTCTGTGGTGACCTTCAATGTCATCCATGCGCAGTTGGCTAGGTGTGCGGTACCTCTTCACATGGTCATGGCACCTCAGTCAAAAGCTTCACTGCGACTCCATTGGGACTGACTCAATCGGTCAACTTCCCTACCCGGATCCAACCAATGGTACTCCAATCTCTTCTGGATCGATCTTTGACAAATTTCCCTGACAATATCGCTGCTCTTCCTCCGCTCCAACGGTTCTTCTGACCACCGTCTTTGTCAACAGTGGACATCTCTCTGGCTTTTATCAGAGAACCACCTCACCGCCGTCGAGTCTGGCATTTCACTCAAGCCGACTGGCAGGTCTCCAAGCAGCCAATCAAACTATAGACTGGTTCTCTCACTACTTTTCAAACAATCATCATCTTGGAATCTTTCAAAGAAACTTGCTCTCGCCTCAGAGCACAGATTACCCTCCTCGTCTTAGTTTCCTACCCGTCTCCCGCCCTGTTTACTCGAGCTTGTGGCGAGCAGTTGTCCTAAACAACTTGCCTTTGCCATCAGGAAAGCAAACCCAACTGAAGGGCAACTCCTTCCTCCACAAAGTTGGAACAAGTGTTTAATCTACCCTCCAGGAGAGCCAGAAAAACAACAATCTTTCTCTCATCCAATCTGAACTCTCAAACCTCTCTTCCCTCCTCAAAACCGGTGCCGTTTAATCAAATCTGTCTGGTGTATTTCCGCCCAATCCCCCTACTCAAATGGCCTGACTGCTGATACCGCATCGTGAAAAAGCTGAATGCCTATAACTCGGTGTTTTGCAGCTAAATCTTCTGTCCTAAACCCAATCACTTCTCTACCCACCTTACCCAGTCGCACCCCAACTGCCTGGACTCTGTGCCTTTATCCTGACAAGGTGGGAGAGCTTGCTTTCGAAACCTCGACTCAGATTCTGCAACGGTCCAGACGGCATCAGCCCACCGTGTCCTCAAAAGCCTGCTCTTCTGCTCTTGCTCACCCTTCTCTGTTCTATTCACCTCTCATTTGCTCAAGGTCATCTGCCATCTGCTTGGAGATCTGGCAAACACACTGCCCGCATAAAAAAGGTGCCAAAAACAGATCCCGCAAAACTACGGAGACCAACTCAGCCTTCTCCCCAATCATCAACAAGGTTATGGAATCCATCATCGCTTCAGACATGAAATCCTCCGTCCCAATGGCCTTATTTCCGATCATACAATTTGGTTTCAGACCAGTCACTCCTAGCCCTGGAATGCGCTCCGCTCTCCCATCAATGGATGGAGCGTCTCAAATGCCAACGGAAATCCGAGCCGTATCCTGGACATGATCACGTGCTTAGACACAGTCTGGCACCCCGCCCTTCCTCACCAAACTCCTCTCCCATGGTATCCAAGGCATCTCCACTCATGCCGCGACCTTCCTCTCCGTCGCAGTCCACCGCTGTGGGCGAAATGGCAGTCTTTCATCCCCTCTTCCCTGTCGCAGGCGGAGTTCTCAAAGTAGCGTTCTGGGCCCTGTTCTTTTTCTTGGTTTTCATATGATCTCCCCGACTCCCTGGAAAAATCCTCTATATCTTTGCTGATGACTCCACCCTCTGCGTAAACATCCGTTCACCTCAGACCGGCCGCGAAGGACGTCTTGCTGACGCAGATCGGATAAAATCACAAACGGTCCAAACGTGAACATCTTTCAAATCCAGAACGCAAATTCACATCTCACTATGTCCTTCGAAAGGAACCGTCAGACAAACCCCCCATTCCACTTCTCAACAAAATCCTCTGAAGAAGTCTTTTCTTATCAAGCTTCTGGGTCTCACATCTCATAACCTTTCCTTGGGAAACGTCAACGATGTCCAATACCTCGCCTCCAAAGCCAGTCGCCGACTGGGAACCTCCTCGTGCAAAGTCCTTCCTTGGCCCTCTTGAGCACCTGACCATTTTTACCCAAAGATTTTGTCCGTACCTGATGGAGTAAACTGTCTTCCCCTTGGGCTGTGCTCCCTGCCTCTCAACCTTTCTCGGCTTCATGGCTGTCAAACCAAAGGCGATTTTAGGAATCAATCGGCACTCCCGGCAATGAAGCTGACCTTTGGCCTCTCACGTCAATTCACAGAGGTGGTCGGCTGGTCTTTCTGTCTTCTTAACCGTGCTCTCTCCAGCCTTGCCCCCCCCCCGCTCTCTCTCTCTCGGCGCATTTGTCCCCCACACAGTTCACACAGGCGCTCAGGGTCTGCCCAACAAACCCCCTTTCTGGTAAAACTAATAAAACACGACTCACTGCTCCCCTCACTCTTCATTCCCTCTTTTTCCCTCGCCTTTTGGAATAACTCCCTCACCTATTCTTCCCATTCTTCCCTCCAAGGCTTTCAAACAGCTGTTCACCAAAACCACGTCTTTCAAATCCCCCATCCAAACCTCGATCTTTCACCCCCGGATAATCCCCAAGCCCACTTCCTTCAATTCCCGCTTCCTGCCCTGAAAGTCCCTTAGTCCATCTCTCTTCCACAATAGTCCCCGCCCCATCCCTCCCCGTCCACAGATCTCCTAAGGTCTGTTCCCCACTATTGATGTCCCTCCACTCCGCCCCTCTTGTCTCATTCCCCTTGCTGTGCTTGTGTGTTAGCTCTCATCACGAGTCCCGACAAGGTAACAAAAAAAAAAGTTAAAATTCAAGTCTGGCATTTCTGTTAGTGAAAGTCTGAGTCCAAAAACGTTCTCTTGGCCGATCTCTACAAGAAAGTGAGATAATCGGGCTGTTGTAGTAGTAGTAATGTAGTAGTAGTAGTAGTAAGTAGTGTAGTATAGTACAGTCTTATAGTGGAGGTTGAAACCATTTTTAATCAGGAGTCCATGAGGTATTTTAATGCCCGTATCTCCTCGACTTAGAAATAGAATACATGTGAATGGTAAACATGCATCTCTGGACTGTCAATCCTTGGAATAGTGTGTAAATGTGCAGATCCTGAAAAAGTTTCTGGTCGAGTGCTTGTGAATATGTAAGAACAAAGGCATCACACAGAATGCGATGTCCCCACTTCTTCACAGTGGTTTATATCAAAGCGTGTCAAATATGTTTGCCTCCAATGAATATTGTAACAAGCTCCTCAGTTAGGGTGAATATACTGATGCGCTCACTTTCCCTGTAATAATGGGGATTTCAGGATTCATATTTTTTCCCGCTAAAATAACACCCCCTTTAATCCTAAACCACCAAGGTAATTGTTGTCTCCCCTTAACCTAGGCATTCTATCAAAATAACAAGCAACAAAATAAAGATTGGTCAATATAGTGGTTTGTTCAAGGTGATCTGAAAGAAAACCGAAACAGGTAAGCCTAGGACACTCTTTTTTTCAAAACCAAGCATATGTTTCGGCCTACT